>CM049406.2:2907500-2920000 GCA_026929865.2 Hyperoplus lanceolatus
ATGAATAATCAATTAGAGCTTATCTAAAAATAAGTTTGCCATGTTACTGTTTATTGTATTTAGGATTTTAGCTCATTTGGGCGCTGCTTTGACCCTCTGTTTCCATTAGCCTATCCTACTATACTAGCGATATTATATCTACTTTTAGTTTCATCACTGAGTCGCTACGAAACGTGACCAGTGTTCTTAAAGATACTTAGACTATAAAACAAGAGGTCCAAAACACAGATGATTAAACTAACTAATTTTTGACTTCATATCACACTAGAAATGCTTGCCTGGCGGTTCTAGGTATAAATAGAATGCTGGCGGTTCTAGTGTTAAGCTGTGACTGTAAACTCACCTTCAAAGTGAAAGGAATTAAGACATAGTTATTGTGGAATTGTTAGGATTTATGGGGAAGCCACGCACAGGCATGTAGGGGCAGCCCGCAGGGGGTCTTAGTGGTCCTGAGGAAAGCGCAAATGTTGATAAAGTTCCCCAGAGAGCTGCATATGAAGAAGTGTGGTTTTCCGACTGTATGTTGCAGACCGACGACAATAAATGCCACGTAAAATCATCCCAACGTCTGATTAATCCAACCATAAGTGTGCTACATGTTCATAATTCTCCTAGTCTGTTTCCATTTTAACCTGTACCTTTTTATTTAATTTAAATGTTTTACTTCTTTTCATTTGCCTTTAAATGTCTTCTAATGTGTTTTATGTATTTTAATCTTGCCCCTGTAAAGCACTTTGAGTGGCCTTGTGTTTGAATTGAGCTATAAATAAACTTGCCTTGCCTTGCCTTGCCTTGCCTTGCCTTGCCTTGCCTTGCCTTGCCTAAACAGCTTTTGAGTTTTTCATATCTGGGTTTGTACATTATTTCATTTCATTTAACTTTTATTTATCCTCGAGAGACCAATTGAGGGGTGACCCTCATTTACAATGACGTCGAGTTCAAACAAATTCAAAGGAAAAGCAACAATACATACACAATATTCAATGCAAATACATCAAATACACAACAACAGGTGAAGAGAAAAAAACAATTGAAACATTTACATAGTGGTGAAGAGTGGCAGCAATTAAAATGAAATGGGTGAAAGTACAATATAGCCTAATTAAAACAGTTACAGGTAGAGTTTGGCAGATTTAAGATAGTTTGTTTAAATTGGTTAAAGGATATGAAGGTATTTAGTTTAATTGTTTGCTGTAAGTTGTTCCAGGAGTCAGCCTTGGTTAAATCACAGATCAGTCAATCTACCTGCATCACAGCTGCACACTTTCTTGGATTTGCACTGGAGTTGAGCTTTATTTAATTTTAATTTTATTACTTTATCTAAACACTGCTCTTCTATTGACATTCTTTTTTTAACCTTTATTTCTCCAGGTATATCCCATTGAGACCGAAGACTCTTTTACAAGGGAGACCTGTTTTCCTTTCCCACCTTACCATTCACACACACATTCATACACCGATAGCAGCAGGCTACCTATCGACATTCACACGAGGCAAGGTGGGTGAAGTGTCTTGCCCAAGAACACAAGTGGCAGGGCGGGGATCGAACCTCCAACCCTTTGATCATCAGCCGACCCGCTCTACCAACTGAGCCACAGTCGCCCCAAACCTTGTAAATTGTATGTTCAGTATTGTTGCTGCTTTTTTTCAATTTACCTATATATTGTACATGTATGCTTCTTTCTCGACATTCAGTCTGTGGAAAACAAAGGAAGAATTCCATTGTATGACTGAGAACATGTTTCTTATTGTGTATATGACAATAAACACTTTGAATCACGTATAGGGTAGCCCCCCCCCCCAGGAAAAAAATTTGTCACCTGTCATTCAATGGGTTAGCCCCTCCCCTCAAGGCTTAAAAACACTTTGAATCATCTGTATTCAATGGGTTAGCCCCTCCCCTCAAGGCAGACATTCCCTACCTAGATAGAAATAAATGGAGTGCATCCGGGCTACCTCATTATTCAAAAACAACCAAAAATCTTGTTTGGGGGCGCCCGGGGGGCGGAGAGACATTTGGGCAGGTGCTCAGTGCAAAAAAAAAAGGGCACAATATATTCTATCGATGAATGACCAAATCATTTTAAGGGTACTTGTACAAAATCCCCCCCTGGCCTAATGACTTTTAATACCCGGCCACACATGGAGTGTTTCTCAAAGGAATTTGGGAGACTTAAGAAAAATTTGAACCTTTTAAAGTAAAATTCATCAATCTGGTGCACTTTGAGAAGAGAGCTAAGGCTAAATCACCTGTGTCAATGTGGGCTATTTAGTACTATTTTCTGGAACAATTTGGAGACACAGAATTACCAAAAAGCAGGAAGAAAAAATTGACATATATGAAAAAAAAATAGTCAGCTTCGGATGTTTGTAAATAATCCCTTATCCCGAATTCTCTCTTTGAAGTCTTTGTTAGGCCCCTGATCTCCGTACTAATAATATCCTATTAAGGTAAATACAAGATTACTGCAAGTCTTGTAACATAGAAATAACTTATGGTTGGGACAAAATAATATAATTAGCTTATATAGCTTCATGACTGATTCAGTACCACCAACCCACTTTGCGTAGTTAAAATAAAATGGGTGGACAGCTTTTAAGATATTTCAATAACATTTGAGGAACAGTTCAACATTGAAATCTGAGCATTAAAAGGCCCTGAGGGTTAGAGGGTTAGGGTTAGGGTTACGGTTAGGCTTAGAGGGGTAGGGTTAGGGTTAGGGTGGGGTTAGGGTTTGGGTTAAAAGATTCCTTTGTTGGAATGTTGTTGCACAGGCCTATTGATCTAAAAACTGGAGTGGTGTTGGTGGTGCGGTTGAAGAGCTCTGCCCCTTCACCCGGGAGACCAGGGTTCGATTCCCAGGCAGGGTGTCTCTGCAGTGGACAGAAGAAGAGGGTGCTGCTGACCAGGCAGCACCCTAAAAAGTTAAAACAACTTGAATAGTGATTTAGAAATGCTAAGGGTGATTAGAAATTTAGAATAATTGGAAGATTGAAATTATTAAAAAGTTAAAATAATTTTTAAAAAAATTAAAATAATTAAGAAAATCTCTAAGAGATTAGAATAATTAGAAAACCACTAAGAAGGCAAAAAAAACTTAGCATGTTGGGGGCGGGGCGGGGGCTGTGGTCAGCAGCGTGGATGCTCCAGGGTGGGAAGAAGAGGGTGCTGCTGACCAGGATCAAATAAAATGTTAAAACAACTTTAATAAATATTTGGAAATGATATAAAAAAATCAGAACAGCTAGAATAGTGAGAATTAAAACAATGAAAATAATTAGAAAATTTAAATAATTAAATAATTAGAATAATAAAATTAGAAAAATAAAAAAATAAATGTCCCAAAAAAAAGGGGGGGGGGAAATAAAAACCAAGCATGTTGGGAGCGGGGCGGGGGCTCTGGTCAGCAGCGTGGATGGTCCAGGGTGGGTTAGGGTTTGGGGTTAGGGGCTAGGTTTGGGGTTAGGGTTAGAGGGTTAGGGTTAGGGTTAGAGGGTTAGGGTTAGGGTTAGAGGGTTAGGGTAAGGGGTTAGGGGTTAGGGGTTAGGGGTTAGGGGTTAGGGGTGGGGTTAGGGTTAGGGTTAGGGTTAGGGTTAGGGTTAAGGTTAGGGTTAGGGTTAGAGTGTTAGGGTTAGGGTTAGGGTTAGCTGTGGGGTTAGAGTTAGGGTTTGGGTTAGGGTTAGGGTTAGGGTTAGTGCTCCAGGGTGGGAAGAAGAGTGTGCTGCTGACCAGGATCAAATAAAACGTTAAAACAACTTGAATAAAGATTTGGAAATGGTATAAAAAATCAGAGCAGCTAAAATAGTGAGAATTAAAACCATTAAAAAAAAAAAATTAAAAAATTAGCATAATGAGAATAAAATTAGAAAAATTAAAAAAATCTCAAAAGGGGGGGGGGGTTAGGGTTAGGGGTTAGGGTTAGGGTTAGAGGGTTAGGGTTAGGGTTAGAGGGTTAGAGGGTTAGGGTTAGGGTTAGGGTTAGAGGGTTAGAGGGTTAGGGTTAGGGTTGGGTTAGGGTTAGGGTTGGGTTAGGGTTAGGGTTAGAGGGTTAGGGTTAGGGTTAGGATGGGGTTACGGTTAGGATTAGGGTTAGAGGGTTAGGGTTAGGGTTAGGGTTAGGGTTAGGGTTAGGGTAGGGTTAGGGGGGGTTAGGGGTTAGGGTTAGGGTTACACTTTTTATCTTTTGCAGATCTCACACATGTATATAATGTAAAATATTATACTATAAAGCAACACTGGAATTCAATGGGAGTAATTTTTCAAAACAAAAGTTTTGTATTTGTGTTCTAGTTTTAGGCTAAAGTTTAAGGTTATTTTGTTTTATATAAAAATAAATGACTTTAAACCTTAAACTTTAGTGAACTTTAGCTTCAAACACAAATAATAAATAAAAAAAATAATACACAATTTACTCATGATAAGTGATTGGGCCTTTTGTTTTGAAAAATGACTCCCATTGAAGCTCAGTGTTGCGTTTTTGCAACATTAAATGAAATCACTGAAAATCATGTAAATTAAACTTTTTTAGTTTGTTTATTGAAGTAATATGTTACAGAACAACTTTAGAATACAGGAAAAAAATATTAAAGGTCAAGTACTTACTTGGAAAATTGTTAAAATTGATCCAACAGAGAGAGCTGGGAGCTCAGTGGGAGTCATCCATGTTGTTTGAATCTGAAATGTTGCTGTTCTTACAATATTAATGTTTTCCCGCCGAAATTGGTGATATGATACATTGGCCAGGGATTAGGTGTGTGTGTGTGTGTGCAGCAGCTGTGAACTGCTGTGGCAACGCGCCTCCGTTTGTGTCCACTCTGCGGGTTCACGTTGACAAAGAAAGTGTGTGCGGAGGAGGAGGAGGGGGGCTTATTTATTGGGGCATTATTGTCAAAAGTTTTTAATCGTTGAGCATTTATAGATGACAATGTCGGCATGGGCCACAATGTCGGCATGGGCCACATACACTGTAAAAAAAAAATATATATATATAAATATATATTTTTTATTTTTTTTCAAAAGGGATTGGGCCAGGGGAAAAGGGCAGGTGCTTCAGCACCACTTCAGGCCTACCTGTGCACGCCACTGCGCGTCGCCATTTTGTGAGGGGGAGGGAGATAGCTGACGTATACCTCCGAGGCAAAGTGAGGGACAACGGGCAGAGAGCTGTCACTCAAGAGATCGCGCCAATACATTTTAACCTCCAAAAGAATAAAAACTAGCGTCGTCCGAAAAAATTTGTTGTCATGGAGATATGACCTAAACATACAGACTAAAATGGTTTTGTGGACCAGGCTGTAAATAGGTTTAATAAGACTTTGAAAACGGCCTGTCTAACAAGTGAGTCAAAGAAAAACTGCTCAGTCTTGGCACCACCCCCCTAGTGGCACTTCCTGGTTACTACAGTTGTGGTCACTTCCTTATTGGATGCTGGTAAAAATCGTTGAGGTTGGGGCTTGGTCCCTACCAAAACACCAGCGAACCAACTTTTTCAGACACTTAGCAATGCAGAACACGGCAACTTTTCATTAACAGGGTTTTTGGCAAAAGACAGCAGGCAATGTGTATCATAGTATTAGTAAGATCCTAAGAGACGGTCCAGTTGGTTGCGGTAATGAATATATTTTCAGGCCTTGTATTGGGTTTGTTGGATATACACCTAGGCTGTGTTCGGAAAGCCATACTAGCGTCCTACATCCTACATACTCACCATCTATATACTGCATTCTGTCTACTCAAAGATCGATTGTGTATACGAGGGGCATTGAAACGTTTTCAGTTGAAGTATACTCAAGCAATGAAGAATTTCTTCTTCTTCTTATAAGATTCCGGCCGTTTAGACGCTGTTTAGCGTATTGCCGCCTTCCACAGGTTAGATGTAGAACTAGATTTTTACATACAGTCCTGTGTTGTGCAGGAAATGCAGAATTGTAAATAAAGAATTTAAAAAAAAACCTTCCTTGTCGTTTGAAAAGACGTGATGCATTGTGGGGCGGTTGAGTAGAAAAAGTATCCAATCGATCCATACACAAAATCTTCCCCGGAAGTTAGTACTCATCCGGGAATTTCTCACATACCCAAACTCGCATACCCAACCGTCACATACTCAAATTGAAGTCAAAATGAGTATGAGTAGGACGTTAGTATGGCTTTCCGAACACAGCCCTACAGAGTCCCATCTAATATTGTCCCTAGTGAAGGCATAATGATAGAGCAGCAGGCTTAAAATAAACCCACTGAACTGTTCAGTGGGCGAGTTCATTGGATAGGATACACACCTGCAGTTCATGTTTCAGTAGCTAGAGTGTAGCATCTAATCTGTCTATGCTGTGTCCCAAGTAAAGGCATGGTGGCTGCTACTGTGGAAACAAACAGTATGTGAACAGGTTGTAAATCACACACACACACACACACACACACACACACACACACACAATGGCACACACACACACACACACACACACAAAGATTAGGTTCATGATTTACTGCCTCAGTGAAAGAAAGAGGAAGAGGTACTTTGAGCAAACAAGGGATTATTTACACACACACACACACACACAGACAGACAGACAGGCACATAGACAGACAGACAGACAGACAGACAGACACACAGGCAGACAGACAGACAGACAGACAGACAGGCACATAGACAGACAGACAGACAGACAGGCTCACTCACACACACGGACACAGATAGACAGACAAACAGACAAACAGACAGACAGACACCCACACAGACAGGCACACACACACACACACACACACACACACACATAGATGGAAGGACACACTCACACGCACACACAAACACACACACACACACTCACACACACGGACACAGACAGTCAGATAGACAGACAAACTGTCAGACAGACACCCACACACACACACAGGCAGACACACACTCACTCATTATCTCTCTCTCTCACACACACACACACACACACACACACACACACACAAACACGCTAACCCAGACAGGGAGTCAGTTGTATAGCCTGTAGTATTGACGTATTGCAGACACCTAATTCTTCAAATCCCCAAAAAAATCGTGTGTTCATTCATTACCTTTGTGAGTGCATGAAAATAAGTCGACTTACACAAAATCCTCAAGTTTCAGTCAATTTCTTACATTTTATTACTGTTGTACCATTTATACAAGCACATAGGAGCTTGAAATGCATCAATGTTCAAAGTCAATATCATAACTATAATCTGCTTTGTTTTGTTTTGAATAAACGGGGTTGGTTGTTTGAAATACAGTATATGGCATTGGTGATTAAAGAGAGAGAGAGAGATGGGGATGGATAGGTGTGTGTGTGTGTGTGTGTGTGTGTGTGTGTGTGTGTGTGTGTGTGTGTGTGTGTGTGTGTGTGTGTGTGTGTGTGTGTGTGTGTGTGTGTGTGTGTGTGTTTGTCGCTCTGTAGTGTGTGTGTGTGTGTGTGTGTGTGTGTGTGTGTGTGTGGGGATGATAATTTCAACTGTAATTGTAGCCATGGATACAGTTTGAGATAAATAATTATATATATATTTTTTTTTTTACTTGACCCAAAAAATAAAAAAAGACAGGACTACTTCACCCAACCACGGACATGCAATTTACTCTGTGTGTGTGTGTGTCTGTGTGTGTGTGTGTGTGTGTGTGTGTGTGTGTGTGTGTGTGTGTGTGTGTGTGTGTGTGTGTGTGTGTGTGTGTGTGTGTGTGTGTGTGAACTGAGCGAAGACTGTTGCTACAGTTTGACAGTAAAACGTTATGTGTCAAACAAATCAAAATAAAACAGTTGGACAAAATGGATGGATGGATGGGATGGGTAGATATATATGTAGGCCTATACGTATGGTTAATTCTGCACTGCAATCGCGGCTTGAAGATTATTTCTATTAAATGTCGGTGTGTGTGTGTGTGTGTGTGTGTGTGTGTGTGTGTGTGTGTGTGTGTGTGTGTGTGTGTGTGAATGTGGTATGAAATGTTAAGCGCTTTGGGGCTGAGAAAATCGGCTAGAAAGCGCTATATAAGTCAAGTTACCATTTAAAATTTGTTTAGTCAAATTTTTCAACATATTCAGCTTGGCATTCAAAGCAAGAAAAACCTATATCTAAAACGTAATTTTTTAAGCCTTTTTCATCCATGTTTTATAATCTGTTGAATCCTGACTATTTTTCGTCAAATTTTGATTTAAACCTGCAGTGTGTAGAATTTGATTTTTTATTTCCTAGCAGATTTTGTAGAAAGTAATTATAATATCCATAAGTATGTTTAATTTAGTGCATAATAGCTGAAAAAAATGTTTTGAATAATTTTTTTCCCTTAGAAAGGGTCTCATATATGTCCATATATCTGCATATTTTGGACCAAGGCCTAGTGCCGCCATCTTGAAAGTGTCATAGTTGGAATGTCATCAGGTGCATTGTTTAGAAATTAGAATTGTTCTTGTCCTTGAAGGCCACTGTAGCTTCTGTTATTATTCTAAAGGGTTGGGGTTACCCAGGGAGCGTTGCATTCTAGAACTTTATAGAACTTTCTTGATGATGTCATATTACACACTGCACCTTTAACGCGCTTTGAGTGCGAGAAAAGCGCTATATATAAATCGAATATATTATTATTTTTCTAAGACCACTAACCAGAGATATTTCTTCGGCTAAACAGCTTTGCAGATTTTTTTAAAGGTGTATTACAAATGTTTAAAAAACCTCTTAGTTTACTCTTAATATGAAGAGCTAAGGGTTTCGGTAAAAAAAATCTACCTCGAAAAACTCCTATGATTTTTTTTTTCTATACGTCTTAGAATATTGGTAAGCCCTGTGTAGTAGCCTCTGCAATGTCTTAGAAAAAAAGCCCCCAATATTATTTTTTTTTACTCCCTTAAGAATTATTCTAAATTCTTGAGAAAGAGGTGTGTAATCCCAAGAGGAAAATGGGTAGCATCACAATTCAATAATATCAGTAAATGTTGGGTTAAAAACTGGTTAGTTAAAGGAATACTTCACCCATACGAAACCGGCGTTCTATCATTATAAAATCACTATTATAATATAATGAATTAGGTTTTTCTTCCCTCAGTCTTCCCTTGGCCCAGCTGTCCTGTTAATCCTAACACTAAAATGTAGGGTTAGACAGTGAGACCATAAAACTCTCTTTCTGCCTTTTCTCAGGCTAGGATGAACCCATTTCTAACATGTTTGCACATTTATACTACATAGGATCTCAGAGTTCAACACCTTCATATTTCCACCGGTGAAGTAGGCCTTTAATGATTACAACCACAATTTAACTGCTTTGAAAATACAGGAGACACCAGGCTAAAGTCGGAAAGGCAAACTCTGTAGTGTAGGATGAGTAGAATTGAGAGAGAGAGTTGAAAAATGGACAATTTCAATGGAGTCCAGCTTGTATAGTCATTCTCTTAACAACCCTCATGACTTAAGCCCAGTTCAGACCAAAATTTGCCTCACAATGACTTGTAAAGAACGTTTTAGAACGTCGCAGACTCGCAAGGGAGAAATGGCAGCAGTGTGGACTGTGAAATGCTCGTTGCAAAGAGTCACAGAAGATTCAACATGGCAAATCACCAGGTCCAGGTTTAGAACGTCCAGGCGAATCTTTGGTCTGAACTGGGCTTTACGTCTCCTCAATGCTTTATGTCACCTCAATACGTCCCCTCAATGCTTTAGGTCCCCTCAATACGTCCCCTCAATGCTTTAGGTCCCCTCAATGCTTTATGTCCCCTCAATACGTCCCCTCAATGCTTTATGTCCCCTCAATGCTTTAGGTCCCCTCAATACGTCCCCTCAATGCTTCACGTCCCCTCAATGCTTTACGTCCCCTCAATGCTTTACGTCCCCTCGATACGTCCCCTCAATGCTTTATGTCCCCTCAATGCTTTAGGTCCCCTCAATGATTTATGTCCCCTCATTGCTTTAGGTCCCCTCAATGCTTCACGTCCCCTCAATGCTTTAGGTCCCCTCAATGCCTCACGTCCCCTCAATGCTTTACGTCCCCTCAATGCCATTTCTCATTTCATTTAAGATCCTTGGAGCACAATGTTTGAACGCAGGCTTGTGTGTGTGGGCTGAGATGGGAGAGGGAGGGTGTTGATGGATGGATGGATGGATGGATGGATGGATGGATGGATGGATGGATGGATGGATGGATGGCAGACACAAACAATCATATCAAATTTCGAAATGCTAAAAAAAAAAAAAAACAGCAATAATAATAGCAAGTATCATCGGGTAATGTAATGCTTGTCATCCTCATTCAACAAACAATAATCAACATTACAATTATCATTATCATTGTTATAATCATAATAACATGGGTGGGGCTGGTTAATTTCAATTGTATTTCTTTGTTTAAAATCATCCTTGTTGAGTGTTGAGTTATCTTATTTTTATTTCTCACAATTTTTCACAATTTATTTTTGTTTAAACATTATTTTTCCCCGCAAAAAATGTATCCGCTGTCCATTAATTTTGAACTGCCACGGTTTGATCCTTGCTCGGTGCCTCCATGGCTGCAGGCGGTGGGGGTTCGACATTGACATTGGGTGTAGGAGTAGTGGTGGCTTGGGTGGTGGGGGTTGTAGTTGAACTAGTAGCTGGGGCTGTTACTGGGATTTGAACCTCTTTGGGGGGTGCTTGAGGGACCGCTACTGCCTCTGGGACTGCGACTGCCTTGGGGGGGTCGGGTGTTTTCGCTTGGGCGGCGGAGGGGGCTTCGACTTTAACTGCGGGTGCCACTTGCGGAGCAGCCTCTGTTTTTACTTCTTCTTTGCTCTCATTTACGGTAGGAGCTGGAGTCGGGGTTGGTTTTGCCTCTGGTTCCTTAGTAACTGGGGTTGGGGTAGGGGTTGGGGTAGCAACAGGGGCAGGGGTCGGGGTTGGGGTTGATTCTTTAACAGCTGGTTTCTCGGGCTCTGCGATTTGAGGTGGTGGCGGTTGATCCTTTTTGGGGGGATTTTCAACCTCCTCCTTAGCAACAGCAGGAGCAGCAGCTGTTGTTGTTGTTGCTGGGGACTTCTTATTTTCTTCTTCTTGACTTGCTTCTGGTGCAGGTGCCGGTGCCGCTGCTGCGTCCTTATTGGCTGCCGCTGTGTCATTGGCTACTTCCTTAGCATTAGCATCCTCGGCGCTAGCAGCAGCAGTGGTGGTATCGGCGGTGGGAGTTGCTTCTTCTTCTTTGTTGGTGTCTTTAGCGGTTTCGCTGTCCTCGGCCGACGCCCCTCCCTCCGTGGTGCCATCCTTTTCTTCTTCTTTGGCTTTCTCGTCGTTCACGTTGTATCCCTTCTTCTTTTTGCTGAGCTTTCCTCCCATTGTTTAAGGATGTCTGGCCTCTGGAACACAGAAGAGGAGAGAGGGGGACATGAGTTAAGTTTATTTTAGCAACACAATGAGACCAAAAATTATAATAAAATAAAATTCATTAAATATATATTTTTAAAGTAAATGTATCTTATATTTTCACTATTCATGAGCTCGACAACGTGCCCCATGCTTGCCCTTAGCCATGTGAAATAAGTAAGTTGTTTAAGGATGTCTCTGTTAAGTTTATTTTTGCACGATATGTTTATTGAAAGTTTTTTTTCTTTTTTTCGGAACACAATGAAACCAAACAATATAATAAAAGGTATATCAAAATAAGAAATATAATTAAAAAAAACACTACAAATAAAATAAATTGAATAACATTTTCAAAATAAAGTAAATTTATTGTCATGGTCTGTCTTGGTCTTGTTTTGGTGTTACCCGGGTTTCCTGTTTTATTTTGGTACGTCTGTCTTGTTCCTCCCCATGTCCTGTCAAGTTTCCCTCCTGTTTGATTACTGCTCCCTCCCCTAATGTGTTTCACCTGTCCCTCGTTGTCTGCCCTGTGTCTTGTGTGTGTGTATTTAACTCCCAGTGTTTCTTTGTTCCCTGTCCGAGCGTTGTACCTGATGGTGAGTCTGTCCCTGTTCCTGTGTTCCTGTGTTCCATGTGCCTTTGGGCCTTTTTGGGCCTTTTTGCCTTTTTGGACGTGCATGTTTGGACAATAAATTTCCCTCACTTGTAACTGTCTGCATCTGGGTCCTACTTGCCTGCCTGTCTGCCACTTACCGTAAAATGGCTTTTATTCTCATCATTCATGAGCTCGACAAAGTCTCCCCCACTTGCCCTTAGCCATGTGAAATAAGTTAAGTTACTTCATTAATCAATGGTTACATTTTAAATTCATCTTTTCTCATCTACCCTCTCAAGTTCCCACACTCCAGAGGGGGTCAGAGCGCAGGGTCAGCCATAGTACAGACAGACAGACAGACAGACAGACAGACAGACAGACAGACAGACACACTCCAGAGGGGGTCAGAGCACAGGGTCAGCCATAGTACAGACAGGCAGGCAGACAGACACACTCCAGAGGGGGTCAGAGCGCAGGGTCAGCCATAGTACAGACAGGCAGGCAGACAGACAGACAGACACACTCCAGAGGGGGTCAGAGCGCAGGGTCAGCCATAGTACAGAC
>CM049406.2:2925000-2927500 GCA_026929865.2 Hyperoplus lanceolatus
CGCTCCATCTCAGCTTTACAATGTACGCTGTTATGTTCACCGCGCTGTTTATTAGGCTAATATAATGTCCCTGCATCAGACACGTAGCGGATGGTTTTATACACATCGATCGCTCAAGTAATCCAAGGCAGAGCTTTTTGTATCGGGCAGAGAGCGTTATTTTAAGTGTGTCTTACTGTCTTTATAAAGTGTCTTGTTAAAGTTTCCTTACCACCGGACGGCCGAGTCCCGCTGTGTGTTGTTTTGCGTTCGTCCCCACTGCCGTGCTTCAAGGCAGCATTTAACAGCTGATGAACGAGAGTAAACAGCGGGCCTTTGGAAGCGAATAAGAAATCCTTTTTTCCTGTTTGTATGCTGCTCTCGCCTTTTTATGTATCTCCCACTTTCACTTGCCCACACCTAGGCTTACACACACATTAATTCATACAGCCTACATTGTATGTTCAAATCCAAGTGATGGGCAACTCTGGTGCCGAGTAAGGCAGCGGACGTTTAAACGTTCAACCGTCAGGATCGCAGTCTGCGCGCTTGCTTGTGCACGAGTCATTTGATGAAATGGAAACTTTACCGTATTGTTGCCTTTTCATGTGTAATACAACCACAGTTTAGAGCGCTTCTGCCTCGACGTCATGTTTGCTGCGTTCTGAACCAAAACAAAGCAGCACGTGTCTGAAGTCATGACGCATTTGCTACGAGCGGAACCGATAAGCGGCATCGTTAAGCAGGCATGTTAACGATTCCAAGGAATTGGTTGACTCGGAACCGGGTCTGAATAAGAACCAGTTCTCGATTCCCATCCCTACCCATGACAAAGGCATTAAGAAAAACTATATAAAAATAGCATTCTTTTACACTGATGGTCTCGTTTGCTGTTACATGTAATTTATGATCATCAGAGGAAAAATTAGACTGTTTCAGAAATATATAAAAGTTCCTCGTAGGTATTTTAAAGGTGCAGTGTGTAATATGACATCATCAAGAAAGTTCTACAAAGTTCTAGAATGCAACACTCCCTGGGTAACCCCAACCCTTTAGAATAATAACAGAAGCTACAGTGGCCTTCAAGGACAAGAACAATTCTACATTTTAAACAATGCACCTGATGACATTCAAACTATGACACTTTCAAGATGGCGGCACTAGGCCTTGGTCCAAGATATGCAGAAATATGGACATATATGAGTCCCTTTCTAAGGGAAAAAATAATAATTCAAAACATTTCTTTCAGCTATTATGCACTAAGGTAAATGTACTTATGGATATTATAATTACTTTCTACAAAATCTGCCAGGAAATAAAACCCAAAATTCTACACACTGCAGCTTTAAGGATCCCACTGTTTCTAAACTCAATCTTTACAGACATCAGTGAAAGCTTAATATTCTATTTCTAAGGTCCATTTATTTTCCCTGTATCAGCAGTTATCTGTCTCATTTAACCACTGACTCTCTCTCTCTGTCTCTGTCTCTGTCTCTGTCTCTCTCTCTCTCTCTCTCTCTCTCTCTCTCTCTCTCTCTCTCTCTCTCTCTCTCTCTCACTCTCTCTCACAGACACACACAAGGTCCATTTATTTTCCCTGTATCAGCAGTTGTCTGTCTCATTTAACCACTGTCTGTCTCTCCAATCCACACACACCCACACAAGATGCTGCATTCATATAAAACACGATTGATCGATCGTGCAATAATCTAGTCGTTCAGTGGAGAAGCATTTATTCTTTATTCGACTTTGTGTCTAGCGAGTCAAAACGGTGAAAAAGTGTTTTAAAGCTGCAGTGTGTAGATTTTATTTCCTAACAGATTTTGTAGAAAATAATTATAATATCCATAAGTACGTTTAATTTAGTGCATAATAGCTGATTTTTTTTTTTTTAGAATTATTTTTTTCCCCTTATAAAGGATCTCATATATGTCCATATTTCTCCAGACTTTGGACCAAGGCCTAGTGCCGCCATTTTGGAAGTGTCATAGTTGGAATGTCATCAGTTGCAGTGTTTAAAATTTAGAATAGTTCTTGTCCTTGAAGGCCACTGTAGCTTCTGTAATTATTCTAAAGGGTTGGGGTTACCCAGGGAGCGTTGCATTCTAGAACTTACTTGATGATGTCATATTACACACTGCACCTTTAAGATATACCCTTCGTTCCAAATCTCATACTCTTTCTTTTTACTACACTACATACTAAAGTACAGAAGAGTTTTAGGGCCACAGACAGGAGAGAGAAAAAAAATCAGATAAGGAAGATTTTTTTTTCCTTATGTCGAGAAGTGTCAAGAATAAAGACGAATACTCCAAAATGCTATTGGCGTTTATGTATTTTCAGCATACTACAATTGACGTGCATGTATTGGGACATCCTAAATCTTTTTCTGGCATACTAAATAGTAGGGAAGTATGGGGATTGGAACGCACAGTAGGGGAAGAGAGGCACCGCATGAACAAGTCTGTTTTTAGATCATATCAGGAAAAGCTATTTATATGTGTTACCTGTGTGTGTGTGT
>CM049406.2:2955000-2957500 GCA_026929865.2 Hyperoplus lanceolatus
GGGCTCGACCAGGATTTCGGATGGTTAAAAGCTCAAATAAATATGGTGGGGCGAGGCCGTTAAGAGCTTTAAAAACAAAAAATAAAAGTTTAAAATCAATTCTAAAAAGGACAGGAAGCCAATGAAGGGAGTTAAGAACTGGTGTGATGTGCTGCCGTCTGTTAGTGTTAGTTAAAAGACGGGCAGCAGCATTTTGCACCAGTTGCAAGCGACTTAGCGACTTTTTAGAGACGCCAACATAAAGTGCATTGCAGTAGTCCAGCCTTGAACTTATAAGAGCGTGGATGGCTCTCTCGAGGTCACAACGGCTTAAAAACATTTTGACTTTTGCCAGAAGACGTAGCTGGAAGAAGCTTGTTCTTACAACATTTGCAATTTGTTTGTCAAACCTAAAGTAGCTGTCTAATGTAACTCCCAGATTTTTGACAGTTGGAGACATTTTTGAGGACAAGATGCCCAAGTCAGCCGTCACAGTATCCCCAAACATGATACATTCGGTTTTTTCTCATTTAAATTAAGACAATTTTGGGCCAACCAATGCTTAATGTCGACAATACAATCCAACAAACATTGTACACTGTTATTGTTTGGCCTCACTGGCAGGTATATTTGCAAATCATCTGCATAGCAATGAAAAGAAAGGTTGGGCCTGGCTATAATTGACCCCAGCGGTAACATGTACAATGAAAAAAGGATAGGGCCAAGAATAGATCCTTGTGGGACTCCACAGGAGAGAGGAGCAGTGGAGGAGGACAGGCCACCAACCATGACAGAGAAAGTTCTACTGGACAAATAAGATGAAAACCACTTCAGAGCAGTGCCACGGATGCCAACATAATTACTTAGCCGTGACAGGAGGACTGAATGGTCCACCGTGTCAAAGGCTGCTGTGAGGTCAAGCAGCACTAAGACAACTGGGCACTTGGCATCCACGGACAGAGCAATATCATTGTGCACCTTTTATAGTGCAGACTCGGTGCTGTGACGAGACCTAAAGCCAGATTGGAATTTCTCAAGGATAGAGTTATCTTCAAGAAAGGACTGTAATTGTATAAAAACAACTTTTTCTAAAACCTTGGAAAGAAAGGGCAGATTAGAAACAGGTCTAAAATTTGATAACACAGAGGGGTCGAGTTTAGGCTTTTTAAGAAGGGGCCTGACCACAGCATGTTTAAAAGCAGCTGGAACAGTTCCTAATCCAAGGCAAGAGTTAATAAAAACCATGAGACTGGGCCCCACAGCATTAAAAACCATTTTCATCACTTTGGCAGGGACAATATCAAATGGGCACTTTGTAGGTTTAAGAGAGTTCACTACATCACCGAGAGAAGAGAGAGACCAACTCAAACCGATCAAACACAGCAGATTGATCTGAGGCAACAAGCAGATCCTTATTAGTACTTGTAACAACAGTCTCACTTATGACGTTTCTAACAGAGTCAACTTTGTCAATGAAATAATGAAGGAAATTCTCACAAGTGGCTATTGAAACGTCAGTGACAGCAGAAATGCATGGGTTAACAATGGCGTTAATTGTTTCAAATAACACCTTGGCACAATGACTGCTGCTGGCAATAATATTGGAGAGATACTGAGATTTCGCTTCGCATACAGCTCTCTGATAATCGTTAAGGCAGTCCCTTAACATTTCTAGAGACACATGTAACTTGTCCTTCTTCAAACGGCGTTCTGCTTTCCTACAACGTTGCCTACTGGCGCGGGTGGTGTCATTCAACCAGGGGTCGGTTCTTGGTTTCACAGATTTTTGCCTAAAAGGGGCAATAGAGTCCAGAATCCCAGCACAGGTGGAGTGGAAGGAGGAGAGGAAACTATCAGGACACAGAGGAGAAGCCAGGCCATTCAGGGCAAAAAACTGTGAGTCCTTAAAAGCAACAGAAAATTGATCAGCTGTGGAAGGAGTGATGATACGCCGCTTGATGGATGGAGCAAGAGGTTTACAGACTGGTTGAGGGGCTATCAGTTCAAAAATAATGGAGAAATGATCCGAGATTGCAGTCTCAGAAATCTCTTCAACAGAAACAGAGAGCCCGAAAGAAATAATAAGGTCCAGTGTGTGGCCAAGATGGTGTGTTGGTTTATCCACAGATTGAATTAAATTAAAAGTTGTCAACAGGCTTTTGACGTCTGTGGCGAGTTGGTCGGAGGGGCAACAAACGTGAACGTTAAAATCCCCACAGATAAGGAGCTTGTCATATTTTGTTAGAATATCAGCCAAAAGCTGAGAAAACTCATGAATGAAGTCCTTATTATACTTTGGAGGACGATAAACAATTGCACACAACACAGGACATTCAAACTCCACCACAAACAATTGCAGTTCAAATGAGGCGTATTTACCTGCGGGGAGAAGCCGACATTTAAAACTGTCACTGAACACAGCAGCAAGTCCCCCCTCGCCCCGACATTCGCGGGGAGCTGAAGAACGCACAGCTGGGTGGGAGGAGCTCAGAAAACGCGCTGTTATCACCTGGCTTCAGCC
>CM049406.2:2985000-2992500 GCA_026929865.2 Hyperoplus lanceolatus
GTGTGTGTGTTTGTGTGTGTGTGTGTGTGTGTGTGTGTGTGTGTGCTTTGTTACCCTTTGTTCAAACAGCATTCCAATCCTCACACTATTACTATATAGTATGTAGAAAAAAGATTTAGGATGTCCCGATTCTTGTGGCCAGATTTAGGATGGTTAGAAGTACCCGGATGTCCTACTTCATGTGGCCAAGATTGTTAGTGTTGAAAAGTGCATCCTATTTGGGCGATTCTGACCCACAATCCAGTGCGCACGTGAAGTGACGTCACATCGACGAAGCCTCCGTATGAGAACAAACGGGGATGCGACGGATATAAAAGCAAGAGGCAAGATCACGGCGCAATGTTATGATGAAATAAGAGAGTAAAGTATGTCCCAATAGTATGCCTACTGCATCCTAACTAGATTATTTTTATGGTCGGATGTAGTATGTAGAATAGAGAAAAGAAAGAGTATGCGATTCGGAACGCAGGGAATGTTTTGGCCTGCTGTGTTTTGCCAAGTTGATTACTTACATTAGAACAAGTGTTTTTTGAATCACAATTTCTTCTTAGATGTTTGAATACATATGCAAATTTGAGCATGATCTAACTAAGTATATGTTTAGGGTGTAAGTGCAGGGTGTCATACTGTATGGAGTGTAAAGCCCACTGAGGCAAATGTCTATTTGTGATATTGGGCTGTAGAAATACAACTGATTTGATTTGTATGCATCCAGTTAGAACTCTTAAAAAATCCAGATGTCGGATAAAACCAGAGTTAAAATCTTCATTTAGTTTTTACACCATCTTAGTGTCCGAACGTTTAACAATACAGATTTTGGATAGAAGTCAAAATAAATAGCCCAAAAAAAGTCACAAAATTGACCCACGTTTTCGAAAATAAAAATAATGTTTTGGCCTGCTGTGTTTTGCCCTAACCGATACGGGTACAAGCTAAGATGGCCCCCGGATGAAACGTATTTAAATATCCCTTGGTGGAAAGCAGGAAGCAGGTCGACAAAGACTTGAAGCTTAAACAGGAAAAGACAGTTAGAGTTACTTCACTTCAAAGCTTCTTGCTTTTCAAAGACTTCAGAACATTTTGTTTCTTGTGAGCACCGGATGAGTGTGTGTGTTTGTGCTGTAGTTGGGGGGCAAAACGTTTCTTTCTGTACCCGTTTGTTGTTCCTTGTGTGTGTGTGTGTGTGTGTGTGTGTGTGTGTGTGTGTGTGTGTGTGTGTGTGTGTATGTATGTGCTTCGCTTGTACTCTGTTAATGAACACACATTAATACACACTCACTCACTCACTCACTCACTCACTCACTCACTCACTCACTCACTCACTCACTCACACACTCACTCACTCACTCACTCACTCATTCACTCTCACACACACACACACACACACACACACACACACACACACACACACACACACACACACACACACACACACACACACACACACCGTTTGTTGTTCCATGTGTCTCTCTCTTGAACCGGGCAGCCAAAAGAATCAGGTGTTGGCACCGGTGATGAAATAACCGGCCAAACTCCAAAGAAAACGAAATCGCTCTTTAGCGTCAGAGAAAGTGAAAGCACAACAGCTCAGTGTGTGCAGGTGGCCGGGCAGTGGGCTACCCCTCAAGTTGGGGCCCTGAGTGTAAGTATTTTTATTTTTTCACTTAACTTTTATTTAACCTCGAGAGATCTATTGAGGGACACAGATTAATGACACACCCATGCGCTCCTGTCTCCAAGGTTTACAATAAGTACAAAATCTCCGCATAATTTTTTTTTATGATTATTTTTTGGCATTTTCAAGCTTTATTAGACAGTACAGAGTAGAAACGGAGAGAGAGAGAGAGAGAGAGAGAGAGGGGGGGGGGGGGGGGATGACCTGCAGTAAAGGTCCACGGGTCAGATTTGAACCCGCGACCACTGCAACGAAGGCCGGAGCCAATATGGTACACGCTCTATCCACTACACCACCACCGGAGCGCCCCGATGAAATCACTCCTAACAGAGCAATCGTGCAACCACATTGACAACATGTACATTTATGAATAGAATTGGTCAAACAAAATGATATACATTTGTTATATAATTGTGTTTGTTTTGGCCTGAAAAACATTAAAACTGTGTCTGAAATCGCGCACTTACGTAAGTGCACTTACATTGAGTGCACTTTATTATCCCTACAGTACACTTACTTATAGACGCAGTGCTCTCATTTCTACAGTGCACTGTCCCAACTGCCGTCGTGCACCTACCGGAAATGACTTTGCATTTTGACGGTTCTTCTTCGGTGGTATTTTTCTCTGCTTGTGTTACCGATAGCCAAAACAGGCACATGAGTCACGGAAAGACAAAACCAATGTGTAATTCAACTTTTGTAGAGCGCGTCCTGTCTCCATCGTTGCTTCAAGCTCGTCTATTTTGATTAGAATGCCCCCTCCTCTCCGCTATACGTAGGCAAGATGGCGGCCGTTGAGTGTGGAAAGTGTCCATCGCTCCACACTCAAGTTTTAGACCGTTTTGAGTGCACGACCGAGGAACTTACAGTGCACTGCATTTTGGCACACTCTCCGGTTTTGCGCAAAGTGCACTCAAAAAAGTAAGTGTAAGTACAGAAGTGCGCGATTTCAGACGCAGAACAAGTGTCTAAATAATAGACAATTGTGGAGTAGGACACATTCAAAGCTAATACATTTTATATTTGCAAATGTGGGCGCACATCAACGGGCATCACAGTGTGTGTTGAACAGGAGAGGGAGCCTTTAATGTGTTAATCTGATAGAAGACTTCAACTCTTAACTGGTGAATCGTCCGTGCCTTGTTTTGTTCATGCAACTGCTGTGTTTTACATGTGGGCGCATACGATCAGAAACGCATGTTAACAATTCAAGAGGTCAAATATTTAACATATCGTGTGTGTGTGTGTGTGTGTGTGTGTGTGTGTGTGTGTGTGTGTGTGTGTGTGTGTGTGTGTGTGTGTGTGTGTGTGTGTGTGTGTGTGTGTGTGTGTGTGTGTGTGTGTGTGTGTGTGTGTGTGTGTGTGTGTGTGTAAGCACCTGGTTCCCCCATCAGCCTCTCCTCATAACCAAACTGAAATATTCTGTGGGAGTCAAAAACATTCCTAAATTTCCTTCTTTTGTTTTTCAACCATAAACACACATCTTTGAATTGTTTGTGTGTGTGTGTGTGTGTGTGTGTGTGTGTGTGTGTGTGTGTGTGTGTGTGTGTGTGTGTGTGTGTGTGTGTGTGTGTGTGCGCGCGCTCTATCCACACATGGGAATCTTTAACATTAGATGTGTTTCTGCTTTGTCAGTGTGAATTGATTCTTTGCACATTGCGCTGTTGGTTTGAATATTTTCAGCCTGTAATTAAACTGGGTGGTTTTGCTTAGCCTGCTCTGGCCTTTAGGACACACACACACACACACACACACACACACACACACACACACACACACACACACACACACACACACACACACACACACACACACACGCAAACTTTCATCTTTAGTAACTATAGCTTCTTGTCCTTGAAGGCCACCATAGCTTCTGTACAATTTCCCCAAAGGGAGGGGTTAGCAAGGGAGTGTTGACATCCAATCTCACTCCTTTTAAGGGGCACTTTACACGACAACACAAAGCGGTGCATACGCGGAAAAATTCCCGCGGTTGCACTATATCATTTACATGAAAACAGCAAACGCAGGCATGGAACCGCAAGTTTTTGAGATCAACTCCCAGGGAGGATTTTTTGGAAAACACAACGGTTTTGGTTTCATGTGAACACCGAAACCATTTCCCCTGATAACGCTGACATCACGGCTCCACTTCACGTATGCATAGTCTATAACTTTTGCTGTCAAAATACCCACACGCGAGTTATAAAGTTGCAAGACAACATAACATGCACGGTGTCTCTACGGCACCATCACTGTGATCAGCGGAGAGTGTCGTGCAGGGCTTAAATAGGCCTATAACACTCGCCAATTTAGTCTGTAGTCTATTAGTAAGTTATTGATACCATGCACCCGCCACTTTGTCTGGGGAAAGTGCTCTGCCGGTTTTTCTAGCCAAATAAACGTGTGTAGCTTCTATGCCAGGGCAGGGACACGGCTCTCTACATTAAAAAACACTATCCATAGTTCAGCGTGCAGCGGTTAAGTTACTGTTCAACAAAAGGAGCATTAAGGCTACGGCTTCACAGTAAAAGCATGTCACTGGCTAAACATTAACAGCATTTCACTGGACAAACGTGAGTTGACTTTTATTTTGAAGTACGCCTAACAGGAAAGTAGCCGCTCACGAAGCCTCTTCACTACCAGCATGTCTTCTGTTTTCACGAGTTCAATGCGGTGAAATAAGAGGACAGAAAGCTTGTCATTTACAATACTTGTAACCCCAAGCTTACACCAACCGCTTTATGAACGTTAATGGCATTACTTTTCGGTTTCAGCAAGGTTTTATGCATCAAATTGTACCGGAAGAGCTATCTACTAGGCTGTGTCAACGCTGACTATTGGCTTGGCATGCGCACTACAGCGATTTCGTCCCGTTTCCTCTGAAAACATGTGCACGAGTGAAGATGTCAGATAAATTGTGTCTGAACGGGGGTTTTTTTTAAACCAAAAAACGAGAAAACTGTCACGTTTTCACCTTGTAAAGTGCCCCTCGGGGAAAGAAGATGATACCGGTAATTCAGTTTCATTTTACACATTTACACAAATTCAAATTAAAGGCCTACTTCACCGGTTTGAATATGAAGGTGTATTGAATTCTGAGATCCTATCTAGTATAAATGTGCGAAAAAAATTGAAATCGGTTCATCCTAGCCTGAGAAAAGGCAGAGAGAGTGTTTTTTTTTAACCCTATATTTCTCTTTCTCGTGACATCACAGAAAGAGAAATATAGGGTTAAAAAAAAACTTACTTTGTAAATATTACTGTGATGTCTTTTACTGTGACAGCACAGTAATATTTACAAAGTACGTTTTTTTTAACCCTATATTTCTCTTTCTGTGATGAATTCAATACACCTTCATATTCAAACCGGTGAAGTAGGCCTTTAAACCTGCAGTGTGTAGAATTTTGGGTTTTATTTCCTAGCAGATTGTGTAGAAAGTAATTATAATATCCATAAGTACATTTAATTTAGTGCATAATAGCTGAGAAAAATGTTTTGAATAATTTTTTTTTCCCTTAGAAAGGGTCTCATATATGTCCATATTTCTGCATATTTTGGACCAAGGCCTAGTGCCGCCATCATGAAAGTGTCATAGTTGGAATGTCATCAGGTGCATTGTTTAAAATGTAGAATTGTTCTTGTCCTTGAAGGCCACTGTAGCTTCTGTTATTATTCTAAAGGGTTGTGGTTACCCAGGGAGCGTTGCATTCTAGAACTTTAAGACTTCCTTCATTTTAGAGCTGCAACGATTAATCGAAGAATAGATTATTAATCGATTACTAAAATAATCGCCAACTATTTTGATAATCGATTCGAGTAAGTTTGTAATAAAAATTGTCCAAATTCTCTTGATTTCAGCTTCTCAAATGTGAATATTTTCTGGTTTCTTTAATCCTATTATGACAGTAAACTGAAATATCTGTGTGTTTTGGACATAACAATACATTTGAGGACGTCAACATGGGCTTTGGAAAATTGATCAACAGTTTTCACCATTTTCTGACATTTTACGGACCAAAAACACTGATCAATTAATAATCGACAGATTAATCGATTATCAAAATAATCGTTAGTTGCAGCCGTACTTCATTTCAAACACTAAGCAAGTTCTAAGGATTGTTCTCGGTTCAAAGCCCTTGATCCTGTCTTTGTTTTGCAGTTTATTCACAACAATGAAAACCCAACACACAAAGCTGAGTCATACACACACACACACACACACACACACACACACACACACACACACACACACACACACACACACACCACACTCACACACACACACACACACACTCAGACACACACACACACACACTCACACACACTCACACACACACACACACACACACACACACACACACACACACTCACTCACACACACACACACACACACTCACACACACACACACACACACACACACACACACACACACACTCAGACACACACACACACACACACACACACACACACACACACACACACACACACACACACACACACACACACACACCTCATTAGCAGACCACGGTGTCATCAGCGTACAGTGTGAATCAGGAGAAGCTTTTGAATAGTTAACGAGAGACAGTGACTCAACAAATGTCCTTGTCCCTTGTCGGTGATTCGATGAATGTGTGTGTGAATGGGAACGTGGGAATGGGAACAGGTCTCCCTTGGAAAAGAGTCTCCGGTCTCAATGGGATTTACCTGGAGAAATAAATAGTTCCTCTGTCATCAGTCGTTAATATCTGGAGAACAATACGTGAAGGTTTGTTTGTTTGTGGAAAGCTAAAGGAAGGTGAATGTTTGCCCAGCGGTCGTCACGTCAACACTCTGAGTGACAGCTGTATTTATGAAGCTCTGAAGCCTAGAAGAGGCATTATGATTATTACTGTAGAATTGTTTTATAGTTTTATTATTTATAATGATTTTATGTAATTTTTAATTACCATCTATCTATCTATCTATTTATCTGTCTGTCTATCTATCTATCTATCTATCTATCTATCTATCTATCTATCTATCTATCTATCTATCTATCTATCTATCTATCTATCTATCTATCTATCTATCTATGTATCTATCTATCTATCTATCAGTAAATATTTAGCTAATAGCTCTGGTTACTGCCGCCACCACACATCCCCTCCGAAAACACACACACACACACACACACACACACACACACACACACACACACACACACACACAGTCTCTCAAACAAGTTTTAACAGTCGAAACCGAAAACCCAAAACTAAACGGAAATGAAGGACAGATGTGTAGGAAATGATCTACCGTATAAAATCCTTATGAAATACCGTTCTATCACACACACACAGACACACACACACACAGACACACACACACACACACACACACACACACACACACACACACACACACACACACTCACTCACTCACTCACTCACTCTCACACATACTCTAATAAAACCAAATCAGACATACATAAACACACACACGCACACACACGCATACACACACACACACACACACACAAACAAACACACGCAAGCACACACACACACACACAAAGGCACACACACTCACTCACTCACTCACTCTCACACACACACACACACACACACACTAATAAAACCAAATCAGACACACATAAACACATACACACACACACACACACACACACACACACACACACACACACACACACACACACACACACACACACACACACACACACACACACACACACACACACACACACACAGTATAACCTGCAGCAATGTTTGATAAATTAAGACCACCACGAGGTATTTATTTGATTTTTTTTCTTTCAAATTGGAT
>CM049406.2:3005000-3007500 GCA_026929865.2 Hyperoplus lanceolatus
AATGAGACGCAAAGAGGCCTTATACTGGGACAGCAGCTGGGGCCCTGATCCACTGTGTGTGTGTGTGTGTGTGTGTGTGTGTGTGTGTGTGTGTGTGTGTGTGTGTGTGTGTGTGTGTGTGTGTGTGTGTGTGTGTGTGTGTGTGTGTGTGTGTGTGTGTGTGCTTTATTTATTTGTATTGAGGGGTTTTCGGCACAGTGAAATCCAAGGAAGATTGGAGAGTCTGAAACATCCATGACTTCAGATGGTGTGAAGCCTCTGCCTGTGTGTGTGTGTGTGTGTGTGTGTGTGTGCGTGCGTGTGTGTGTGTTTGTGTGTGTCTGTGTGCGTTCGTGTGTGTGTCTGAGACTGTGTGTGTGTGTGTGTGTGTGTGTGTGTGTCTGAGACTGTGTGTGAGTGTGTGTGTGTGTGTGTGAACGGGATATTGGACTTTACAGCATAAATATACCTTGAAGAAAATCTGGTTTTCAGCAGGAGTTTTAGACAGCGTCGGTATGCTTCAAACGGAGTCATGGTTCGAACTATACATATAAGCAAAGGGGCCCATTGTAGTTTACAGAGCCTAGGCTGTTTATTAACACTGACTTTAGTTTCAATGCAAACATAGTACAGACAGGTAGCAGATCATGAGGAGATATTCACTGATTTTGGCAAAAAAGTGATTTTGACTACAAGCGTTCTCCAGAATCACTGACTGCACTGTGTGAGCTCTTAGTGATTTTTTTGAAAGGGGGAGACAGAGACAGAGAGAGAGAGAGAGAGAGAGAGAGAGGGGGATGACCTGCAGTAAAGGTCCACGGGGTTGGATTTGAACCTGCAACCACTGCAACGAAAGGCCGGAGCCAATATGGTACACACTCTATCCACTACACCACCGGAGCACCTTAAGCTTCATCGAAACCAAGCCCCAACCTCAGCGATTTTTACCAGCATCCAATAAGGAAGTGACCACAACTGTAGTAACCAGAGAGTGCCACTAGGGGGGTGGTGCCAAGACTGAGCAGTTTTTCTTTGACTCACTTGTTAGACAGGCCGTTTTCAAAGTCTTATTAAACCTATTTACAGCCTGGTCCACAAAACCATTTTAGTCTGTATGTTTAGGTCATATCTCCATGACAACACTGAGGGGGGTGATTTTTTTTTAGACCACGCTAGTTTTTATTTTATCGGAGGTTAAAATGTACTGGCGCGATCTCTTGAGTGACAGCTCTCCGCCCGTTGTCCCTCACTTTGCCTCGGAGGTATACGTCAGCTATCTCCCTCCCCCCTCACAAAATGGCGACGCGCACAAACCAGGATTATTGGATGCCGTGTGAATAACTGAGGTCAGCCCGGATGCTACATCCATATGATTTACTATCTATGGTAGGGACACATATCAAGCCTTGAGGGGAGGGGCTAACCCATTGAATGACAGGTGATTCAAAGTGTTTTTAAGCCTTGAGGGGAGGGGCTAACCCATTGAATGACAGGTGATTCAAAGTGTTTTTAAGCCTTGAGGGGAGGGGCTAACCCATTGAATGACAGGTGATTCAAAGTGTTTTTAAGCCTTGAGGGGAGGGGCTAACCCATTGAATGACAGGTGATTCAAAAGGCTCGTTCGACCTAACTTTCAGCTCGTCTGGAAAGTAGACGAGAGTAGCCGAGTGCAGTCGGGGGAGTGACGAAAATGCCTTACTGAAGCCGGACAGCTCCGAGTCGGAAGTAGCGTCCTTGTTGCGGATGCAGTTCGTTTTCTAGTTTTATTTTGAAGGCCTATTAGAAACATATTCGCAGGAGAGTCACACATGCTACAACCGATTAGAAGCAGAACACAACACAAAGACGAGTAAACACTTTAAAAGCGAGGGGCATTTTCAAAACAAGAAACGAGATATAAGCTAATATCCCCATTCCCCACACATCTTTATCTTTCTTGTTACTTTACTAGAACACCTACTTTTAAGTGATAAAGAATAATTTACAAGAATAATTTACAAATCCAAATAAAGGAGGTTTAGTAGCCTATTTCTCCCTTCACATAACGAATATGATCGGCCTAAATAAAGAAGGTCTAAGAAAAGATCCCTTATTATTATTGTAGAGATGGATATGATGAACTGTATTATGATGTGTAACAAACAAACTACTTGTTGTAGTTTTGGTCTGGCTTTGCGACACTACATGTAAAATACAATTCCCAGACCATTTAGATCACTTGAAATAAGCCTATGATTTAATCTTAATGGTATAAAAATCACTTCACCAAGATCTTATGTGACTCAAGTTTGTGTTCACTTTTAAATATATCTATACAGGAGAGTTACACATCCAAATTATTTCTATGTCAAGGGTTCAGAGGTTTAACTCTGATTAAGTACATTTCTGCTTAAATGCATATTGTGGCGGCCTAATGATTAAACATAAATTAAAATCAAAAAGAATGGATCGTAATTTAATTTTGAGCGGTGATGTCAGACTTTTGCCTAACCAATTGGGGAAACGCATCAAAGGCACGAGG
>CM049406.2:3047500-3050000 GCA_026929865.2 Hyperoplus lanceolatus
GAGACAGAGAGAGAGGGGGGGGGGGGGTGACCTGCAGTAAAGGTCCACGGGTCGGATTTGAACCTGCGACCACTGCAACGAAGGCCGGAGCCGATATGGTACACGCTCTATCCACTACACCACCGGAGCCCCCCTTGATTAAACAATTTAAGTATTCTTTAGCTAACCGAACTAGATTCCTCCCTATAGGTCAGCTTCTCTCTAGTCCAACTTATTCTTCTTACACTGTGAAGTTTTGGGGCGACTGTGGCTCAGGTGGTAGAGCGGGTCGGCCGATGATCAAAGGGTTGGAGGTTCGATCCCCGCCCTGCCACCTGTGTCATAGTTGTTGTGTCTTTGGGCAAGACACTTCACCCACCTTGCCTCGTGTGAATGTCAATAGTTAGCCTGCTGCTATTGGTGTACGAATGTGTGTGTGAATGGTAACGTGGGAAAGGAAAACAGGTCTCCCTTGTAAAAGAGTCTCCGGTCTCAATGGAATTTACCTGTATAAATAAAGGTTAAAAAAAAAAAGGTTATTGGTAGTTTAAAAAGCTACGCTCGCTGAAAACGTATCAAATCCGAGACTGTTTGTGTATCTACCAGGTCTAGGTTTGAGGGCGTGGAGGTTATAAAAACACTTAGGTTGCGCTCCGAATCGCATACTTTCTACTATATAGTATGTAGAAAAAAGAATTAGGATGTCCCGATTCTTGAGGCCAGATTTAGGATGGTTAGAAGTACCCGGATGTCCTACTTCATGCGGCCAAGATTGTTAGTGTTGAAAAGTGCATCCTATTTGGGCGATTCTGTGCGCATGTGAAGTGACGTCACATCGACGAAGCCTCCATATGAAAACAAACGGGGATGAGACGGATATAAAAGCAAGAGGCAAGATCAAGGCGCCATGTTATGATGAAATAAGAGAGTAAAGTATGTCCCAATAGTATGCACACTGCATCCTAACTAGATTATTTTTATCGTCGGATGTAGTATGCAGAATAGAAAAAAGAAAGAGTATGAGATTCGGAACGCAACCTCTTTATGTATCAGGTCCAGGTTTGAGGGCGTGGAGTTTCTAAAAACACTTAATTGACCACAGAGTCACTTCAAGGAACACAAAAAAAACCTGAAATTGTGGTTGCTTAGATTTTCCGTGAAGGGATGTAGGCCAGAGAAGACAAACCACAGACCAATGTGGTGTGTGTGTGTGTGTGTGTGTGTGTGTGTGTGTGTGTGTGTGTGTGTGTGTGTGTGTGTGTGTGTGTGTGTGTGTGTGTGTGTGTGTGTGTGTGTGTGTGTGTGTGTGTGTGTGTGTGTGTGTGTGTGTGTGTGTGGTGGTGTGTGTGTGTGTGTGTGTGTGTCTCTGTATGTGTGTGTGTGTGTGTGTCTCTCTCTCTCTCTCTCTGTGAGTGTGTGTGTGTGTGTTTGTGTGTCTGTGTGTGTGTCTCTCTCTGTGTGTGTGTCTGCCGTGACTTTTAAACTGTCGCCACAGCTAAACACGAGCTGATGTTTTACTGTCTGTTAGAATAGAGTAAATGACACACTGAGCCTCCCAAGACAAACACACACACACACACACACACACACACACACACACACACACAGCCAGACAGACAGACAGACACACACACACACACACACACACACACACACACACACACACACACACACACATATCTTGTGTTTTGAGGTTCAACATTTCTGTCGGTTATGAAGTGGCAAAAAAAAGGTTATTTCTGGGACAAAGCATCAAATTGGTGTGTGTGTGTGTGTGTGTGTGTGTGTGTGTGTGTGTAAACTTGAGAGGGGATATGCAAAAAGACCTGCAGTGTGTTGAATTTTGGGTTTTATTTCCTAGCAGATTTTGTAGAAAGTAATTATAATATCCATAAGTACGTTTAATTTAGTGCATAATAGCTGAAAAAATGTTTTTGAATAATTTTTTTTCCCTTAGAAAGGGTCTCATATATGTCCATATTTCTGCATATTTTGGACCAAGGCCTAGTGCCGCCATCTTGAAAGTGTCATAGTTGGAATGTCATCAGGTGCATTGTTTAAAATGTAGAATTGTTCTTGTCCTTGAAGGCCACTGTAGCTTCTGTTATTATTCTAAAGGGGTGGGGTTACCCAGGGAGCGTTGCATTCTAGAACTTTGTAGAACTTTCTTGATGATGTCATATTACACACTGCACCTTTAAGTGTGTAGCGAGCGTATACCAATCACAAAGGCATTAAGAAAAACTATATAAAAATAGCATTCTTTGCACTGATGGTCTCGTTTGCTGTCACATGTAATTTATGATCATCAGAGGAGAAATGAGACTGTTTCAGAAATATTTAAAAGTTCCTCGTAGAGACTTTAAAGGTGCAGTGTGTAATATGACATCATCAAGAAAGTTCTACAAAGTTCTAGAATGCAACACTCCCTGGGTAACCCCCCCCCTTTCGAATAATAACAGAAGCTACAGTGGCCTTCAAGGACAAGAACAATTCTAAATTTTAAACAATGCACCTGATG
>CM049406.2:3062500-3065000 GCA_026929865.2 Hyperoplus lanceolatus
CACTGTCTCTCTGTCTGTCTGTGGGTGTCTCTGTCTGTCTGTCTCTCTGTCTGTCTGTGGGTGTCTCTGTCTGTCTGTCTGTCTCTCTGTCTGTCTGTGGGTGTCTCTGTCTGTCTCTCTGTCTGTCTGTGGGTGTCTTTGTCTGTCTGTCTCTCTGTCTGTCTGTGGGTGTCTCTGTCTGTCTCTCTGTCTGTCTGTGGGTGTCTTTGTCTGTCTCTCTCTCTGTCTGTGGGTGTCTCTGTCTGTCTGTCTGTCTGTCTGTGGGTGTCTCTGTCTGTCTCTCTGTCTGTCTGTGTATTCATCAATAAATACACTACATCCACTCTTTTATGGCTAAGCATAACAACTATTTTCAGTACATTATTTAAAGGTGTTACGAGGAACTTTAAAGTTTGTGTTAATTCTAGCGCCCCCCCTTTGGACAAAAGCGGTAGTGTTTTTACTACGCCCAGCTGTTGTTCCTGGGTGAGCGTATACCCACGACAAAGTTAGTTTTAGCATTGACATGGTTGTGTTTAAAGGTGCTCCGAGGAACTCTCAGTGTGTGTTCATTCTAGCGCCCCCCTTTGGACAGCAGCGGTAGTGTTGTTACTACGCCTAGTCTAGTTTTTAACACGTGCTTTGTGTCTGTCTTTCCCCCAGAGTTCTATGCGCACGATGCAGTTCACTGAGGACCAGATCGGTGAGATCTTGCGTCTCCTGTCCGGGATCCTCCACGCAGGAAACATTGAGTTCATGACGGCCGGAGGAGCTCAGGTCTCCTCCAAATCAGGTTAGACACTGTCTGCGGCTTATATATATATATTTATTATCAGGTTAGAACGTTTATACACTCTATACACAATTTACTCTGATTACTAGCGCTGTAAATTACTGTTTTTTAACACACACACACACACACACACACACACACACACACACACACACACACACACACACACACACACACACACACACACACACACACACACAATATTAAGTCGATTCACTGGACAACAATACAATACAATAATTGCAGATATCACAAAACCCGTTACATCTATATCAACTCACAAAAAATACGATTTTAACATTTCATTTTTCATCTCTTCCATATATTTGACTGAAGACAATCCATTGTTTTAATTTGTCTGTCTGTCTGTCTGTCTCCTTGTCTCCCTCCCTGCCTGTCTCCCTCCCTGCCTCCCTCCCTCCCTGTCTCCCTCTCTCCCTCCCTGCCTGTCTCTCTCCCTGTCTCCCTCCCTGCCTCCCTCCCTCCCTGTCTCCCTCTCTCCCTCCCTCCCTGTCTCCCTCTCTCCCTCCCTCCCTGCCTCCCTCCCTCCCTGCCTCCCTCCCTGTCTGTCTATCTCTCTCCCTCCCTCCCTCCCTCCCTGCCTGCCTCTCCCCTCCCTCCCTCCCTCCCTCCCTCCCTGCCTGTCTCCCTGTCTCCCTCCCTCCCTGTCTCCCTGTCTCCCTGTCTCCCTCCCTCCCTGTCTGTCTATCTCTCCCTCCCTCCCTGCCCCTCCCTCCCTCCCTGTCTCCCTCCCTGCCTCCCTCCCTCCCTCCCTCCCCTCCCTGTCTCCCTCCCTGCCTCCCTCCCTCCCTCCCTGCCTGTCTCCCTGCCTGCCTGTCTGTCTGCAGCAGCCCTCAGTAGGACCTCTGAGCTCTTAGGTCTGAACTCAGATCAGTTTGCGGAGGTTCTGACTCATCGCTCTATGATCCTGAGAGGAGAAGAGATCTCCACGCCACTCACTGTGGAACAGGTCTGTCTGTCTGTCTGTCTGTCTGCATGTCTGTCTGTCTGTCTGTCTGTCTGTCTGTCTGTCTGTCTGTCTGTCTGTCTGCATGTCTGTCTGTCTGTCTGTCTGTCTGTCTGTCTGTCTGTCTGTCTGTCTGTCCACGCCACTCACTGTGGAACAGGTCTGTACAATACACTACTATCTGTCTGTCTGTCTGTCTGTCTTTCTGTCTGTCTGTCTGTCTGTCTGTCTGTGTCTGTCTGTCTGTCTGTCTGTCTGTCTGTCTGTCTGTCTGTCTCTCTGTCTGTCTGTCTGTCTGTCTGTCTGTCTCTCTGTCTGTCTGTCTCTCTGTCTGTCTGTCTGTCTGTCTGTCTACAGCACTTCACTCACTATGGAAGGCCGCAAGGGACAAAATCCATGCTTTAATTTCCTCATATTCCTCGCATTCAAATCACAAATGAAAACACAACTCTTCAGAATGGGCCAGTCAAATACACACTTATGACTTCATTGTACATTTATTTTTAATACACACTACACACCTGTAGAATCATCCCTACAATTTATCGCCTTTTTTATCTTATCTTTTAACCTTTATTTCTACAGGTAAATCCCATTGAGACCGGAGACTCTTTTTCAAGGGAGACCTGTTTTCCTTTCCCACGTTACCATTCACACACACATTCATACACCGATAGCAGGATAACTTCTACTTACACAGCTCCGTGAATAAATCCATAAAAATAGACGAGAAAAAAGCCTGTGCACTGTTGCAGTCTAAA
>CM049406.2:3072500-3077500 GCA_026929865.2 Hyperoplus lanceolatus
GTCTGTATGTGTGTGTGTGTGTGTGTGTGTGTGTGTGTGTGTGTGTGTTTGTCTGTGTGTCTGTATGTGTGTGCGTGTCTGTCTATCCATGTGAATCATTTACCATTCAACCATCAACCCCCCCCCCCCCCCCCACCCTCTCTCTCTTAGCGACAGACAGGAATGAGAAGTGGCTGGTCCCCGTTGTAACCTTTGACCCCTTGTTACCTAGAGACAGGCTGGAGTGGTTCAGAATGATGAGAATGCAATGTTAACTAATTGTGAATGGGTGAATGTGTACAAAACAATGTAAAGCACTTTGGGGGTGGCAGTGGCGAAGTGGGTAGGGAGTTCGCCTCTGGTGTGCAGGGTCGGAGGTTCGATCCCCCGTCTCCCCGCCACATGTCGAAGTGTCCCTGGGCAAGACACTGAACCCCGAATTGCTCCCGATAGTTAGCTTAGTTAGCTTAGCACCCTAGTGCTAAGCCTACCCTGCGTGGTAGCTGCTGCTATCGGTGTATGAATGTGTGTGTGACTGGGTGAATGTGTACAAAACAATGTAAAGCGCTTTGAGTCTGTGATAAACGGAGATATAGCGCTATACAAGTCCATTTACCATTTGGGTCTGTTAAAAAAAACCAGGGAAAAGCGCTTTATAAGAGGAGTCCATTTACCATCGATTATTTTGTGTATCTATTTTATAGAATTTCTACAAAGGATTTTTCCGATCACTGAACACATGACAAGATTACAAGATTAAGTCCATGTTGCATCATGTGTTGGTGAAAAAAAAACACCGCCGCGCGGCGAGTTAACATAGAAAGTCAATGTATTTTGCACGCCGCCGCGAATGGGCGGCGAGCGGTTCACGCGGCGCGGACGCCACAGAAGTTGAAAATATTCAACTTCTTGCCGCCGGCCGCGCCACGATAGCCAATCAGCGTTGAGCTCCTCCCGACGTCACTCGCTTCGGGACGACTGACCAGGCCCCCAGGATGCTGCCTTCTCCGAGCAGCCAGCATGGACTAGTGGCCAACCCATTGGTACTGCATGCTGTGAATGGGAGCTTATTTTCCAGAGGCAGATTTCCCCGTCCACACAATACAAGCGGCGAACAAGATTGTGTCTCCGCAAATTTTTTCTGGATATCAATCATAGGCTCATACTTATCTTTAGACCATGTACTAATAAAACTGAAGTTTTCTCATTTAAAAACGCCACCTCAAGCGTTTTATTAGCCCAACGGCTTTCAACGTCTTTCAGTTTGTTTTGGCGGGAGGAGGAGGCATGGGTTACACTCGGTTACACTGCTTTCTTCATCCAAGAACGTCAGTGAAACGTACACTGCGCGTCACGCTTTAGGGGCGTGTTGGCACCATGGACGCGGAAGCCGAAGCCAGGAATACTTCCTGTATGGTCGCCCTGCGCCAATGAGCAGCTTTCATAGGAATGAATGGCTTCAACGTTCCAACGGTTTTCAGTCCGCTGTCCATTTCTTTATAGGTCCATGCGACTGACAGAGGAAATTAAGATGAAAACATAATAGTCACAGTTTGCTCCATAAGTTCTGTGAAGAGCCTCTGTGTCTGTTGCCTGCTGTGTATAGCTATCAGTTTTGCTTTATGAACCAAGTTAGCACCGGTTAGCTTGGGTAAAGCACCATCAGCACAGCAGACTGGTGCTCTCAGCACTGGTTAGCACCAGCGCCAGCATGTCCCCAGAGTAGAGAAGGCTGCTCTGGTCGGGCGGCGGGCGGCGGACACAATATGACCCAATATGATCACGCGGCGCGGAACCTGCGATTCGCGCGGCCAATCACCGCGCCGCAGAGTGCAGTGTGTTCGTACCTTTAGGCATGTGGCCTCGTATCTACCGAATCACGGCAGCGCTGATATAGAGCGACAACATGCTCCTTCTCATGTGATATTGCTTAAATAACAACAACAAATACATAACCCCATGTGACCAGACCGCAGGGATTTGAGAAACATTATAAAAGCATGAAATTCAATGACAGATATTTCCAGGTACATTTTGAAGTATGAAGTGACTGAAGCCTGATTTATACTTGTGCGGTACCGCGTGCGCAGAGCCTCCGTGGAGCCGCAGAGAGCCTGTGCGGTGGCCTCAGACCCCCGCAGAGCCGGGCCGCGCACCAACTGAAAATTGTGACTACGCGCCAGATGCCGCAGAGGTTCGGTTGGGCATCAAAGCAACAAGGAGGGATTCCAACAGCACAGGAGCTCTTCCTCATCCTCTTCCTCTTCCTCATTGTCATCAATCTCAACATCTTGCAGTTTTCATTGGTTTAGCGATGGATTTCGCCGATTTACATCAAAAGTGCAGCGTGCAATTTGCGACACGGGCGAAACTACTGCCAACGGTTCATGAGAACCCAGCAGAGAACGCAGAGGCGCACAAGTATAAATCAGGCTTTAAACAGCAATTCCTCTAATGGCCACTAGATGGCAACCACGCACGTACACACAAACACACCCAGTCTCTCACACACACACCCAGTCTCTCACACACACACCCAGTCTCTCACACACACACAGTCTCTCACACACACACAGTCTCTCACACACACACACAGTCTACACACACACACACACAGTCTCTCACACACACACACAGTCTCTCTCTCACACACACACACACAGTCTCTCACACACACACACAGTCTCACACACACACACACAGTCTCACACACACACACACGCAGTCTCTCACACACACACACACATGCACACACACACGCACAGTCTCTCTCTCACACACACACACACACACACACACACACACACACACACACACAAGGCCCTTTGTGTGTGAGAATAACTAAATTTACAGACAGTGACGGTGTCGTGCGTCACAAACCTCTTAGTGTCCACATCTGACCACGACACATCTGAACTGACGTGGGTGAATATACCACATTCACCCATTCACACACACACACACACACACACACACACACACACACACACACACACACACACACACACTCATACACCGATGGCAGTAGCTGCCATGCAAGGCACACTCTGAACTATCAGGAGACATTTAGGGTTCAGTGTCTCTTTGCCCAGGGACACTTGGACATGTGGCGGGGAGACGGGGATCCAACCACCGACCCTGTAACCCAGTGGAGTCAGTGATTCCGGAGAATGCTTGTTGTCCGAATCACTTTCTGTCTAAATCAGTGAACATCTCCTCATGATGCTCTGGGAAAAAATGCTCTGGTGTTAATACACAGCCTAGGCTCTGTAAACTGGCATGTGAACACAGAGGATCTACCCTGGTTCTACCAGACCATCGTACTTCATTTCATTTGTACAGAAGGTCTGGAATCGCTGTAATTGACAAACGTTAACTCACTTGAAGGCGGGTGTCTGTTGAAGTTTAAAACTATTGGATCTGCCCTGTGCCACTCTGGATCTGCCAACCAACCATGTCATGCGCCGGCTTCTGAGCCACTCCCTCTGTTCGCTGATTGGACCGGCAGAAATCTGTCCGGAGAAAACCTAAGAATATACCGCAGACCCAGACTGACTGACTACTGAAGGGAAATGAAAATTGAGTGGAAGTAGTAGGCGGGCGGTGCCATGCTACAGAGGATCCACTTTAGCTAACAACAACCCCATTTACAGAGCCTAGGCTGTGTATTAAAGGTGCAGTGTGTAATATGACATCATCAAGAAAGTTCTTCAAAGTTCTAGAATGCAACGCTCCCTGGGTAACCCCACCCCTTTAGAATAATAACAGAAGCTACAGTGGCCTTCAAGGACAAGAACAATTCTAAATTTTAAACAATGCACCTGATGACATTCCAACTATGACACTTTCAAGATGGCGGCACTAGGCCTTGGTCCAAAATATGCAGAAATATGGACATATATGAGACTCTTTCTAAAGGCCAGGACACACCGGCCCGATAATCGCCGTCATAGAGTTTTGAGGGGACGGAGACACGAATCTGTTTGGTGTGTGCCGTGAAATCGGTCGTCGTAGATGTCGTCGGGCTTCTTTTGAGCGGACAGTCTTTCAGGTGGAGCAATTTGATTGGTGGAGGGCTAGCGAATCAGTGAAGCCCGGAAGTGAGGCGGGTAGCACAAACAGCTAACAACAGTTAGCCATTGTTTTAATGTGTTTGTTTGTTTCGTTCAGCGAGTACTCACATGCATCAACCCTTGTTGACTGCTCGACACCATGCTCGACACTCTCTGCTAAAAATGGTGCTCTTATGGTCCATAAATATAAATACGTATTTCTATCTATGTTTATGGTCTAGAGAGCTGTCCCATCATTTCCGGCTTCCATATTTTTTCGGGACACAATACAGATTAGCGCCGCCTGCTATTATGGAGACATTACGTCCCGCGCAAGCGCAGAGCGTACGGAAAGGCAACAGTCGGTTTGGTGTGTTATTTGCACTTTTTCGGCCGCGACGGGAAGACTGGAGCTCCCTGAATCGGCAGTCACCATTTTCGGGTAGTCGTACTGGTGTGTCCTGGCCTTTAGGGGAAAAAAAATAATTCAAAACTTTTTTTTCAGCTATTATGCACTAAATTAAATGTACTTATGGATATTATAATTACTTTCTACAAAATCTGCTTGGAAATGAAACCCAAAATTCTACACACTGCAGCTTTAAGACAGGATTTTTTTTTGTGGATCATGAGGAGATATTCACTGATTTTGACAAAAAGTGATTATGACAAAAAGTGTTCTTTAGAATAACTGACTTTAACACAGACACTGTTACAGAGAGATCTCCAGAATCAGTATGTTCCTCGGAGGAACTTTCAGTTTGTGTTCATTCTAGCGCCCCCCTTTGGACAAAGGCGGGAGTGTTTTTACTACGCCAGCTGTTGTTCCTGGGTGAGCGTATACCCATGACAAAGGCATTAAGAAAAACTATATAAAAATAGCATTCTTTGCACTGATGGTCTCGTTTGCTGTTACATGTAATTTATGATCATCAGAGGAACAATGAGACTGTTTCAGGAATATTTAAA
>CM049406.2:3082500-3085000 GCA_026929865.2 Hyperoplus lanceolatus
TCCAAATGTTCAGTGTCTCTCGTTTTACTATTTCTAGGCATATGTTTGAGTAGAATGAACATTTTGGTTTTATTCTACAAACTACTGACAACATTTCTACCAAATTCACAATAACAATATTGTCATTTAGAGCATTTCAATGTAGAGATGAAGATTTAAGAAAAATCCAGACTGGTCTCTTAATTTTCTTCCAGAGCTGTAGATGTAGCTAATCAGACGGTTAAATATAGTTGTATCTATTATACACTCAACAAAAATATAAACGCAACACTTTTGTTTTTGCTCCCATTTTTCATGAGATGGACTTAAAGATCTAAAATTCATTCCAGATACACAATTGTACCATTTCTCTCAAACATTGTTCACAAATCTGTCTAAATGTGTGATAGTGAGCACTTCTGCTTTGCTGAGATAATCCATCCCACCTCACAGGTGTGCCACATCAAGATGCTGATCTGACATCATGATTAGTGCACAGGTGTGCCTTAGACTGTCCACAATAAAAGGCCACTCTGAAATGTGCAGTTTTGTCTCACAGCAAAAAGCCACAGATGCCACAAGCATTGAGGGAGTGTGCAATTGGCATGCTGACAGCAGGAATGTCGACCAGATCTGTTTATATTGCGTTTATATTTTTGTTGAGTGTAGCTAAGTCAATATCTGTGCATTTGCATTTTTTCAAATTAAAAGAGGTTTACATTTAGTACAAAGGAGGACAAGCATGTCTAATGGATGACACTGTATGTGTCCTTAGAGAATAGCTCTCACCGAAAATAAAGTTTAATTTTTATAAGAAAATCTGATTCAATGGGGCCTGACCCTTGTTCTCCCTAGGGTGTGCGCACACACACACACACACACACACACACACACACACACACACACACACACTACCTTTAGCCATATCCGAATTCTAAGCATGTCATTTTTCTCCCAAACCAAACAGCCCCTAAAAATGATGCAACAGCTTGTTTTCTAAATTACTTTTTCCAGAAAGATTAAATCATAGCTCTGTCGTTATTGTATAAAGCCGCACAGACAGTCTCCTCCGGTGTGCCCTGTTCGCTGTCTGGTTAATTAGACTTGAAGGATGTGTGTGTGTGTGTGTGTGTGTGTGTGTGTGTGTGTGTGTGTGTGTGTGTGTGTGTGTGTGTGTGTGTGTGTGTGTGTGTGTGTGTGTGTGTGTGTGTGTGTGTGTGTGTGTGTGTGTGTGTGTGTGTGTGTGTGTGTGTGTGTGTGTGTGTGTGTGTGTGTGTGTGTGTGTGTGTGTGTGTGTGGTGCACCCATGTCTATGCATGATTAGTTTTATAATTGAGGCAAAGATTGATTAATGTTGAATACGCAACGAGGAGTGTGTGTGTGTGTCTGTCTGTCTGTGTGTGTGTGTGTGTGTGTGTGTGTGTGTGTGTGTGTGTGTGTCTGTGTGTGTGTGTCTGTCTCTGGTGTGTGTGTGTGTGTCTGTCTCTCTGTGTGTGTGTGTCTGTCTCTCTGTGTGTGTGTGTCTGTCTGTGTGTGTCTGTTGTGTGTGTGTGTGTGTGAGCAGTTTTATAATGATGCGCTAATGAAGAGAAAGTAGTTCATTAGATGATGGTTAATGTCTCTGTTGTGGAATTGAACCGTGTGAATGAAGATAACCAAATGTTCCGTGTCTCTTGTTTTACTATTTATAAGCAAATGTTTGAGTAGAATGAACATTTTGGTTTTATTCTATAAACTACTGACAACATTTCTACCAAATTCACAATAAAAATATGTTCCCAACCCCCCAACCCCCTCCCCGGGAGCACCACCCTTTTGTCCAGCTGACAGCCCCAAGCTATGAGCCCTTTAGCGGGGAAGTTAGGCTGAGAAAGACCCTGGTTCTACCCCCCAAGGCTATTGTTATCAAGCCCCTGTAGAGGCCACAGACAGACTGTCCGCCCATCAATGTCCATTTACATTGTTGTTGTTCTGTACTAACAATCGATTGTTAAACAGAAAACTTATTCCCAAACTTGTATTCGGTTTACTTGACAGTTTCCCAGGCTCTGTAAACTGGTGTGTATACGAAAGAGGGGCTCACTGTAGCCATAGCAACATGCCCGTTTACAGAGCCTAGGCTGTGGCACTGTATCCGAATGTGTTATCCCAACAGAACATGCGTCAAGCCAACCCTGCGTTCCAATCCCCATACTTCCCTACTATTTAGTATGCCAGAAAAATATTTAGGATGTCCCAATACATGCACGTCAATTGTAGTATGCTGAAAAAACATAAATGCCCCACTAACTCCAATAGCAGTTTGGAGTATTCGTCTTTATTCTTGACATTTCTCAAAATAATGACAAAAAATTCTTCCTTATCTGATTTTTTTTCTCTCTCCTGTCTGTGGCCCTAAAACTCTTCTGTACTTTAGTATGTAGTGTAGTAAAAAGAAAGAGTATGTGATTTGGAACGCAGGGCAAGTCTCAGCTGATGATTTTAATTCTTGGGGCGACTGTGGCTCAGTTGGAAGAGCGGG
>CM049406.2:3102500-3110000 GCA_026929865.2 Hyperoplus lanceolatus
GAAGCTCTGAAGCAGGGCTGGCTGCATAAGAAGGGCGGCGGCTCCTCCACACTCTCACGCAGGAACTGGAAGAGGCGCTGGTTCGTCCTGAGGCAGAGCAAACTCATGTACTTTGAGCACGACGGAGAGGACAAGATGAAGGGCGTGCTGGACATGCACACGGCCAAGTAAGGAGGACTCAAGATTTATTTTTTTTTTAATTTTTTTTAAGTAAGGATATCTAACTCATTATGTGTATGTTTGCATCTCTTTAAAAAACAAAAATAAGGGGGCGCCCTTAGCTCAGTTTTTAGGGCCTCTCTGCCCCATTTCAACTCTGTCTCTGCACTGTCAATAAAGCATAAAAATACCCGACAAAAATATCTTAAAAACAATTTAAAAAAGCTTAAAATAAAAAACTCTAGATGTTGGATAAGAGTTCAAATATTTATTACATTTTTTACAACATAAAAGTGTCTTTATGAATAAATGTTTTAAGTGAGGACTCTTTAGATAAACTCAAAGTGTTGGCACGTTGTAATTGAAGTTGAGACACTCTTGCAGGGTAAAAAATGTAATGCATAGATATCATAATGACACTTACTCTGTGAGAGACGGAGAGGACACGATAAAGGGCTTACTTGGCTGTATGCTGGACATGCACACGGCCAAGTAAGGAGAATTTTTTATTTTTTTTTCTGCAAGTGAATAGGGTATAACATTTCAACTTATAAATATCATCAAGAAACTTTAAAGGTGCAGTGTGTAATATGACATCATCAAGAAAGTCCTACAAAGTTCTAGAATGCAGCGCTCCCTGGGTAACCCCACCCCTTTAGAATAATAACAGAAGCTACAGTGGCCTTCAAGGACAAGAACAATTCTAAATTTTAAACAATGCACCTGATGACATTCCAAAAACATGGATGCCTCCATAAGACTTGCCTTCTCAATGCACAAAATGTAATATTAATATTTGTAATTCTACGCTCAGGAGGATAATTCAGATTATTGGCAGAGGTGATTTTACACCAATGAGGACATATTTATGAATGAGGATATTGATTTTAGCTAATACATTGCTTAAAATGTTACACAGTGTCCCTTTAAGAGTTGATAACCGAAAAATTATCATCACAGATTTATAGATCGCTTTCTAATCCAGACGCTACTATCTCTCTATAGCAGAACAGTATGCACGATATGGGTTCCTCAGACAGCTAAATGTGCACACACTGCCCTTCTAATAGACACTAAGATCACTTTAATCATTGTGTGTGTGTGTGTGTGTGTGTGTGTGTGTGTGTGTGTGTGTGTGTGTGTGTGTGTGTTGCAGAGAGATCATTGATAACACCGGGAAGGAGAATGGAATCGACATCGTGATGCCGGAGAGAACGTACCATCTGATCGCAGAGTCTGCTGAGGATGCCAGGTACACACACACACACACACACACACACACACACACACAGCGAGCACATACACACACACACACTCACACGTACACACACACACACACAACACACACACACACACACACACACACACACACACACAGGTATGTTGTGTTTTATTTTATAACTGTACACACAAGTTCAGAAAAAGTAACTTGACTTAAAATGACTACAAAATAAGGTGCTACAGCGTCCCCTCCATAGTGTCTCAGTCCTCTTCACAGCAGACCCGGGTTAGAATCCAGCCCGGGTCGTTCTCTGTCTGTCTGTCTGTCTGTCTGTCTGTCTGTCTGTCTGTCTGTCTGTCTGTCTGTCTGTCAGTCTGTCAGTCCTCTTCACAGCAGACCCGGGTTAGAATCCAGCCCGGGTCGTTCTCTGTCTGTCTGTCTGTCTGTCTGTCTGTCTGTCTGTCTGTCTGTCTGTCTGTCTGTCTGTCTGTCTGTCAGTCTGTCAGTCCTCTTCACAGCAGACCCGGGTTAGAATCCAGCCCGGGTCGTTCTCTGTCTGTCTGTCTGTCTGTCTGTCTGTCTGTCTGTCTGTCTGTCTGTCTGTCTGTCTGTCTGTCTGTCTGTCTGTCTGTCCTCTTCACAGCAGACCCGGGTTAGAATCCAGCCTGGGTCGTTCTCTGCATGTCATTCCCCTCTCTGACACATTTCATCTCTGTCTCTCCACACACTGTCTAATAAAATGATAAAAAAATATAAAAAAGTTATATATTATAGAATGATTCGTAGGTCATCTTGCGAAGTAAAAACACACACACACACACACACACATACACACACAAACACACACACACACACACACACACACACACACACACATAAATACACAAACACACCCACATTAACACCCCCCCCACACACACACACACACACACACACACACACACACACACACACACACACACACACACACACACACACACACACACACACACACACACACACACTCTTCTAATCAATGTCTTAATGCTTGCAGCCAGTGGTTCAGTGTTCTGAGTCAGGTCCACGGATCAACAGAACAGGAGATCAAAGAGATGCATGATGAGCAGGCCAACCCCCAGAACGCTGTGGTGAGTACTGTGTGTGTGTGTGTGTGTGTGTCTGTCTGTCTGTCTGTCTGTCTGTCTGTGGTTTTGTTGAGAAGAGTATGTTGTACCCTTGAGTGAAATTGCTGCAGTTTCTATCTGTGTGTGTGTGTGTGTGTGTGTGTGTGTGTGTGTGTGTGTGTGTGTGTGTGTGTGTGATAATTGGTTTCCACAAGAGACAGAAAGGTCAAACTCCTTATCAACACCCTCAACACTGTTACTAAACCTTCTTTCTCCCTCTCTCTCTCGCTCTCTCTCCCTCTCTCTCTCTTCATCTCTCTCTCCCTCCCTCTCTCCCCCTCTCTCTCCATCTCTTTTCTCTCTCTCTCTCTCTCTCTCTCTCTCTCCCTTTAGGGAACCTTGGACGTGGGAATGATCGATTCAGTTTGTGCGTCTGATAATCCAGAGAGGTGAGTAGTAGTCCCACCCCACACACACACACACACACACACACACACACACACACACACACACACACACTAACTGTAAAAAAACCCTCACTGATAAAAATCTCTTTTCTAAGAGTAAGCTGGCCAAGAAGGGCATACTACTACGACATGATACATAAGCACAACAAACACATACAATTCTCATACACCACATTCAGCATCCAGAACACACACACACACACACACACACACACACACACACACACACACACACACACACACACACACACACACACACACACACACATACATACACACATACACACACACACATGCACACACACACAACCTCCCCCCCCCCACACACACACACACACAAACTCATACACTCACTCATTCACTCACTCACTCACTCACTCACACACATACACACACACAAACACAAGATCACACACACAGACGATCACACACCCCCCCCACACACACACACAACCCCCACCCCCCACACACACACACACCCCCACACACACACACACACACCCCCCCACACACACACACACAACCCCCACCCCCCACCCCCACACACACACACACACCCCCACACACACACACACAGCATTAACTGTACTTCTGTCCCTCCCCAGGCCGAACTCGTTTGTGATGATCACGGCTAACAGAGTGTTGTACTGTAACGCGGACACACCGGAGGAGATGCACCACTGGATAACACTGCTGCAGCGCTCCAAGGGAGACACACGCGTAGACGGACAGGAGTTCATCATACGAGGTCAAACACACATTATTTTTTTATTATTATTATTTTTTTTTCTATAAGGTTGCAGAAAGTTTCCATTAGTTAAAAGCCATCGCATGAAAAAAGACTGCATCCAAAATCTGTTCTGGAAAAATTAACACACACACACACGCACACACACACACACACAGACAGACAGGCAGGCAGGCAGGCAGGCAGACAGGCAGACAGACAGACAGACAGACAGACAGACAGACAGACAGGCAGGCAGACAGACAGACAGACAGACAGCATTAACACGTGTCCCTCCCCCAGGCTGGTTACACACAGACAGACAGACAGACAGACAGACAGACAGACAGACAGACAGACAGGCAGACACACAGACAGACAGACAGACAGACAGGCAGACAGACAGGCAGACAGACAGACAGACAGACAGACACACAGACAGACACACACAGACAGACACACACAGACAGACAGACAGCCACACAGACACACAGACAGACAGACAGCATTAACACGTGTCTCTCCCCCAGGCTGGCTGCATAAGGAGCTGAAGAGCAGCAGTAAAGCGTCTCTGAAGCTGAAGAAGCGCTGGTTCCTGCTCACACACAACTCTCTGGATTACTACAAGAGCTCTGAGAGGAACGCCCTCAAACTGGGAACACTGGTGCTGAACAGCCTCTGCTCCGTAAACCTGCCCGACGAGAAGGTCTACAAGGAGACAGGTGAGAAGGGCTGGGTGTGTGTGTGGGGTGGAGGGGGGCGGGGGTGAGTGTGAGTTTGTATGCACCCATGTCTATGCATGATGAGTTTAATAATCGAGGTCTGAAGGCAAAGTTTGATTAATGTTGAATGCGGAGTGTGTGTGTGTGTGTGTGTGTGTGTGTGTGTGTGTGTGTGTGTGTGTGTGTGTGTGTGTGTGTGTGTGTGTGTGTGTGTGTGTGAGTGAGTGGTGTTTAACTTCAAATGTTTTGGGCTATTCTTCCCGACAGAAGAAATGACAAACTGACTTCTTGTCCTTGAAGGCCACCGTAGCTTCTGTAAATTCTCCCAAAGAGAAGAGAGGTTAGCAAAGCGATCTTAACTTGAGCCATTTCTTCCCAACAGGATACTGGAGTGTGATTGTGTACGGCCGTAAACACTCGTACCGTCTGTACTGTAAACTGCTGAACGAAGCCACGCGATGGGCCAACGCTGTTCAGAACGTCATAGACACCAAGGCTCCGATAGACACACCCACACAGCAGCTCATACAAGACATCAAGGTATCTATTGTATATGAAAAAATATACAATGTATTTGTCCCTGCTCAATAAACTTCTTAATAAAATGAAAATAAATATGTGTTTCTCCCCCAGGCTGGTTACACACACACACACACACACACACACACACACACACACACACACACACACACACACACACACACACACACACACACACACACACACACACACACACACACACACACACACACACACAGACAGACAGACAGACAGACAGACAGACAGACAGACAGACAGACACACAGACAGACACACACACAGAGACAGACACACAGACACACAGACAGACACACAGACACACAGAGAAAGCTCTGCTGAAACTACCCCTGTGTTCCTAATCTAATACTCCTCTATTCTTTTCTTTATTCTACATACTACATCTGACCATAAAAATAATCTAGTTAGGATGCAGTATGCTTTACACATACACTTGGGACGTAATTTTATTTATTTATTTCATCATAACGTTGCTCCTTGATCTTGGTTGGATCCCCCGTCTCCCCGCCACATGTCCAAGTGTCCCTGGGCAAAGAGACACTGAACCCTAAACTGCTCCCGATAGTTAGCCTGCTTTGTGTGAGTGAATGGTAACGTGTGAATGGGAACAGGTCTCCCTTGGAAAAACAGTCTCTGATCTCAATGGGATTTACCTGTATGAATGAAGGTTTAATAAAAATCAACTTGCGAACCTTCATATAAAGACTAGAGTATTGTATTGGCGTCATGCTCCTGTGTTGTTTTGCAGGAGAATTGTCTGAACTCTGAGGTTGTGGATCAGATCTACAAGAGGAACCCCATACTGCGTTACAGTCACCACCCTCTGCACTCCCCCCTGCTGCCTCTGCCCTATGGAGACATCCACATCACCAGTGAGTCTATTAGACCCATAGAGACGAACAGGAGACTGTTTCTATAGCACAATTCAGACACAAGGCAATTTAAAGTGCTTTACAGGGGAATGAAATACAGAGATCGCTAAAACATTGAACGAATAAAAGAGAAAGTTTTTCACAAGGTAGACATGTTTTGCCACTAGGAAGGCAAAATGTAATTGGCAGATTTTTTAAAGGGTGTTTGGTGACACTCTCTGTGAAGTTGACCCCTTGGCACAGATTAAAATTAAGGCCAAAAATAACAAAATTGGACATAATCCCAGACATGGTTTCACATAACTAACTCATTATTTTACCCCGCACAGGCCTTAGAAACAGGAGCTACACGACTCTCCAGCACGAGGCTCTCAAAGTATTCGGGACTTTGCAGCAGCTAGAAGGAGTGTCCGACCCGGTGCCTATAATCCAGGGGGTGCTACAGACAGGCCTGGAGCTGCGGCGAATCAGAGACGAGCTCTACTGTCAGCTGATCAAACAGACGACACGCCCCCCTCAGCCCGGGAGCCAAGGCAACCTCTGCAGCTGGAAGATACTGGCTTGCATGACGTGCACCTTCGTACCCACGCGAAGCATCCTCAGATACCTCAAGTTCCACCTCAAGAGGTAATTATGCAACTTTGCTTTATAGATTTTAATTAGTTAGTTAAAAGAAAAAAAAAAGAAAAATTTCATAATGGAAGTCGTTCAATGGCGTCTTAAAGGTATGGGCTGGCTGGAAAATTGACATGATTTGATTTGATCTGATTTGATTTGATTAAAAGCTATTTTAAAAATAAATAAATAAACTTATCCAAATAGCTATATATAATTTTACCTCAAGTTCCACACCAAGAGGTATGGCCTTATTTATTTATTTATTTATTTATTTATTTATTTATGTTTTTTTAATCACACACATAACAAACACCGAAAAAAGAAATACAAAAATTAAAAGATAAAATAGAATAGATAACCAACATGGCGTAGTGAAGGAAGATACTGGCCTGCAGGACGTGCACCTTCGTCCCAACAAGGAGCATCCTCAGATACCTCAAGTTCCACCTCAAGAGCGGGCGACTGTGGCTCAGGTGGTAGAGCGGGTCGGCTGATGATCAAAGGGTTGGAGGTTCGATCCCCGCCCTGCCACCTGTGTCATAGTTGTTGTGTCCTTGGGCAAGACACTTCACCCACCTTGCCTCGTGTGAATGTAGATAGCCTGCTGCTATCGGTGTGTGAATGGTAACGTGTAAATGGGAACAGGTCTCCCTTGCAAAACAGTCTTCGGACTAAATGGGATTTACCTGTATAAATAAAGGTTAAAAAAAAAGAAAAAAAAGAGGTAAGGGTCAGTTGGGAGATTAAAAAGCTATTTTAAACTTCTTCTTTTTTTGACTTAAAGGTGCAATGTGTAATATGACATCATCAAGAAAGTTCTAGAAAGTTCTAGAATGCAACGCTCCCTGGGTAACCCCACCCCTTTAGAATAATAACAGAAGCTACAGTGGCCTTCAAGGACAAGAACAATTCGACATTTTAAACAATGCACCTGATGACATTCCAACTATGACACTTTCAAGATGGCGGCACTAGGCCTTGGTCCAAAATATGCAGAAATAGGGACATATATGAGACCCTTTCTAAGGGAAAAATAATAATTCAAAAAATAT
>CM049406.2:3112500-3137500 GCA_026929865.2 Hyperoplus lanceolatus
TAAGTGTGTGTGTGTGTGTGTGTGTGTGTGTGTGTGTGTGTGTGTGTGTGTGTGTGTGTGTGTGTGTGTGTGTGTGTGTGTGAGTGTGAGTGTGACTGACTGACTGACTGACTGACTGACTGACTGACTGTCTCTCTGTCTGTGTGAGTGAGTTTGTGTGTGCAAGCGAGTCAGTCAGTCAGTCAGTTGAGTTGAGTTGAGTTGAGTTGAGTTGAGTTGAGTTGAGTTGAGTTGAGTTGAGTTGAGTTGAGTTGAGTGAGCGTGTGAGTGACTGACTGACTGTGTGTGTGTGTGTGTGTGTTTCTGTGGCGCTGTGTGTGAGTTGAGTGAGCGTGCCTGTGGCACGCTTGTGGGTCTGTGTGTGTGTGCCTGCGTGTGTTTAATTTTCATTAACTTTCTAACTCTTCCCCAGGCTCTCGGCGAGCGCAGACGAACAGAACACGGGCTGGAAGTTCTACTTTAAGCTCTACTGCTTCTTAGACACAGAGAACGTTCCCAGAGACAGCGTCGAGTTCGCCTTCATCTTTGAACAGGTAAAAACTCAGATTAAAACAAGCAATCATTCTTCTACATCAGATTGACAATTGATTCATCCAAGCTTAACATCTGTTTCTGCACAAAAAAAGTGAATAAAAATTGCCTTTTGAAATTTAGTTTAGTTTAACCATTATTAATACATGTTTATCAATAGGCTACCAGTATGTTTTATATGAAATAACAAGTGTGTGTTTATCAATTAAAAAATAAATCTTACGGAAATCAATTGTGTAGTCAAGAGACTCAAATAAAACAAATTATTTGACAACTTTTGTACGTGCAAAAGTTAGTGAACCCTGAGCTGCATTGCTTAAATCGAGCAGGTAAACACAATCAGGTGGGCCAAACTGAGTGATGAAATGGAGAGATCTTTAGGGAAGAAATTGGGCGGCATTAGATAAAACAGAGATCAAACCAGGTCAGTTTAGGTTCACATACTTTCAAGCACCCCTGTATACTTAACTGTAAATAAAACAGCTTACATACTAAATGAATTGTTCTTTAAACCATTCTCTATCTTATATTTCTCCCTCCTAAGGCCCATGAAGCGGTCATCCGAGGCCAGTATCCCGCCCCTGAAGAGACCCTCCAGTTCCTAGCCGCCTTGAGACTCCAATACCTGCTAAACGATCACACACCTCAATCAACCATCCCCGAGATGTCCCAAGTCTTCCCCATGGTGCGTTTAAGGACGCGCGTTCAAAACTCGGCCAAAACATTCGCTCCGGGCTCTGGAACAATATCGGAAAAACAATCGGGAACGTCGGAGAGAAAGCGGTCGAGTTTCTTGGAGGGAACTTTAAGGCGTAGTTTCAGGAGCGGGTCGTTAAGCAGACAGAAACTAGAAGAGGAAAACAGTCTGGAGGTGTGGATGAGGGAAGAGGCGGCTGCGGTGAGGACGTGTGTCATAGACAAGTGGAAGAAGCTGCAGGGAATGAACCAGGAACAAGCCATGGTGAAATACATGACGCTGGTCAAGGAGTGGAAGGGCTACGGATCCACGCTGTTCAATGTCGAGGTAAGGAGGGACTTGATTATTATTATTTTATTATTATTTTTTTTTAAATATTAATTTATTTATTATAATTTTTTATTCATATAAAAGAAATATTATTTTTTTCTTTCAGTCTGCTCAAGTGTTAAGGGATTTCTGAACATCAATAATTTTCTGTTTGTCCAACTTCACCTCAGTATAGAACTGTCGACTTTATTTTTAAGTGTAAACTCTGCATGTCATTCCCCTCTCTGACCCATTTCATCTCTTTCTTTCCAAGAAACTGTCTAATAAAGCAAAGGAAAAAAAATGCAAAATGTTCCACTTATTTCTTTTAAAAATACTCTTTTAAGCTCAGTTGGTAGGGCGTGCCCCCCATGGGCCTCGGCCAGCAGCAGACCCGGGTTCGATTCCAGCCCGCGGTCGTTCTCTGCATGTCACTCCCCTCTCTGCCCCATTTCAACTCTGTCTCTACACTATCAATAAAGCATAAAAAATGGCAAAAAAAATATCTTTTAAAAAAAAAAAACTCTTTTATCCAACTTTTATTCTTGAATGTCTCATGGTTTCTGTCCCTGTCCTGCAGTGTCGTGACGGAGCCTTCCCCTCTGATCTGTGGCTGGGCGTGAGTAGAGAAGCCATCTCCGTGTACAAGCGCGGGGAGCCGTGGCCGCTGGAGGTGTTCCCATACGAGCTCATCCTCTCCTTTGGGGCACCGCTGCCAAACGCATACAAGATCACCGTGGAGGGCAGAGAGATACTGTTTGAGACGCAAATGGTTCGTAGTACACAAAAAATGACTCCTTAAAATGTTGTTTATTTTAAGTTTAAAGGTACAGTATGTAGATTGTAATGGTGTTTTTAGGAACAGACTTGGTAGAAATAATATCCATAAGTGTGTTTTAATTTGTATATAAGATCACTATGGAAGGCAGAGAGATACGGTTTGAAACGCAAATGGTTTGTACAACACAAAAATTACTAATTCTTTTATGTTTAAAGGTTCAGTGTGTAGAATTTAATGCCGTTTTTTCCAGAACAGACTTGGTAGAAATGGAATATAGAATATAATATTTGTATATGAGATCACCGTGGAGGGCAGAGAGATACAGTTTGAGACGCAAATGGTTCGTAGTAGAGAAAAAATACTCCTTAATTTTTTTATATTTGTAAAGGTACAGTGTTTGTGGGGCGACTGTGTCTCAGTTGGTAGAGCGGGTCGGCCGAAGATCAAAGGGTTGGAGGTTCGATCCCTGCCCTGCCACCTGTGTCATAGTTGTTGTGTCCTTGGGCAAGACACTTCACCCACCTTGCCTCGTGTGAATGTCGATAGTTAGCCTGCTAGCGGTGTATGACTGTGTGTGTGAATGGTAACGTGTAAATGGGAACAGGTCTCCCTTGCAAAAGTCTTCGGACTCAATGGGATTTACCTGTAGAAATAAAGGTAAAAAAAAAAAAAAAGGGTTTGTTTTATTAACTTAGATGTATATAAGTATGTCTGTATGTACGTATATCTACATACAGTTTGAAACGCAAATGGTTTGTACAACACAAAACGTACTGAAAAGTTGGTATTTTTCAGAAGTGTGTTTTAATTTGTGAGGGCAGAGAGATACTGTTTGAAATGCAAATGGTTTGAGCAACTCATAAAAGTTTTAATTTTTTTATGTTTAAAGGTACAGTGTGTAAAATGTAATGTTTTTTTTAGGAACAGACTTGGAAGAAATGGAATATAGAATATAATATCCATAAGTGTGTTTTAATTTGATCACCGTGTACGGCCGAGAGATACTGTTTGAAACGCAAATAGTTCGTTCAACACAAACTCCTTAACATTTTTTATAATTTTTTTTCTTCAAAGGTACAGTGTTTTTTTATTGAAATTAATTTGTTTTCGGTCCAAATAAAGAATATATAAAAACTGCTGTTACTAGTCTAAAAAGGTACTCCGAGGAACTTTCAGTTTGTGTTAATTCTAGCGCCCCCATTTGGACAAAAGCGGTAGTGCTTTTACCACGCCAGCTGTTGTTCCTGGGTGAGCGTATACCCATGACAAAGGCATTAAGAAAAACTATATAAAAATAGCATTCTTTGCACTTATGGTCTCGTTTGCTGTTGCATGAAATTTATGAGCATCAGAGGAAAAATTAGACTGTTTCAGAAATAGTAAAACGTTCCTCGTAGCACCTTTTTAAAAGCATAATAACACCAAAAATGTGTCTTATCACAATTAACTTTATAATAATTTTTTTCTTAGGTCATGGATATCGCCAAACTGATGAAGGCTTACATCAGCATGATCGTCAAGAAGCGCTACAGCAACTGTCAGTCTGTCAGTAGCCATGGCAGCCAATGTAGCGCATGGTGAAAAATATTCCCTTTTGACTTTGAATGGACGCTTAAAGCTGGGGTGGAGGATTTGGGGAGAAAATGGCAGTTGGGATAGAGATTTGAATCCAAATACCTCAACCGCTCCACTTGTTCTCTTTGGTCCCTCCCCTATGGTCCGTCCCTGACACGCTCTACACCAACAAAGTCGTGCCAAAGTGAATGGACAGTCCCAACAGCCAATAAGAATAGAGAATCGGAGCCTCGCTCTGATTGGTCAAAGTGTACAGCTCATGTTAATTTTGACCAATCAGAAATCACATACCCCAGCTTTAACCGGAGTGTGTATTGACGCCCGTAAACCCATGGAACTCTGCAAACTGGAACGCAGTAATGTATACGCTCATTATACAACAGTTAGTAACCAATCAGATCGCTGGATTTAAGCCACCCGTGCTATGAAGAGATACTGACTGTGTGAATGCTGGAGACAAAACCACAATGCTCTTAATCAATGCTAACTAGCTCCAATCGTGTTTTTGTTTTGGTTTTTTTTGGGGAGGGGGGGGATTTTTTCGCTTTATTATTAGACAGTTTTGTAGAGACAGAGATGAAATGTGTCAGAGAGGGGAATGACATGCAGAGAACGACCCGGGCTGGATTCTAACCCGGGTCTGCTGTGAAGAGGACTGAGACTCTCTCTCTCTCTACCGCCCTTCCAATGGTGCTTTTGACTGTTTTTTTTATTCCAAAACATTCAACATCCACGCTGGACAAAGACAGCGATTTCTGCTTAAGTGTCCTTGTCCCTACAACAGTTTATTTCTGTGTTATGCTAATGTGCTAAGGCACTACAAGGACCTCTTTTTTGTTGTAGGATGGGGCTATTTTGTTACTGAGATTTTTTGTTTGTAAGGCTGTGTGTGTGTGTGCGTGCGTGTGTGTGTGTGTGTGTGTGTGTGTGCGTGTGCTTGTTTAAGAGAGAGAGAGGGAGAGAATGGGATTTTTAAAGTGCGTATACAGGCTATCCGAATGTTTAAAAAAAACATAAAATTAAATTAAAAAAAGAAAAAGATGGATAAAACAAACTAGTTAAAGTCTGCAAGCCTTTTCCTCTGCTTTGAAAAAACTATAGGACTTGATGTTAGACACACACTTTCTACTTTCTGTAAATAACATGAAACTGTATTTGCTCTCAAGCATTTCAAGGTTGTGAATGATTGTATTTGGGGTTGATTTGCGGACGATGCGAAGGTCACACACACACACACACACACACACACACACACACACACACACACACACACACACACACACACACACACACACACACACACACAAGTGCCTGTTCAAACTTGTATTATTGATGCCACTCTTTGTCCCTTTGTAACCACAATCTGAAAGGCGCTTCTCCCCTGTTCCCTTTAACTACACATGTACTGTTTTACACTGCAGCAAGTCTTTCTTAAATTAAAACAATTATGAAATCATCAATAATCATCTAATCAATTACATATATTTATTTGGTTTTTAGTAACTACTTTATAGTTTTGCATTACCTACTACATAGTTGTTTTCTTTGTTAAACGTATGTAGTGTAATGGAAAGAAAAAGAAAAGAGAAACTATGGTTGCGTTCCGAATCGCATACTTTCTACTATATAGTATGTAGAAAAAAGATTTAGGATGTCCCGATTTTTGTGGCCAGATTTAGGATGGTTAGAAGTACCCGGATGTCCTACTTCATGCGGCCAAGATTGTTAGTGTTGAAATCAGCATCCTATTTGGCCGATTCTGACCCACAATCCAGTGCGCACGTGAAGTGACGTCACATTGACGAAGCCTCCATATGAAAACAAACAGGGATGAGACGGATATAAAAGCAAGAGGCAAGATCAAGGCGCAATGTTATGATGAAATAAGAGAGTAAAAGTATGTCCCAATAGTACGCCTACTGCATCCTAACTAGATTATTTTTATCGTCGGATGTAGTATGTAGAATAGAAAAAAGAAAGAGTATGCGATTCGAAACGCAACCTATGTAGTAGCAGGTTAAATGCATACTTACTTACTTACTGCCCTTTATGCCTAGTGGCATGTAGGGCAGCAACAAAGGATCTCCACTCCTGTCTGTTTTGGGCGAGCTTTTGGATAGAACTCCAGGTCTGCTTCATGGCTTTCAGTTCTTTCTCCACTGTTCGATGCCAGGTCTCTGGGGTCGAGTGCCTTCAGGTGTCCAGTGTAGGGCGGTTCTTGTAATGTAATCCTGTTCTTTTCGCATGATGTGTCCAATCCATCTCCACCGCCTTCTTGTAATAATGGTCTCTATACTTTCTTGGTTTGTCCGAGCAAGTAATTGCTGGTTGGAGATGGTGTTAGGCCAGAAGATACGTAAGATTATTCTGAGATTTCTTGTGTGGAATACAGAGTAGTTAATGCTGTTAGGAGTAACTCAGATTGCAATGATTGATCACCTCCAAATCTACCGATAACTTTTAATGTCTAAAATCAAAAGAAAATATTTTGAAAGACTTGCTGAGTTGGACTATTTGCAGTTTAACATTCCCTGCGTTCCAATCCCCATACTTCCCTACTATTTAGTATGCCAGAAAAAGATTTAGGATGTCCCAATACACAATGCACGTCAATTGTAGTATGCTGAACATAAACAAATGCCCCACTAACTCCAGTTGCATTTTGGAGTATTCGTCTTTATTCTTGACATTTCTCGACTTCATAAAAAAAAATCTTCCTCATCTGATTTTTTTTCTCTCTCTCCTGTCTGTGGCCCTTAAACTCTTCTGTACTTTTAGTATGTAGTGTAGTAAAAAGAAAAAGTATGTGATTTGGAATGCAGGGATTCTATTTGCAGTGTAATTTTCTATTTGCAGTGTAACATTCCTTCGACATTTCGCTGGAGCTTCCGCAGGCGGCAGGTCCAACCAAAGACGCGTGTGCAGGTTTTCTCTTCCATAAAGTGCCTTTGTGTATATTGTGTACACTTACTTAGTTTTTTTTTCCATATGTGGTTCCTTTTGATGTTATATAAATATATATAGATGATATAATCACGTGGCTGTACATTTTATACCGATAAGACCTTGCCTTCTATTTTTTCTCTTTTTTCAAATTATGACCACAAATGTCGATTTTCTCAAGATTAAATTCTGTGCTGTATTTCTTCTCTTATATGCAACTATTTGACTGACAATGGATCTTAGACATGATACCGGTATTTTGTTATGTATCTGTATTCGCTGTGTTGCTATGTAATGGAGGGATGATTCTAAAAATAAATGGTGTCATATTTGGTCGCATACACTGTAGTGTCTTTTCTTATTATTTTTTGGTAACTACGACTTCGATATGCATGACCTATTATATATATATATATATTTTTTTTTAGTAACTACTACATAGTTATGCATTACCTACTACAATTTTTTTTGATTTTTTTTATTTTAGTAAGTACTACATGTTTTTTTTGTTTTTAGTAACTACTACATAGTTATGCATCACGAACTACATAGGTTTTTTTTTTTAAATTGTAGTAATGAATTAAAATTTTTTAGTTAATGCGTATCTATGTATTAGTTACAAGTGGTCGCAGGTTTAAATCCGACCCGTGGACCTTTACTGCAGGTCACCCCCCCCTCTCTCTCTCTCTCTCTCTCTCTGTCTCCCCATTTCAACTCTGTACTATCCAACAGTGCTTAAAAATGCCAACAAAAATATCAAAAAAGAAAAGAAAAAAAAATTAAAACCATTGACTTTTGGATGACATAAACATAGTTACATAGTTATGCATTACCTACTAAAACTATTTTATTTATTTATTTTTTGTAACTACTACATAGATATGCATTACTACGGAAGAGGATTAGGTCCACACATAAGAAAAAAAAAATGAGTTCTGATTTTTTTCTCGGAATTCTGAGATTAAAGGATTAAAGGACTACATCTTGGAATTTGGAACTACAAAGTCAAAATTTCAGAAGTTCCAGAATTCCGAGTAGAATGGAACACAGCACACATCCTCTGTAGTGGTGTCACTGACTGTCTCAATTATGACATTTTTTTTTTGTCACTGCTAAATAGTTATGCATTACCTACTATATAGGTTTTGTTGGTGTCAACTACATACAGTAGCTATGCAGTAATTTATACATGTTTTTTTATTTATTTTTTGTAACTATATGCATGTCAAATCCGACCCATGGACCTTTACTGCAGGTCATCCCCTCTCTCTCTCTGTCTCCCCATTTCAACTCTGAACTATCCAACAAAGCTTGACATTTTTTTTTTTTAACTACTACATAGATAGGCATTACTACGGAAGAGGATTAGGGCCACACATAAAGGATTAAAGGACTACAGCTGGGAACGTTGAACTACAAAGTCAGAATGTCAGAAGTTCCAGAATTCCGAGTAGAATGGAACACAGCACACTTCCTCTGTTGGTGTCACTGACTGTCTCAATTATGACATCATCTTTTTTTTTTGTAACTACTACATAGTTATGCATTACCTACTACATAGGGTTGGTTTGGTGTTAACTACATATGCATAACCTACCACATAAATTATTTTTAGTTTTTTTTTAGTAAATACTACATAGGTTTTTTGTTGTTGTTGTAACTACTACATAGTTATGCATTACCTGCTACTTAACTACTTAGTTATGCAGTAACGTATACATGTTTTTTTAATTACTTTTTTCTACCCACTACATAGAACATGGCTGAAGATGAGGAACATGGCTGTGCACACAGTATTCAGAGTAAACAGGGTTAAGGTTATAGGACCTAGGACCATGTCCATTAAAAATGAACAATCATTGACTTTTGGATGAAAAAACATAGTTACATAGTTATGCATTACCTACTACAAATATTTTTTTTGTTTGTTTTTGTTTTAGTAACTTTTACATAGAGATGCATTACTACCGAAGAGGATTAGGTCCACATATAAGGAAAAAAATTGAGTTCTGATTTCTTTATTTGTTTCTGAGATTAAAGTCAGAATTATGAGATTAAAGTCAAAATTCTGAGATTGAAGTCAGAATTATGAGATTGAAGTCATAAAAAAACAGTGGTAAATTAAACGTTTCCCCCGTCTGCCTTTGATGTGTCATAATGACAGATGCACTGCAACGCATAAACAGGTCGGAACTTGGAACTACAAAAGATGTCAGAAGTTCCAGAATTCCGAATAGAATGGAACACAGCACACTTCCTCTGATGTGGTGTCACTGACACCTGTCTAAATTGTGACATCATTAATGACATCACAGACCCTGCCCTGAAGTTTATAAATAGGACCCATTACATCAAAGGACTATTGACTTTATTGACAATGCCACGCCGATCAAGACGCGCTTCCCGCCCCGTTCGCAGACGCAGGAGACCTGCTCGCAGGGTCCGCAGACGCAGAAGGAGAGTTGCCCGCCGTAGACGCTAGGCATTCCTAATAAACATGTAGTTCAGGCTTAAAAATCGCAGTGAACCCAATGAATGAATCTTTATATTATTGCATCCACACACTAAAAAAACATTACTTACTTTTTTTTTAAAGCTCCAACTCCAGAGGCAGCTTTCGAGTTCTTGAAAAGTGCAGTAAACGTTTCATGACATAACTAAACCTTGGAACACTGCGACACAAAACAAAATCAAGAAATCGTAATATAGCTCCAAAAAGTGGTCTGTCCATCAATGAATTGGGCCTACAGGCTCCAGTATTACCATCCGGTTCACAATGTTTCACTTTTTTTTTTCAATGACAAAGTAATAATAATTCCTTTCATGAGACTCATGGACAATGTTCAGTTAAAACAAGCTTTTGCTTGTTACAGTTGTAACAGGCAAATAATTAAAACAGTAAACAAAAAAATATATACTGTATACATAAATTGTGACCTCATCAGTGACATCATAGACCCCACCCTGAAGTTTATAAATAGGACCCATTACATCAAAGGACTATTGACTTTATTGACAATGCCTCGCCGATCAAGACGCGCTTCCCGCCCCGTTCGCAGACGCAGGAGACCTGCTCGCAGGGTCCGCAGACGCAGGAGGAGAGTCGCTCGCCGCAGACGCTAGGCATTCTTAATAAATATGACAATGTTGACAAACATTGTCAATCGTGACGATGAAAAATTGAGAAAGTAATCCTTAATCTTCTTTTATTTTTTATATGTAGTAATGCATATAAAAATAAGGGTTTGTATAAACATCTTTCAGATCTGAAAAATTAACGTGCCTTCATTTGTGAAGAACACAGGAAGCCAATGGCCAATCTGCCAATCCTGTTGTGACCTCCAGCATGCACATTAGTGGCCTGCTGGAGGCTTCCTCTAGTGACCTCTAGTGAAATGCAAAAGTGACCAAAAATCATCCAGAAAAGATGAGATCAGGGAAATCGTCTGTGGCCACCACCACCTGCAGAGCCATTCCCTTTATAAGGGTTGTCTTGCTTATTGCCTCTCATTTTGACCTGTTTGTTGGTTGTTCCATTTGCACAACAGCAGGTTGAATCAGTTTTGCAGTGTCCAGAATGAACTTCTGCTGATGAAGCCATGTGGTTGTCCAATGTGACTTGTGACCTCAACAGTGACATCACAGCCCCTGCCCTGAAGTCTATAAATAGGACCCATTACATCAAAGGACTATTGACTTTATTGACAATGCCACGCAGAGCAAGACGCGCTTCCCGCCCCATTCGCAGACGCAGGAGAGCTGCTCGCAGGTCTCCGGCTGCTCGCAGACGCAGGAGAGTTGTCCGCCGCAGACGCTAGGCAACAGCAATAAACATGTAGTTCAGGCTTCATGATGATGCTCAGGTGTCATCATGATGCCTAAACTACTACAACTCACCCACATCTCAAATTTCCTGAAACATTACATTAAAGCCCAGTTCAGACCAAAGATTCACCTTGCAACTGCTTGCGACGAGACGGTTTTAGAACGTCGCAGGGGGAAAATCGCAGCAGTGTGAACTGCTCGTTGCAAGCCGTTGCAAGGCGTCGCAGAAGATTTAACATGTTAAATCGCAAGGTCCAGTTTTAGGATGTTTCGGCGGTCTCGTCGCAAGGAGTTGCAGTTGCAAGCAGTTGCAAGGCGAATCTTTGGTCTGAACTGGGCTTTACATAAACCATGGTTTTCTCACAAAAATACATACAAGGCACCAAGGTTTATGTATTTAGTTCATAAGTTCAGAATCCAGTTCTCAGGAAGGTGAATGCACGGACCCATTCCTGCTCAGGGTTCTATGATGGCACACTCCCTGAGACGAGTCAATCTTTTTTTTAGGAATTGTGACATCTTGTCACCCTGGGTCGGGGAACCAAAGTTCCACCACAGGGCTCATGATTCTTTCATCCAATGTGACTTGTGACCTCATCAGTGACATCACAGACCCTGCCCTGAAGTTTATAAATAGGACCCATTACATCAAAGGACTATTGACTTTATTGACAATGCCTCGCCGATCAAGACGCGCTTCCCGCCCCGTTCGCAGACGCAGGAGACCTGCTCGCAGGGTCCGCAGACGCAGGAGGAGAGTCGCTCGCCGCAGACGCTAGGCATTCTTAATAAACGTGTAGCTTAAGCAAGAAACTAACCTAACTGTCTCACTCACTGATCCTTCATTCATCTGTCTTTACACATGAATGTCGTATGTTACAAAGGTTCCTCAAAATGTAGTTCAAGGACCATGGCTCTAAGGGTATGCCAGCCATAAGCAGGACGCCATACCCATAGATCCAGACAGATCCAGTGCCAAGGTCTGGATTTGTAGCACTGGATTAAGGCCGTTTCAGACGGAACGCGTTTGTCGCCCCTGGCAATGCATTGTCAATGGAGAGGCGAGCGGAGAGAGAGAAGGCGTGGCATTCTGTCAGGCGACACGACAAGCGGGCGCACTCCCGCGGGACTGTCGCTTCCGTGCTCGTCGAACGCTTGCGCGCGCTCGTAGGAGCCGTTGGAAAAGTTGAGAACTGTTTATCTTTTTGTCGCGGCGGTTGAAAAATCACAATCGCGCTCGTCCGCCCGTCACTTCACACGGGGAGCGCAAAGTGAAGCCGCGGTGCCAGGCGACAACGCGAGCGGAATGTCGCCTACCGTCTGAAACGGTAAGTATTGGCTGCAAGTATCTGAAGCTCTATTGGCCATAAGGACAGCTTGCCTACTCTGGGCAGGGACTGAGTCTTCCCACACACGAAAGTGAAGGAGACCAAGTACCTCTGGGTCTTGCTAGGAGACAATGGATCGAGAGATTGGCAAGATTGAGCCTCAGGTGGCGTGCAGACATCCGCCGAGAGATGCCAGCTGTCCATGTCCTGGAGCCCAAGGAGGGTGTGGAGGCGGAAACCCCACTCTCTTGGAGAAGGCCACTTCTTTATTAATATACCTCCCTCAATGTCCAGGATGAACTTCCTCTGGTGATAAAGCCATTTGGTTTTCCAATGTGACCTGTGACCTCATCAGTGACATCACAGACCCTGCCCTGAAGTTTATAAATAGGACCCATAACATCAAAGGACTATTGACTTTATTGACAATGCCTCGCCGATCAAGACGCGCTTCCCGCCCCGTTCGCAGACGCAGGAGACCTGCTCGCAGGGTCCGCAGACGCAGGAGGAGAGTCGCTCGCCGCAGACGCTAGGCATTCTTAATAAACATGTAGCTTAGGCATCAAACTAACCTAACTGTCTCTCACTCACTGATCAGATGAAATGTCGTATGTTACAAAGGTTCCTCAAAATGTAGTTCAAGGACCATGGCTCTAAGGGTATGCCAGCCATAAGTAGGACGCCATACCCATAGATCTAGACAGACCCCAGTGCTAAGGTCTGGATTTGTAGCACTGGATAAAGGCCGTTTCAGATGGAACGCGTTTGTCGCCCCTGGCAATGCATTGTCAATGGAGAGGCGAGCGGGGAGAGAGAAGGCGCGGCATTCTGTCAGGCGACACGACAAGCGGGCGCACTCCCGTGGAACTGTCGCTTCCGTGCTCGTCGAACGCTTGCGCGCGCTCGTAGGAGCCGTTGGAAAAGTTGAGAACTGTTTATCTTTTTGTCGCGGCGGTTGAAAAATCACAATCGCGCTCGTCCGCCCGTCACTTCACACGGGGAGCGCAAAGTGAAGCCGCGGTGCCAGGCGACAACGCGAGCGGAATGTCGCCTACCGTCTGAAACGGCCTTTAGGCTGCACGTATCTGAAGCTCTATTGGCCATAAGGACAGCTTGCCTACCCTGGGTAGGGACTGAGTCCTCCCACACACGAAAGTGAAGGAGACCAAGTACCTCTGGGTCTTGCTAGGAGACAATGGATCGAGAGATTGGCAAGATTGAGTCTCGGGTGGCGTGCAGACATCCGCCGAGAGATGCCAGCTGTCCATGTCCTGGAGCCCAAGGAGGGTGTGGAGGCGGAAACCCCACTCTCTTGGAGAAGGCCACTTCTTTATTAATATACCTCCCTCAATGTCCAGGATGAACTTCCTCTGGTGATGAAGCCATTTGGTTTTCCAATGTGACTTGTGACATCATCAGTGACATCACAGACCCTGCCCTGAAGTTTATAAATAGGACCCATTACATCAAAGGACTATTGACTTTATTGACAATGCCTCGCCGCTCAAGACGCGCTTCCCGCCCCGTTCGCAGACGCAGGAGACCTGCTCGCAGGGTCCGCAGACGCAGGAGGAGAGTCGCTCGCCGCAGACGCTAGGCATTTTTAATAAACATGTAGCTTAGGCATCAAACCAACCTGTCTAATTGTCTCACTCACTGATGTTGCACATGAATGCCATATGTTGCAAAGGTCCGTCAAAAGGTAGTTCCAGGAACCATGGTCCTGGAAATACCCTTTGAGGAACCCTCGCAACATCGATCGTCCAATATCAGCAGCAGCCTGACATACAGACAGGGGTTCAATAAAAGGGTGCAATGAATAAAAAGAATCCATCAACTTGCATACAGAACCAATGCTAAACAAGAGCACCCTGTTTAACTAATGTACCGTATGCAATGAGGGTCAGGGTACCATGATATCTCAACCCCCACCTCGAGGACTGTGACATCATGGAACACTAGGATGGAAAGGGGACCCTGTCACTACACGATCTGAGGAGCCTGCACGATATGAGGACCGCATGCGCAGAACGGCCGCCATCTTGGAAAGCCCGCAGTCGCCTAGGCAACGCACGTCAGCGTCCTCACCCCCGCCCTCTCCTAAGGTTCCCCGTGAGCACAAACACACACACACAAAGTCCGTGGGTCAGCGGCCCCATAACTAAACCTAATTCCAACACGTAATCAGTATCATGATTAATTGTTCTATCTTCAAAACAAACTACATTTCATGAAAATCGGTTCAGAATTGAGCGAGTTACAGTCTGTTTTTAGTGCAGTCTGTGGCTCTCCAAAACACTTTGGGCTAAGCGGGCCGTCAAAGATGGTGGCCATTTTGCGCACGTGCACCTCATATCGTGCAGGCTCCTCACTTCGTGTAGTGACAGACCCATCAACCCACCGTGCAGGGGGAAACACAACATTTCAGCACCATGTGCCTCACATCCTTGGTTACTAGCCATCATCAGATGACAGAGATGCAAGGATGCACCGCCATTTGGCTGTCCAATGTGACCTGTGACCTCATCAGTGACATCACAGACCCTGCTCTGAAGTTTATAAATAGGACCCATTACATCAAAGGACTATTGACTTTATTGACAATGCCTCGCCGATCAAGACGCGCTTCCCGCCCCGTTCGCAGACGCAGGAGACCTGCTCGCAGGGTCCGCAGACGCAGGAGGAGAGTCGCTCGCCGCAGACGCTAGGCATTCTTAATAAACATGTAGCTTAGGCATCAAACTAACCTGTCTAATTGTCTCACTCACTGATGTTGCACATGAATGCCATATGTTGCAAAGGTCCGTCAAAAGGTAGTTCCAGGAACCATGGTCCTGGAAATACCCTTTGAGGAACCTTCGCAACATCGATCGTCCAATATCAGCAGCAGCCTGACACACTGACAGGGGTTCAATAAAAGGGTGCAATGAATAAAAAGAATCCATCAACCTGCATACAGAACCAACGTTAAACAAGAGTACCCTGTTTAACCAATGTACCGTATGCAATGAGGGTCAGGGTACCATGATATCTCAACCCCCACCTCGAGGACTGTGACATCATGGAACACTAGGATGGAAAGGGGACCCATCAACCCCCCGTGCAGGGGGAAACACAACACTTCAGCACCATGTGCCTCACATCCTTGGTTACCAGCCATCATCAGACGACAGAGATGCAAGGATGCACCGCCATTTGGCTGTCCAATGTGACCTGTGACCTCATCAGTGACATCACAGACCCTGCCCTGAAGTTTATAAATAGGACCCATTACATCAAAGGACCATTGACTTTATTGACAATGCCACGCCGATCAAGACGCGCTTCCCGCCCCGTTCGCAGACGCAGGAGACCTGCTCGCAGGGTCCGCAGACGCAGGAGGAGAGTCGCTCGCCGCAGACGCTAGGCATTCTTAATAAACATGTAGCTTAAGCAAGAAACTAACCTAACTGTCTCACTCACTGATCCTTCATTCATCTGTCTTTACACATGAATGTCGTATGTTACAAAGGTTCCTCAAAATGTAGTTCAAGGACCATGGCTCTAAGGGTATGCCAGCCATAAGCAGGACGCCATACCCATAGATCCAGACAGATCCAGTGCCAAGGTCTGGATTTGTAGCACTGGATTAAGGCCGTTTCAGACGGAACGCGTTTGTCGCCCCTGGCAATGCATTGTCAATGGAGAGGCGAGCGGAGAGAGAGAAGGCGCGGCATTCTGTCAGGCGACACGACAAGCGGGCGCACAATCGCGGGACTGTCGCTTCCGTGCTCGTCGAACGCTTGCGCGCGCTCGTAGGAGCCGTTGGAAAAGTTGAGAACTGTTTATCTTTTTGTCGCGGCGGTTGAAAAATCAAGATCGCGCTCGTCCGCCCGTCACTTCACACGGGGAGCGCAAAGTGAAGCCGCGGTGCCAGGCGACAACGCGAGCGGAATGTCGCCTACCGTCTGAAACGGTAAGTATTGGCTGCAAGTATCTGAAGCTCTATTGGCCATAAGGACAGCTTGCCTACTCTGGGCAGGGACTGAGTCTTCCCACACACGAAAGTGAAGGAGACCAAGTACCTCTGGGTCATGCTAGGAGACAATGGATCGAGAGATTGGCAAGATTGAGCCTCAGGTGGCGTGCAGACATCCGCCGAGAGATGCCAGCTGTCCATGTCCTGGAGCCCAAGGAGGGTGTGGAGGCGGAAACCCCACTCTCTTGGAGAAGGCCACTTCTTTATTAATATACCTCCATCAATGTCCAGGATGACTTTCCTCTGGTGATGAAGCCATTTGGTTTTCCAATGTGACCTGTGACCTCATCAGTGACATCACAGACCCTGCCCTGAAGTTTATAAATAGGACCCATAACATCAAAGGACTATTGACTTTATTGACAATGCCTCGCCGATCAAGACGCGCTTCCCGCCCCGTTCGCAGACGCAGGAGACCTGCTCGCAGGGTCCGCAGACGCAGGAGGAGAGTCGCTCGCCGCAGACGCTAGGCATTCTTAATAAACATGTAGCTTAAGCAAGAAACTAACCTAACTGTCTCACTCACTGATCTTGCATTCATCTGTCTTTACACATGAATGTCGTATGTTACAAAGGTTCCTCAAAATGTAGTTCAAGGACCATGGTTCTAAGGGTATGCCAGCCATAAGTAGGACGCCATACCCATAGATCTAGACAGATCCCAGTGCTAAGGTCTGGATTTGTAGCACTGGATTAGGCTGCACGTACCTGAAGCTCTATTGGCCATAAGGACAGCTTGCCTACCCTGGGTAGGGACTGAGTCCTCCCACACACGAAAGTGAAGGAGACCAAGTACCTCTGGGTCTTGCTGGGAGACAATGGATCGAGAGATTGGCAAGATTGAGTCTCAGGTGGCGTGCAGACATCCGCCGAGAAATGCCAGCTGTCCATGTCCTGGAGCCCAAGGAGGGTGTGGAGGCGGAAACCCCACTCTCTTGGAGAAGGCCACTTCTTTATTAATATACCTCCATCAATGTCCAGGATGAACTTCCTCTGGTGATGAAGCCATTTGGTTTTCCAATGTGACCTGTGACCTCATCAGTGACATCACAGACCCTGCCCTGAAGTTTATAAATAGGACCCATTACATCAAAGGACTATTGACTTTATTGACAATGCCTCGCCGATCAAGACGCGCTTCCCGCCCCGTTCGCAGACGCAGGAGACCTGCTCGCAGGGTCCGCAGACGCAGGAGGAGAGTCGCTCGCCGCAGACGCTAGGCATTCTTAATAAACATGTAGCTTAGGCATCAAACCAACCTGTCTAATTGTCTCACTCACTGATGTTGCACATGAATGCCATATGTTGCAAAGGTCCGTCAAAAGGTAGTTCCAGGAACCATGGTCCTGGAAATACCCTTTGAGGAACCTTCGCAACATCGATCGTCCAATATCAGCAACAGACTGACACACTGACAGGCGTTTAATAAAAGGGTGCAATGAATAAAAAGAATCCATCAACTTGTATACAGAACATTAGTTAAACAAGAACCCTGTTTAACTAATGTCAATGAGGGGCCCCCCATTCCTGCTGCTCAGGGTTCCATGAAATCATAACCCCTGTTTCGAGGACTGTGATATCATGGAACTCTAGGATCAAAGGGGGATGTCACTACACGATCTGAGGAGCCTGCACGATATGAGGACCGCATGCGCAGAACGGCCGCCATCTTGGAAAGCCCGCAGTCGCCTAGGCAACGCACGTCAGCGTCCTCACCCCCGCCCTCTCCTAAGGTTCCCCGTGAGCACAAACACACAGACATTGTGTCTGTGTGTTTGTGCTCACGGGGAACTTTAGGAGGGGGCGGGGGTGAGGACGCTGACGTGCGTTGCCTAGGCGACTGCGGGCTTTCCAAGATGGCGGCCGTTCTGCGCATGCGGTCCTCATATCGTGCAGGCTCCTCAGATCGTGTATTGACAGACCCATTAACCCCCCGTGTCATTGGTTGGTCATATCTGAACTGTGACATCATCAGTGACATCATAGACCCTGTCTGGAAGTTTATAAATAGGACCCATTACATTAGAGAAGCACGAAGCGTATGTTAGTGGGAGCGATGAATCAGCTCAGGCATCAAAGGAAAGGTAGTTTGATGACCGATCTGATGCATCACACACATGCACATACGTGTACACACACACACACACACACACACCGGACACACAAACGAAGCGTGTGTTTGTGTGAGTGATGCACTTAGGGCACCAGCTAATGCATCACACACACAGACATACGTGGGCATAACACATACCACACAAACAGAAACAAACTTACACGAAACACAAAATGTCAGCACCATGTGCAAGGATGCACCTCCATCAATGTTCAGGATGAACCTCCTCTGGGGCCGGTTGCACCAGCTGGACGTAAAAAAGTTGGGTACCTACGTCCGTCCAGCCTGGTGGTAAATACTTACAGCGGTTGCACCATCCAAAATCACGACCGGGCGCAGCTACGTCCGACTTAGCTATGCGCGTGACATCTATGTGATGTCACATTATGTACCACACATAATTCCCAACACCTCCATCAATGTCCAGGATGAACTTCCTCTGGTGATGAAGCCATTTGGTTTTCCAGTGTGACTTGTGACATCATCAGTGACATCACAGACCCTGCCCTGAAGTTTATAAATAGGACCCATTACATCAAAGGACTATTGACTTTATTGACAATGCCTCGCCGATCAAGACGCGCTTCCCGCCCCGTTCGCAGACGCAGGAGACCTGCTCGCAGGGTCCGCAGACGCAGGAGGAGAGTCGCTCGCCGCAGACGCTAGGCATTCTTAATAAACATGTAGCTTAAGCATGACACTAACCCAACTGTCGCATTCCCTATTTCTCACACACAAAAATATGTGTTTGTATCTACACAACACATTTCTTTGTACGCCCCCAGCCTATGTGCTGCACAGATACACCATCTGTCCATATATCGTTTGAACTTGTAGTTTATTTGTGGCTGAATAGGCTGCATCATCATCATATTCACCACAACAGAAATCACAAGAATAAAAATAAAAGCCGTACAATGTACCAGATCAAAGCCCTGATGTCATTCAGCTTGTCATATCTGAACTGTGACATCATCAGTGACATCACTAACCCTGTCTGGAAGTTTATAAATAGGACCCATTACATTAGAGAATCACGAAGCATTTTGTTATTGTGATTTACACCCGATCTGATGTACAACACACATGCATATGTGGACACGCACAAACACACATACACACACACACACACACACACACACACACACACACACACACACACACACGAAGCGTGTGTTTGTGTGAGTGATGCACTTAGGGCACTAGCTAATGCATCACACACACAGACATACGTGGGAACACACACACACACACACCGCACAAACATGCAGAAACAAACATACACCGAAACACAAAATGTCAGCACCATGTGCCTCAGATCCTTGAGGTTTCTGTATCAAGGATCTGCATTCTATCAATGAACTGATGTCACATATCACACAGGAAAAGTCCCATTCAAGTCGTCTGTGCTGCGTATTGGGGAACTCCACGTATACGAACTTCCGCCCCTTTTTCAGACGTAGAAGGACCAACTATGACATAATCAGTGACATCACAGCCCCTGCCCTGAAGTTTATAAATAGGACCCATTACATCAAAGGACTATTGACTTTATTGACAATGCCTCGCCGATCAAGACGCGCTTCCCGCCCCGTTCGCAGACGCAGGAGACCTGCTCGCAGGGTCCGCAGACGCAGGAGGAGAGTCGCTCGCCGCAGACGCTAGGCATTCTTAATAAACATGTAGCTTAAGCATGACACTAACCCAACTGTCGCATTCCCTATTTCTCACACACAAAAATATGTGTTTGTATCTACACAACACATTTCTTTGTACGCCCCCAGCCTATGTGCTGCACAGATACACCATCTGTCCATATATCGTTTGAACTTGTAGTTTATTTGTGGCTGAATAGGCTGCATCATCATCATATTCACCACAACAGAAATCACAAGAATAAAAATAAAAGCCGTACAATGTACCAGATCAAAGCCCTGATGTCATTCAGCTTGTCATATCTGAACTGTGACATCATCAGTGACATCACTAACCCTGTCTGGAAGTTTATAAATAGGACCCATTACATTAGAGAATCACGAAGCATTTTGTTATTGTGATTTACACCCGATCTGATGTACAACACACATGCATATGTGGACACGCACAAACACACATACACACACACACATACACATACACACACACACACACACACACGAAGCGTGTGTTTGTGTGAGTGATGCACTTAGGGCACTAGCTAATGCATCACACACACAGACATACGTGGGAACACACACACACACACACACACACCGCACAAACATGCAGAAACAAACATACACCGAAACACAAAATGTCAGCACCATGTGCCTCAGATCCTTGAGGTTTCTGTATCAAGGATCTGCATTCTATCAATGAACTGATGTCACATATCACACAGGAAAAGTCCCATTCAAGTCGTCTGTGCTGCGTATTGGGGAACTCCACGTATACGAACTTCCGCCCCTTTTTCAGACGTAGAAGGACCAACTATGACATCATCAGTGACATCACAGCCCCTGCCCTGAAGTTTATAAATAGGACCCATTACATCAAGTGCTATTGACTTTATTGACAATGCCACGCAGAGCAAGACGCGCTTCCCGCCCCGTTCGCAGACGCAGGAGACCTGCTCGCAGGGTCCGCAGACGCAGGAGAGTCTCTCGCCGCAGACGATAGGCATTAATAAATATGTAGCTTAGGCCTTAAAAAAAGAAATTAATAGTTTATTGAAATCTTAAGTAATTACGTAAAAATTAAACACAAATTTTACATTTTGTACCAACTAAAAAGGTTTGTCAGTTATTTTCTCTCTGGAAAGAAATGAAAGTTCACCACCGATTACATTAACTGTTTGTCAACCGTGCGCAATGTTACTGACTTGAATCTTGGTAGCATAACAGCGGCTAACTGCTAACATGAGCCGAAGGGTTCAGTCAACAGAGCGGAGTAATGGAGTACTAAACTACATTTTCATCACATGAGCCTTGTAGGATTGTAATGACTCACACTTCAGCGGTCTTACATTAATTAACTGATAATTGATACGTCTTCGGGCATTCCCTAACGACATTGTTATTATTACATATCTAATATCATCGGGCTTCAGTAGGCCACTGAACTTCTGTTCCACTCAACAACTGCCGAACGTGAGTGACGTAGGACGTAGGGTCCCAAACTAACAGGTCCCAAACTTGCAGGCAGACACTTCTTCTTTTGTCATATCATGACTATGACATCATTAGTGACATCAGAGCCCCTGCCCTGAAGTCTATAAATAGGACCCATTACATCAAAGGACTATTGACTTTATTGACAATGCCACGCAGAGCAAGACGCGCTTCCCGCCCCGTTCGCAGACGCAGGAGAGCTGCTCGCAGCTCTCCGGCTGCTGCCAGACGCAGGAGGAGAGTCGCCCGCCGCAGATGCTAAGCTAACTCAATAAACATGTAGTTTTGGAACAAAATGACACAAACTTTTTTTTTTTTCAATTAATAGCAGACAGCACTTCCTATAGAGACAGTGCGGAACGCATCATGCACTGTCTCTATGCCTTATAGTACGGAAGAGGATTAGGGCCACACATAAGAGAAAAAATTTAGTTCTGACTTTTTTCTCAGAATTCTGAGATTATAGTCAGATTTCTCAGAATTCCATAGTTCTGAATTTAAAGTCAGAATTTTGACTTTAATCTCAGAATTCTGAGTTTAACGTCAGAATTCTGATAATAAAGTCAGGACAAAATGCCCTCTCCCATATGTGGCCCTCATTTTTTTTTCTTGAATTTTCATCGTTACATTACTTAATGGAAATGCTCTTTATGACAATATTTTTTGGGGAGAAATGTTGTCAGTAGTTTATAGAATAAAACCAACATTTTACTCAAACATATGCCTAGAAAGAAAAACATGAGAGACACTGAAGATTTGGAGTATTTGGCGCAGTTTTGCATTGAATTCCATTCATTTTCTGTCGGGTTAGGGTTGGGGTTGTTATCTCCCACATGGAAAGTCTGACGCTCATGAAACTTACTCACTTATTAACATCGGCCATGCAAATAAACCCACCAAAGGATTTGACTCTCGGTTGAAGAGAAATACATTTTGAGAGATGCTTTTCAAAAAAATCAATTTCTCTTCATCCGAGAATCAAATCCTTTGGTGGGTATATTTGCATGACTGATGCTAATAAGTGTAGTAAGTTTCATGAGCGTCAGACTTTCGTTGTGGGAGATAGCAACCCTAGCCCACCCTAATCCCCTCCTATATCTACGCCTATGTGTGTGTGTGTGTGTGTGTCGTTGTGTGCAACTCATAACTCAATATCTTTATCACATCATTTTTTATTTCAATCCAACATCCCTCTCAACCATTTTTTTTACTGGGGAAGATCTGGTCTTCTAAAAGTAGAAGTACTCAACATATGATAAATGGACTCCACTTCTACAGCGCTGTTCCCTGGTTTTTCACAGACCCAAAGCACTTTACATTGTTTTGTACACATTCACCCAATCACACACACATTCATACACCGATAGCAGCAGCAGCAACTACCACGCAGGGTGCAAGCTAACTATAAGGAGCAGTTTAGGGTTCAGTGTATCTTTGCCCAGGGACACTTGGACATGTGGCGGGGAGACGGGGGATCAAACCACCGACCCTGTAACCCAGTGGACGACCAAACCGCCCTACACACTTCACCACAGCCATATATCAGGTTTGTCCCAAGGAAACAAAGTGATATAGATACAAAGATCGTTAAGCATTTTTTTCTTAGAAATATCCAATTTGAAACTCAAAGCTATTAGAGCCGCCAGTCGGAGAAGCTTGGATTGTTATCACCAAGTGTAAACCATCAGATGTGTTGATTTTGAAATTAAAAAATAACCTCCTCAAAAAAAGAAAAAGAAACATTGGTGAAAAAATAAATTAATAAAAAATGTAGGCTTCATCATGAAAACAAAATCAAAAGTCATTCATTACATTACATGTCATTTTAACCGACGTTTTTATCCAAGTCGACTAACAACTGGAGCACACATTCATACACCAATAGCAGGGTGCAAGCTAAATCGGGAGCAATTTTAGGGTTCAGTGTCTCTTTGCCCAGGGACACTTGGACATGTGGCGGGGAGATGGGGGATCGAACCACCGACCCTGTAGTTGCGGGTTGACCACCCTATCCACTTCACCACAGCCCCCCATTCATAGTTCCTTTGCCCAAAAAAAGAACCCAGTTTCACACCGATGTTACACGAACGACCACCTCCCCTGAGCCACTACTGTCTGGACTGAGGCTGCTTCTTTGTTGTGGCAGCAGCATGTTTGGGCAGAAGGGGGAGAAACACAGACAGTTCCATGGCTGTGTATGGCTGTCAATTTGGGTGGTGGGGGGATAGTGGTGGTGGTTGTTTGAGGGGATGCTTGACCCAAAAGTGACCAGAGGGAGCCACAGAGTCCTGGGGCTCAAAGAGGACTGTCCTGTGCCCGTCTCTTCCATGTCTTTGGCCTTGTTGTAGCTCTGAACGTCCCAGTGAAGGTTCACGGCTCGCCACCGCATGAAGACGCTGTACACTGCTGCCCCCTCGTGGACTATAAGACCTGGTACAAGGGCAAGACAAAGATGGACACATTAATGCTTCTTAGCACGGTTCTGAAAGTTATTACAGTAGGATTCGTTCATTTGTTCTTTAAAACAATGCGGAAAATGCATTTTTAAGACCTGTACATAGTATTTTTTCATTTATAAAATTATAAAAAAGGTTGTAGGGGAGAGTGGGGTGTACACCTGCTGCCCCATCCTTGGACTACAAGGTAAAAAATTGGACAAATTTTTTATTTTTATTTTTTCAAGCACTGGTTAAATTTGGGGATTTTTTTTGTCTTCTTTCATACTAGTATAAATCAAAAGGTCCAACATGTACATTCAGGTGTTTATTTGACTAAACCTTGGCTGTTTGCGTCTGTATATTTCTCCTTCTACAACCATCTTTAACGGACATTATCTCCAAAAAATTTAAGACAAAACCGAATGGTATGGAAAACTAAAGAAATTGAAAATGTGCATTCTCTATGTGCGTTTCTAAAAAAAAAAGGGGAATTTTAATGTACAGCATAAACAGCTTAAAATGCCCAAAAAATCATCGTAAAAAGAAAATTTTGAAAAATAAAGAGTTTGTAACATGTTGTTTTTATGTAAATTATGTGTGGCCCTTCTTCCTAAAAAAAAATTAATGTAGGGGAGAATGAGGTAAGTAGACACACTTTTTACTCTAGTGAGAATTGCTTATCACCTAAACATCTTTCAATAGTCATTCCTACATTAAATTGAAGCTTAAGGTGTTGGCTTGAAATATGTACCCCTCACTTTTTCTATCTTATTGTAATAAAGAAGAAATGAATCATCAAAGACACCCTTACACATTGTGACAACCAACCCCATCAAGGGGTCGGTTGTCAAACACTATGGGGTTGTTTGTCACAATGTTATCTTAATGGGAATAATCTTAAAAAGAAGGCAAGAAAGTAGAACTAAATTTGAAAGTTTAATTGCATTGTCAAGTTGACAAATAGGCCTACATAACTTACTGTAGCCTTGGCAGCTGGTCTAGTTTGGGATGCACTGGGTTGTTTTGATTTTGTTGCCCTTTTTTCTTTTGCATGCTAGCTGCCTTTTCCTGCTCTATTCTTTCCCTCTCTGGGGTGTCAGTGAGGATACAGCTTGACAATTTATTTCGTTATTGGGTTCCTTTTCTGGCTGCAGCCTTGAGATAACATGTGACAACCAACCCCCCAAAAAATGTGACAACCAACCCCAACTTGAATTTCTTGCTAGCATCAAGGCCAACAACCATCTGACAACTAATTAGCTTGCTAACCACAATCTAAAATATAGTTTACCC
>CM049406.2:3147500-3407500 GCA_026929865.2 Hyperoplus lanceolatus
AAGAGAGACAGAGAGAGACAGAGAGAAAGAGACAGAGAGACAGAGAGACAGAGAGACAGAGAGAGAGAGAGGGGGGGGGGACAAGATTTCACTCATTGAAGCTATAGCTGCTGTCACACAGAGACTGCACAGTGTCCGGTTTCACAATGACCATTCGTCTCTCAACATCCGTCCGTTCACCGCCAGGAAAACGTGCAGACAGATGAGATTGATGCATTTCTTTGGGATGATATATTGGATATACAGCTCTGGAAAAAATGAAGAGACCAGTCTGGATTTTTCTTAAATCTTTATCCCTACATTACTTCATGGAAATGCTCTAAATGACAATATTTTTATTGTGAATTTGGTAGAAATGTTGTCAGTAGTTTATTTTATAAAATCAATATGTTCATTCTACTCAAACATTTGCCACTAAATAGGAAAAGAAGAGACACTGAACATTTGGAGTGGTCTCTTGATTTTTTCCGAAGCTGTATATAGATTTTTTCTTCTCTTTTATTAGACAGTTTTGTAGAGACAGAGATGAAATGTGTCAGAGAGGGGAATGACATGCAGAGAACGACCCGGGCTGGATTCTAACCCGGGTCTGCTGTGAAGAGGACTGAGACTCTATGAGTCTGGGGGGGGGGGGGCTAACCACTACACCACAAGCACCCCGAGCTCCTTTTCCCCCCCTCTACCACTGGAAATAGCTGTTTAAAGGTGCAGTGTGTAATATGACATCATCAAGAAAGTTCTAGAATGCAACACTCCCCGGGTAACCCCACCCCTTTTGAATAATAACAGAAGCTACAGTGGCCTTCAAGGACAAGAACAATTCTAAATTTCAAACAATGCACCTGATGACGTTCCAACTAGGACACTTTCAAGATGGCGGCACTAGGCCTTGGTCCAAGATATGCAGAAATATGGACATATATGAGACCCTTTCTAAGGGAAAAAATAATAATAAAAAAAAAATGTTCAGCTATTATGCACTAAATTAAATGTACTTATGGATATTATAATTACTTTCTACAAAATCTACTAGGAAATAAAACCAAAAATTCTACACACTGCAGCTTTAAATAGTCAAATAAACATATGTCTTATTATACCTCCTGGATTATGCCTGTGTTTCTGTATACGCTGTCCATGGTGCTGAAACTACTGCAGACAGTTCAAGGTCTTGTGTTGTTGAATTTTTTTTTTTAAATTCTGTCCCATCATTAAAGACCTACTTCACCGGTGGAAATACGAAGGTGTATTGAACTCTGAGATCCTATGTCGTATAAATGTGCAAATATTTTAGAAATCGGTTCATCCTAGCCTGAGAAAGGGCAGATAGAGTGTTTTTATATGGTCTCACTGTCTAATCCTACATTTTTACTAGTGTGATGTCAGTAAGGGCCCGTGTCCACCTAACGCCTTTTACCAGCGTTAAACGCTTGCTGTGCGCTCAGGAGTGTGTCTACTGAGCGTTTTTTTCGACAGCTTTTTTCAAGCGTTTTATGAGCTGGGAGAGAGAGTGCTGTGATCGGGGGGAAAAAAAAGATGATCGTCACCTGTCAGTCAGACCTATCAACACTGGTTTAACTGTTTAGGTTTGCTGTTTTCTATTTAAATCGTTACATTGTAATATGAGTAGTCTTATGAAACAGAGAATACTTTCCACCATCCTCTGTTTGGATGAGGAGTTATCGCGTCTCCTGCAAACACACACGGAGCAAGTTGTAGGCTGACGTGTGCGCATGAAACGATCCGTAGGAGATAAAAAATACAGCTAATCAAATGTTCGCCTAATCTGCTCCCACAAACGGGCTCTCCTCCCTCTGTTCTGGTCATTTTAACGGGCTCTCCTCCCTCTGTTCTGGTCATTTTAACGGGCTCTCCTCCCTCTGTTCTGGTCATTTTAAGTCTCTATTTTCGTACAGTTTCGGGTAAACAGAGGCGGAAAAAGCAGTTTCTCTTCCGTCTTCTTTGTTGCCAAGGCGACGAGTCCCGACGATCTACTATCTGATTGGCCCTTTGAAAAAAGCGGCGGTGACGTCCCCACCGCCTTTCTGAAAAGTTGAACTTTTTTCAACTTGCAAATCTCGAGGCGGCCGCACAAAAAGGCAAAAACGCTCGGAAAAAAAACGCTGGGCGCTGCGCCTTTTCTCAGAGCGGCCGCCTTTTGCCGAGGCGGCCGCTTCTCATTGGGAATCAATTGAAAAAAGGCGCTTGCGGTGGGAAAAAGGCGCTAGGTGGACAAGGGCCCGAATAGCGATTTTATATTGATAGAACGCCGGTTCCGTATGGGTGAAGTATTCCTTTAGTATTCTTAAAGGGACACTGTGTAACATTTTAAGTAATTCATTAGCTAAAATCAATATCCTCGTTCATAAATATGTCCTCATTGGTGTAAAATCACCTCTGCCAATAATCTGAATTATCCTCCTGAGCGGAGAATTACAAATATTAATATTACATTTTGTACATTGCGAGGGTAAGTCTTATGGAGGCATCCATGTTTTTGGAATGTCATCAGGTGCATTGTTTAAAATTTAGAATTGTTCTTGTCCTTGAAGGCCACTGTAGCTTCTGTTGTTATTCTAAAGGGTTGGGGTTACCCAGGGAGCGTTGCATTCTAGAACTTTCTAGATGATGTCATATTACACACTGCACCTTTAAAGGTTCAGTAAGTGATTTGGACCTGATAGCTAACTTCCTGTCAGTGACTAGCAGTTGTCAGTCCCCTCCCTCGTCCCTACGTCACCACCACATGAACACAGCCGTCTTCATCAGATAGTACCGCGATGGAGAGCAGGGATAGTTCTCGAAATTCTATCTGGCAATTACTGCAAAGCTGAATGACTGGGAGACCTGTGTTATGAACTGTGCATACTGTTTAAGATAGATAGATAGATAGATAGATAGATAGATAGATAGATAGATAGATAGATAGATAGATAGATAGATAGATAGATAGATAGATAGATAGATAGATAGAGACCTGTGTTATGAACTGTGCATACTGTTTAAGTGATTGATGTATGAATAGAGCTGTATGTATATTATATACACGTATATTAACAAAAAAAATATCACTTACTTCTAACTACTTTTAACCACAAATTAAGATCATATCTTTAGATTTGTGTCTGTCTGTCTGTCTGTCTGTCTGTCTGTCTGTCTGTGTGTGTGTGTGTGTGTGTGTGTGTGTGTGTGTGTGTGTGTGTGTGTGTGTGTGTGTGTGTGTGTGTGTGTGTGTGTGTGTGTGTGTGTGTGTGTGTCCGTGCGTGTGTGTGTCTGGCACATATTGAAGAAATTGACCATAAAGCGACTGTGTCTCAGTAATGGGTCCTATCTGGGCCGTTTCCCATCCTGTCGTGAAAGCTTCCACTCAGCAGGTTTCACTTCAATGTAATTAAATGGAGTTGCTACGGCTACTGTCATCCAATCACATTGCAGAACTGTGTATGACCTCACACTCACTCAAGTTAATCCTGCTTGTTCTAGCTTTTTACCATATATATATACTGACACGTTTATAACAAAATATTAACTATCCAGGGCAGGCTAAATTGAACTGTCAAGGGGTAGGACTAGATAAAAAAAATGTACTTCCTCCTACCCTCTTTCGAGCATGTGGAAAGTGTTTTTTTTTTTTTTGCTTTTTATTTAGCTATGCAAAATTACTATTTGAACTTTTGCATGTTCGAAATAAAGACAATCAATCAATCAATCTTTTTCCACCACTCACAAAAGCAGGACGTTTAAATTGATGATGGTAAAGTGTCAGCGAGGACATTTACCGGATAACCTATGAGTATGAATTGTAGTAATCTTAAAGGTGCTCTGAGGAACTTTCAGTTTGTGTTCATTCTAGCGCCCCCCTTTGGACAAAAGCGGTAGCGTTTTTTACTACGTCCAGCTGTTGTTCCTGGGTGAGCGTATACCCATGATGACATTAAGAAAAACTATATACAAATAGCATTCTTTGCACTGATGTTCTCATTTGCTGTTACATGTAATTTATGATCATCAGAGGAAAAATTAGACTGTTTCAGAAATATTTAAAAGCTCCTCATAGCACCTTTAAATACAAATGTATAGCCTGTATACATCAAATAAGTCAAATAAATTCTAACTAACCTGCTCTGCGCCTTGGAAGCATATCCGACAGCTGGGTGTAGGGATGCACGTCTCGCTGCTGCTGTTTGAATGCATAGCCGGGGGCGCTTTACACGATTCTCCCCCGACCGCCCCATCCACCTCCACCTCCACCCCCTCACAGGGCGAAGAAGTGTCCGCCTCAAACGATCCATCTCTGGGGCTTTGGCATCGCTCTCCCGCCTCTCCACTCTCTGATTTGTGGAGGTTGTGGAAGTCCTTCTCTCCATCCACCTCAAAATCACCATCTTTAGCCGGGGATGTGCGTTCTTTTTCGGCTTCATCATCCCAGGTGTGGCGCTCCTGGTTGTGGTTGTTGCTGGGGGAATTATTAGTAGCAATAGCAGCGCCTTCGCTTGCGTCCCCACCACACGCTAAACCAACCTCACCACCGCCTCCCTCCACCTCCACCTCCGCCGTGCTCATAATAATACAATGAAAAGTCGGAATAAAATTGCATGAAGACAACCGATAACTCCTTCAGTATAGGCTATTCTATTCCTATCCCTATCAACTACCAATGCGACACGAAGCAGTTTTCTTAAAATTATTATTAGGCGCTGTTCGGAGATTTAGCCTACGTTTCTTCCTGGACGCACGCACGCACGCACGCACACACACACACACACACACACACACACACACACACACACACACACACACACACACACACACACCGAGCCAAGCCCTGCTGCTGTAGGCTATACGGACCCTATGGTGGTGTGGTGGTGGCAGAAATCAGCGGCCCATGTTGGACTGTACCCGCCGAATGCGCTTCGAAACCCCGCGGAAGCATTTCCAATTCCACGCAGCTGCAGCTTCCACACATCGCAGCAGGGGCACAGCAGCCGTCTCCCAAGCTCCAAGTATTCCCCCCTCTCCCCCCCCCCCCCCTCTCTCTCTCTCTCTCTCTCTCTCTCTCTCTCTCTCTCTCTCTCTATCTCTATCTATCTCTCTTCTTTAGAATAGGCTAGTCCCTACCCAGCAAGACAGATGAGCTCCAAGTATTCACTCTCTCTCTCCTTCCCTCTCTCTCCTTCTCTGTCTCTCTTTTTCTCTTCTTCTCTCTCTCTCTTCCTCCCCCTATCCCTCTCTCTTTCTCCCTCTTCCCCTATTTAGAATAGTCCACACTGAGGAAGACAGCTGAGTAACAGCGCTAGACGCACAAATACCTCACTTTATCCATAGAGTGCAATATGCCTATAACTGCCTTTTTACATTGATTTATTATGACATTGCCTGTCCTCGTCTTGTTTTTTAATGTGGGCTATAATGCACCTTCAGTTGGCGCTCGTAATTTCGTTATAAAGGAGGTGACTGTACAATGACAATAAAAGCTATTCTATCTTATCTTATCTTAGAGGCCACCCCCCCCCCCCAAAAAAAAAAAAAACCTGGTTGGATCCCTCCTAATGTGTGCTGCCGAGTCAGTAGCTTATTCACAATTTAAAGAATCCTTCCCGAAGTCAGCTGTAAGTTTCTCTGATGAGCCTTGCTCTGGCCAGGTAGCAGAAAAGAGCATTTCCCCAAGGAGATGAGTAGCCTAATCAATCACATTACTATCCCATTAAAGGGGTAGTTCAGATTTTTTTATTCCCATAGGACCACATTTCCAAGTTAGCCTGGGTGTTATTAATCATTGGAGACGGTTTTCAACACATTTCATTCAGTCTTTCTAGTAGTAGAGTTCGCTGATGCTAGTCTAGCGCAAGCCAACTGTCAATACTGTAATGTCAAGAAATTTGTTGAAAATGTCTCGAATGATAAATAACACACAGGCTAAAAATTCCGAACTACCCCTTTAATATGATGGAGGAGAAGATAACTTTCAACAAGACGCATGCACCACCCTCCGAGCTGTATCACAATCCTCTTTTTTTCTGTCTTCTTTTTCTTTTTAAAGGAGCTCCGAGTGTAACGGCTGGATCAGGAGGACACAGGCGCGGAGACAGTAACAGTTTTAAGAAGATTTATTTTGGAAGTAACCAGCAGGGGGTTATGACCGTGATCCGGGGGGGGGGGAGCTGGCTGTCATGGGGCTCCAGGGAGAGAGCAACGGGGCAAGTCCAGGGAGCTGAGTGTGAGCAGGCTAGAGCAGGCAGGCAGAGGGGTCCGGGAGGAAGTGCTGGCGGGCGAGGGCTGGAGCTGGTGGCTGGAGTCAGGCCGGGAGAGCTGTGGCAGAAAAGACAGGAGTTAGCCAGGATAAATGCAAAAAGCGGAGCTGCAAACAGGTTAGCTTAGAGAGAGGACTGACTGTGTGGAAACAGAATCTACAATCTGGCAGTGTCTGGCAGGTAGGGCCGGGTATATGAAGAGCACTTGATTGATGATTGATGGCAGCTGTGAATGCTGGTGATTGACTCCAGCACACCTGACTCCAACCCTGCAATAGATTAGCACATTCAATCGGTGTTAATTCTAGCGCCCCCCTTTGGACAAAAGCGGTAGAGTTTTTACTACGCCAGCTGCTGTTCCTGGGTGAACGTATACCCATGACAAAGGCATAAAGAAAACTGATTGCATAAAAATAGCATTCTTTTGCACTGATGGTCTCGTTTGCCGTTACATGTAATTTATGATCATCAGAGGAAAGACGAGACTGTTTCCGAAATATTTAAAAGTTCGTCCTCATGAAGAAACTGAGAGTATAAAGTGTGAGGAATCGTCTGTCAGAAGAGACTTCTGCTTTTTCCAAGAAGAATCTTCCCCCTTTTCTTTTCTTTTCCTTTTTTTCTTCTCTTGTGAGGAGGATGTTCTCTCTCTTTCCGGGGAGCGGAGCAGCAGTAATGGACTCTAATGCAGCAAAGGAAATTATCCACTCATGTCCGATCAACTACCTACCAGCGCTACGATCAATAGCAGCGAGTCCCTGGGGGGGTTAGGAGGGAGGGTTTGGGTTTAGGACGGGTGGCAACTAAGATAGGCCCAGTTTGAATTTACTTTTGGATTTTACATTTTTTGAATGAAACATTTGAATAAATTAGTTAATTAACAACATTCATTTATATGAAAAAATCTATCTATCTATCTATCTATCTATCTATCTATCTATCTATCTATCTATCTATCTATCTATCTATCTATCTATCTATCTATCTATCTATCTATCTATCTACCTACCTACCTACCTACCTACTTCTCAAGCACTTACATCAACTAAACTTTCCATAATCATTCTCAGCACTATTCTGAAGGTTACTACAGAAGGATTTGTTCATATGTTGTTCACTATCTGATTTATGAGACATTTTGTTCTTAAAAACATGCAGAAAATGCATTTTTAAAATGTGTACAAAATCAATGTGATCAAAAGTTTTGGGCAAAAATATGAACAAAAAAAGGGTGATCATACATTTCCATAAATGCCTGAAAGATCAAATGCAGTGGTGGACCAATAGACAGCCATTGCAATCTTAGAGCTTTGTCGCTAACAGCTAAAAATATACTGTTTTCCAGTGAAGGTTTTGGATCAACTCCAGGAAATACAGAGAGAATAATGACCAATTCCAGCTGAGATCTAATCCACTCTAACTGAAAACCCTTCCCTCAGCAGCTTGGCACATTTGAATTAACGGGAGCAGCTGCATTGTGAAAACAGGCTTCCACAACATGTCTTCTTTCCTACTAGTATAAATAACAATTTTTACTCCCCACCCATCCCCCCCCCCACCCCCCCAGCCCCTCAAAGAGTCTCAGTCCCCTTCACAGCAGACCCGGGTTAGAATCCAGCCCGGGTCGTTCTCTGCATGTCATTCCCCTCTCTGACACATTTCATCTCTGTCTCTCTGCTGCACTATCAATAAAGCATGGAAAATGCCAAAAAAAAAAATCTTAAAAAAAATATATAGATATAATTTATGTGAAAAACTCAGCAGCTTGCGTCCAAAATGATCCCTATCGCCCTACGGAAACACACATGGGACAAACCATCTAGTTAAAATAAACTGGCAGTGACCTGGGAGGGGTTAATTTTGGGTTTTATTGTTTATTTTGATATAAGTGGCATAAATAGTTTTTTATTTATTCTTTTCAAACAACCTGTCTGTAACAAATGAACAACCTCGCACTTTGTAATACTGAAAACTATAGTAAAAATATCTTGATTTAAAAAAAATATTATCACCATGACGTCCACAGTGCAAAATGCCTCTCAGCTTCTCTGCCCCGTTTATATCCTCAAGTCCTGATCAATGAGTCTATTCTCGCCGTCGGCCTGTCTGCTTAGCTCTCTCTCACACACACACACACACACACACACACACACACACACACACACACACACACACACACACACACACACACACACACACACACACACACACACACACACACACAGACCCCTTCCTACATACACACACATACACAACAAACAAGCATTAACACACACACACAGGCGTACACACACACACACACACACAAACACCAAGCGTTAACACACACACTCACTCACTCCTACACACACACACAGATTGTATATTACCCATGTTGTGGGGGCAATACATAGACTTACATTCACTTCCTGGAGACTTGCCCTAACCATAACCACTACTTCCCTAACCCTAAACCTAAAATCCACCCTTATATTACCTTAAAGCAAGTCTTCACCCTATAATATCATTGTTTACGTGATGGGGACGTCCATTTTGTCCCCAGAATTAAGAAAAATCCCCTCAATATCACTGTGTAAACAAGAAAAATGTCCTCACAACATGAGTAATACATGAGCACACACACATACACACTCCTACACACACACACACTCACCACACCACACCACACAAAGTGGTAAAAGTCAAAAACACACACACACTCACTCCTACAAACACACATTGCGCCACAAACACTCTCCCTCTTCATAGTAGGAAGTGGAAAGCCACAGAACAAATGGAGTGACTGGCTCATTAAAGGAGCGGTGTGTGTGTGTGTGTGTGTGTGTGTGTGTGTGTGTGTGTGTGTGTGTGTGTGTGTGTGTGTGTCAGCATCCTGCTCAGCATTACATTACGTCATCCACAGTCAGCAGCAAGTCAGTCAGTCAGTCATTGATCAATCTTAAACCAAACTACTGGACCTCAACATTTTATACATCTGCCTGTCGATCTAGTTCTAACGTTATAGCTTTTCATAATATTCTTCATTTCATAACTATTGCACAAGTAAATTAGCCATAGCTTAACCATTTCTTAAAGGAATACTTCATCCATACGGAACCGGCGTTCTATCATTATGAAATCGCTATTATAATATAATGAATGAGGTTTTTCTTCCCTCAGTCTTCCCTTGGCCCAGCTGTCCTGTTAATCCTAACCCTACATTTTACCATGTGTGATGTCACACATGGGAAAATGTAGGGTTGGACAGTGAGACCATAAAACAATCTCTTTCTGCCTTTTCTCAGGCTAGGATGAAACGATTTCTAAAATGTTTGGACTGTGGACTTCAGAGTTCAATAAACCTTCATATTTCCATGGGGGAAGTAGGTCTTTAACTACAACTTCCGCTCAAACTTTTATTGTATTTTTTCAAACCAGTCATTGATAAATCTGACTAATCGGAAAATAACTTCTTAACCTTTATTTCTACAGGTAAATCCCATTGAGACCGAAGACTCTTGTACAAGGGAGACCTGTTTTCCTTTCCCACGTTACCATTCACACACACACACATTCATACACCGATAGCAGGCTAACTATCGACATTCACACGAGGCAAGGTGGGTGAAGTGTCTTGCCCAAGGACACAACAACCATGACACAGGTGGCAGGGCGGGGATCGAACCTCCAACCCTTTGATCATCGGCCGACCCGCTCTACCACCCGAGCCACAGGTGGTAGAGCGGTGACAGCTAAACTGATTGGGCTACTGATACTGATTACGATATACTAAAACAATGACCATTACACCACCAGCTCCCCCCCTTAAACAGAGAGACTTATTGAAGGAAAAGTGACTGCCACATGTCCAATAAATATGAAACATTTATTAGGTTGCATGTATTAGAAGCACATTCAATGATACACATGTAAATCTGTCGTTAGTTAAAAGGAATTGTGTTTTAAAGGAGCTCCGAGGAACTTTCAGTTTGTGTTAATTCTAGCGCCCCCCTATGGACTAAAAGCGGTAGTGCTTTTACAACGCCAGCTGTGCCAGCTGTTGTTCCTGGGTGAGCGTAAACCCATGACAAAGGCATTAAGGAAAAACTATGTAAAAATAGCATTCTTTGCACTGATGTCTCGTTTGCTGTTACATGTCATTTATGATCACCAGAGGAAAAAATTAGACTGTTTCAGAAATATTTAAAAAGTTCCTCGTAGCACCTTTAAATTCAGCAGTGTCTTCGTGTATAGACACACAGAAAAGATCCCGATTGCTCTGAAAGCTCGTGAAGCTAGTTAGGGCACCTTTAAGGAATTGTTTGTTGTGAAATTGATTAGAGTCCAACAGAGTAGCAACCGGCTTTCTTATTATCCTACCGTAGGTTTAACTCTAGCCAAACACTTTCAATATCATTTTATCTTCTTGATTTACGCAATGGAGGTGGTTGTTACTAAGTCAATGAGAAGACAGAGGTTGCGTTCCGAATCGCATACTTTCTACTATATAGTATGTAGAAAAAAGATTTAGGATTGTCCCGATTGTTGTGGCCAGATTTAAGATGGTTAGAAGTACCCGGATGTCCTACTTCATGCGGCCAAGATTGATAGTGTTGAAAACTGCATCCTATTTGGGCGATTCTGGCCCACAATCCAGTGTGCTTGTGAAGTGACGTCACATCGACGAAGCCTCCATATGAAAACAAACGGGGAAGCGACGGATATAAAAGCAAGAGGCAAGATCAAGGCGCAATGTTATGATGAAATAAGAGAGTAAAGTAAGTCCCAAAAGTATGCCTACTGCATCCTAACTAGATTCTTTTTATCGTCGGATGTAGTATGTAGAATAGAAAAATTAAGAGTATGCGATTTGGAACGCAACCAGAGTTTAAATCTGGGAGTTTGAATGCTTGGTTCCCTACGAAGAAAAAAAGTAAAATAACTTCTTGTATGATGTACACTCACTGGCCACTTTATTATTAGGTACACCTGTTCAATTGCCCGTAAAAACAAATAGCTAATCAGCCAATCACATGGCAGCAACTCAATGTATTTAGGCATTTAGACGTGGTCAAGACAACGTGCTCAAGTTCAAACCGAGCATCAGAATGGGGAAGAAAAGGGTGTTTATGTGACTTTGAACGTGGCAATGTTGATTGTGCCAGAAGGGCTTGGTCTGAGTATTTCTGTATACAGCTCTGGAAAAAATTAAAAGTCCAGTCTGGATTTTTCTTAAATCTTCACCTCTACATTACTTATTGAAAATGCTTTTAATGGCAAAAAAACGTTTTGGAATTTGGTAGAAATGTTGTCAGTAGTTCATAGAATAAAACCAAAATGTTCATTCTACTCAAACATATTCCTATAAATAGTCAAACGAGAGACACTGAACATTTGGAGTGGTCTCTTCATTTTTTCAACAGATGCATTTCCTTCAAAACACAAAAAAAAAATGTCACTTATTATGAGGTGATCGAAAAGTCCCATGTACAGGTGAAACTCGAAAAATTAGAATATCGTGCAAAAGTTAATTTATTTCAGTAATTTAACTTAAAAGGTGAAAACTAATATATTATATAGACTCATTACATGCAAAGTGAGATATTTCAAGCCTTCATTTGTTATAATTGTATTTATTATAGCTTACAGCTTATGGAAACCCCACATTCTGAAAATGTTAATATGACATAAAAATCAATAAAAAAGGGATTTTAAATACAGAAATGTCAGCCCTCTATAAAGTATAATCATCCATATGTACTCAGTACTTGGTTTGGGCCTCTTTTGCATGAATTCTTGCCTCAATTCCCATTCATTTTCCATGATATTCTAATAATATGAGTATCACCTGTATGTTTTCTTGCCACTGTATTGTTGATTGGAAAAATAGCAAAGAAGTTAAAGGCCTACTTCACCAGAGGGAATATGAAGGTGTATTGAACTCTGAGATCCTATGTAGTATAAATCCTACAGTTTACCCAGTTTTGACATCACAACTGGGCAAACTGTAGGGTTAGACAGTGAGACCATAAAACATTCTTTCTGCCTTTTCTCAGGCTAGGATGAACCGATTTCTAAAATATTTGCACATTTATATTACATAGGATCTCAGAGTTCAATAATCAATACACCTTTATATTCCCACCGGTGAAGTAGGCCTTTAAATTTGACGACAGAGTTTGGTCTAGAAAATGATTTGTAATCTGAAATGCTTCTGTAGGACGGAGTTGTTCTTCTGACCCATCTTCATCATCCACCTCGTCTTCATCTGCTGAACGTACTGCATGTCCTTCTGCTTGTGATGGACAGAGCCGAAGCCTAGAGAAAAGAGAGAGAGATGTTATTTCGACTTGCCACAACATGGGCGAATGATATGCCACACCAGGCCTCACTGTTTCATTTTGTACATCTGTTTGTTATGCTATTCTGTTATATTTACATTTTTTTTTTTGAGAGAGAGCGTGAGAGAAGTATTTTTTTTCTAAACCTTTATTTATACATGTAAATCCCATTGAGACCTGAGACTCTTTTTCAAGGTAAATGGTAAATTGACTCCACTTAAATTGTTGTGCTGTTTTTCAGTTTTTGGTCTCTTTTTAAATGACGACCGGTTGACTCAAACTGAATTGCCCTACTGGGATAAATAAAGTAGGGATGCACATATCTACTATTTTTAGTTCCGATCCGATTCTGATATCTGGGTTTTGGATATCAGCAGATACCGATACTGTCCCATATCATAATTATTCTACATTTCTTTGTAAGTGGTGATGTTATGTGTAAGGTTAGGAAGGCTTAAAGGCCTACTTCACCGGTTTGAATATGAAGGTGTATTGAATTCTGAGATCCTATGTAGTATAAATGTGCAAAAAAAATTAAAATCGGTTCATCCTAGCCTGAGAAAAGGCAGAAAGAGTGTTTTTTTTAACCCTATATTTCTCTTTCTCGTGACATCACAGAAAGAGAAATATAGGGTTAAAAAAAAAAACTTACTTTGTAAATATTACTGTGATGTCTTTTACTGTGACATCACAGTAATATTTACAAAGTACGTTTTTTTAACCCTATATTTCTCTTTCTGTGATGTCACGAGAAAGAGAAATATAAGGTTAAAAAAAAAACACTTTTTCTGCCTTTTCTCAGGCTAGGATGAACCGATTTTAATTTTTTTCGCGCATTTATACTACATAGGATCTCAGAATTCAATACACCTTCATATTCAAACCGGTGAAGTAGGCCTTTAAGCAACACAGCAATTCTAATCTAAAAGAACAACAAATAGAAACAAAGAAATATAGGTTTATCTTAACAGCTTTGAATGCAGAACATCAGAACTGAACTTTTGAAATGCTCATTCTATATAATATTAATGTGTGCTATATCACAACATAAAAATTTAAAAATGTAAATCAGAGTTGTCAGTCCGATATCCGATATGCCATATCGGCCCCATCCCTAAAATAAAGTTGTAAAACAGGAGCCTTTCTAAAAAATGTCCTTTGACCATTGTTTAAGATGTGTTTAAGTTTGTGCCTATGCCGTGCACCATTGTTTTGTTTAGTTATTATCTGAATGTTGTGCTCCATACCATCTACTATGGTCGAGAGCTATAAATAAATAAATTAAAATGAAAATTAATAAGGATAGATAGATAGATAGATAGATAGATAGACAGACAGACAGACAGACAGAGACAAATTAAAGCCAGTGTTACCTCTCTCTCCGCCCCAGCCCAGAGCCTTGTACTGCCTGAGCACTCTGCCCACTGCGTTCCTGTTGTGAGTCAGAGCCACGGCCCTTTGGTCCCCGAAACGCTGCTTGTAGTAAATCATTAAAGAACGATGACCGATCTTTGCACCTGGAGGAGAAAACAATACAGCAAGGAATGAAAAGGAATAGCTTTTTAAAAAGGTGTAAACATCTGGTCAATGATCAAATTCCTTCGTGATTTTTCTCTACTTATGACATCTATTGCAGCATGTCCGTCCTGGGAGAGGGATCCCTTACTCTGTCCACTCTCCCTGAGATTTCTTAAATTTTTTTTTTTTAAATCCCGGTAAAGGGTTTTTACTGGGAGTTTTTTCTCAGCCGAGCTAAGGGTGTAAGGGCAGAGTGTGTCATACTGTATGGAATGTAAAGCCCACTGAGACAAATGTTTATTTGTGATTTTGGGCTATACAAATAAAACTGATTTGATTTGATTTATTTCCATTTCGTTTGGATTCAGAGACAGGTCTTTTTGAAGAAAAAAGGAAAGGCATTACACGTAAAAAAAATTTAAGGATAAATGTTTCTTCCGTAATTTGATTAAAAAAAGGGAAACTTTCATATATTCTAGATTCATTACACATAAAGTGAAATGAATCTAGAATAAAAATTATTTTCAGAAGGTCGACATTTTGGTTTTATAAGTCCTTTTTTTGATTGGTTTTATGTAATATTCTGGGTCATATCATATGTAATATTATCACAGCAAATTGTTTCAAACAGTTCACACACACACACACACACACACACACACACACACACACACACACACACACACACACACCTGAGGGCAGAGTGAGCTCCAGCGTGTCATCATCGTATTCCAGGGTCTTGTCACGGGGTAATTCTTCTTCTTCCATGTCAGCGTCCTCTCCCTCCTTCTTGTCCGGGTAACTGCTCCTGTTAACGCACACACAAACAAAAACATTATAAAACTGAACAACTTAAGCTTAAAAGGCCCTTAAGATTTTGTTATACAGCTTTGGAAAAAATTAAGAGACCACTCCAAATATTCAGTGTCTCTCGTTTTACTCTTTCTAGGCATATGTTTGAGTAGAATGAGCATTTTGGTTTTATTCTACAAACTACTGACATCATTTCTACCAAATTCCCCCCAAAAATTTTGTCATGAGGAGCATTTCTATCAAGTAATGTAGAGATGAAGATTAAAGAAAAATCCAGACTGGTCTCTTCATTCGAGCTTAAGTTGAAATGGTTGTTTCAAATTGTTAAATCTAAATTTGAAATTGATTAATAATTCAGCCCTAATAATAAGTTAAACATGTCTTTGTTGCCTGAAGTCTTTTCTTTCAAAGGATTTTTTTTTATTAAATGTTAGTAACAACGGAATTGTAGCACGAGCACAAATTTTTTCCCCTTTTTTTCCCCGAACATACCCCACCCACATCCCACCCTCACACCCAACAACACGCAACACACACCACAAGAAACAGAAACAAATATGAAAAAAAAAAAAAAAAATGTTGCCTGAAGTCTAACATAAAATTAACAAAGAAAAAAGAAATAAAATAGCATAAAAATTAATATATATTAATTTAAATTAAATAAATAAATATATATATATAAAAAATAAAAAAATATATAAAAAAAAAATATAAAAATAAAAAAAATAATAAAAAAATAAAAAAAAAAAAATAAATATATATATAAATAAAATACAAAATGCATATAAAACAAAATACAAAAATAAAATGTTACCTGAAGTCTAACATATAATGAGCAGAGAAAACAGAAATAAAATAGGATAATAATTAATATATACAAAATAAAATAAAATAAAATAAAGTAAAATAAAATAAAATAAAATAAAATAAAATAAAATAAAATAAAACAAAATATTACCTGAAGTCGTAGAAGTCTGCAAACTCGAGCGCTGCGTCTCCGTCAGTGAAGAGCTTACAGTGGCTCTTGTCCATCATGTGACTCTGCACGGCTTCGGCTGAGTAGAAGGATCGGCCCTTCTCGTTACACCACAGACACACGTTGCCTGCTCCCACCTTCTCTCCTGTAAACACAAAGAAGAAAAGATTGATCTGATGGAAAAAAGACAAACGGTATATATGTGGGTAGTTTTTTTTTTTGTTAAAAGATTATTTTTGGGGCATTTTTCCATCCTTTATTTGAGTGCAGATCCAGAGATGAAATTGGACAAGAAGAGACGATTGAGTCATAAAAAAAAGCCAGAGCATCTTCAGCACATACTAAATATAAAACAGCACAGAGTTGAGGTAGGGGATGTTCACGTTATTGTACATGTTTTGGGTATGTTTTTTTTTAAAAGGAGGTGAAATTTCTTAAATAAAAAGTGTAATGAAAAAAATTATTATTGTGTAATTATTAAGATTAACGTGTAGGGAAATAAGGGGGAAAAAGTCCAGAGGATGTTCACAGTATTGTGTCTTGTGGGTATGTCTTTTTTTATTTGACGTTTAAAAAAAACTTTAAACCTGCAGCGTGTAGAATTGTGGGTTTTATTTCCTAGCAGATTTTGTAGAAAGTAATTATAATATCCATAAGTGCATTTAATTTAGTGCATAATAGCTGAAAAATATTTTTTGAATTATTATTTTTTCCCTTAGAAAGGGTCTCATATATGTCCATATTTCTGCATATGTTGGACCAAGGCCTAGTGCCACCATCTTGAAAGTGTCATAGTTGGAATGTCATCAGGTGCATTTTTTTAAATTTAGAATTGTTCTTGTCCTTGAAGGTCACTGTAGCTTCTGTTATTATTCGAAAGGGGTGGGGTTACCCAGGGAGCGTTGCATTCTAGAACTTTGTAGAACTTTCTTGATGATGTCCTATTACACACTGCACCTTTAAAAAATATTAATTATTATTATTTTTTTAATTGTGTCAATAAAGACTAAAGAGCAGAAAAAAAAGTCATTTAAAGCCCTCACCTAGGTATCGCACGAGGCCCTTGAGGTCGACTATGAACTCGACGTCGGGCACGAAGAATCCGTGGACCTTGGTCATGTGTGAGAGGTTCTTGTTGAGGGACTTGGAGTGATGGCTGCAGAACAGACAGTCTGTGACGGGGATGGAGCCGGGCAGGGCGGAGGGCTGAGGGTCGGACACTGAGCCGTCTTCCTCCATAGTCTCCTCTTCTTCCTCCTCTTCCTCTTCCATTACATCATCTTCATCCTCATCACCCACGTCCTCCCAGCCGTCTAGAAAGGGTTCATGTGATTTTATAAAAACAATTACTATTGCCATTGAGTCTGTTTGATACGGCCACACACATTAAAAAAAATAAATAAAAAATTTGAAAATGTAAACAGAAAAAGCTGAGGGTGCATTCCAGTCCCCATACTTTGTTCTACTTAGTATGGTAGAAAAAAGATTTAGGATGCCCTGATTCTTGTGGTCGATTTGGTATGGTTAGAAATACAGCCGGATGATTTTTAGTGTTGAAATCAGCATCCTATTTGGGCGATTCTGACCCACAATCCAGTGCTCACCGGAAGTGAGTCTACATATGAAACCAACTGGGGATGAGACGGATATAAAAACAAGAGGCAAGATCAAGGCGCAATATAATGATGAAATAAATAAGTAAAAAGTATGTCCCAAGTGTATGCCTACTGCATCCTAACTTGCTTCTTTTTATGGTCAGATGTAGAATAGAAAAAATAAAGAGAATGAGATTTGGAACGCAGGGAACAAGGGGGAAAACGCTGTAACAATAGCCAGACAGCACGCCCCTTCATTTACATTAATAAGACACTCTAATACTCTAATAACTAACTAACTAACTAACTCTCTCTCTCTCTCTCTCTCTCTCACCTTCCCCGGCTGTGGCTCCCTCCTCTTCATTCCCTCTCCTCTTGGCTTGCTCCTCCAGCCACATCATGCGGGGAGGTTTATCAAGCTTCTCAGTCCTCTGCCTTTTCTCTGGCTGGGCGGTCTGGCTCTTAGAGGGTCTCTGCTGCTCTTTCAATGCCTGCTGTAGGGCCTCGTTCCGGGCATCGTGATCCACCTTCTCCTCCCCCCCCAGACCTTTCTCCAGGTTCTTCTCATTCATCTTCTCCACTTTCTTCTGAGCAGCGAGCACCGCCTGTTTCTCTGCCTGTGGAAAATATAAATATATTTACTCAAATAAAACGCTTAATATTTACACCAGCATCGTTAGTCGCTCACATTTCTTATAATTATGAAAGAGCCCAGGGCGCCCTTAGCTCAGTTGGTAGGGCGTCCCCCCCATGGGCCTCGGCCAGCAGCAGACCCGGGTTCTATTCCAGCCCGCGACCGTTCTCTGCATGTCACTCCCCTCTCTGCCCCATTTCAACTCTGTCTCAACACTATCAATAAAGCATCAAAATGCCGAAAAAATATCTAAAAAAAAAAGAGCCCAGGTAAACTTTCTGAGTGAGGAGGAGAGTTGAGGCCATCCCACCACCACTAACAAGTATGTTCATGCACACTAATCCAGCCTGGGAAATTAATACATTTAAATTCCATACTTTTCTGTACTACATAATAGGAACCCTGGGATTCCTTCATTTAAAACACAACACAGCAGTGTCCATTGGTCATATACCTGTATGTGTTTGTGTGACTGCAGGTGGTTCTAAAAGCCCTACTAACGTCCTCCCTCCTACATACTCAACATGTATATACTACATACTGTCTACTTAACCTACTAACGTCCTCCCTCCTACATACTCAACATGTATATACTACATACTGTCTACTTAACCTACTAACGTCCTCCCTCCTACATACTCAAAATGTATATACTACATACTAAAAGCCCTACTAATGTCCTCCCTCCTACATACTCTACATGCATATACTACATACTGACTACTTAACCATCCATTGTGGTATGCGATGTCTTTGCCCCATTTCAACTCTGTCCCCCCCAATCTGTCTAATAAAGTTGTGCTGTTTTTTTTTTTTTCAAACAACACAACGCATAGTGTCCATTGCCCATCGTACCTGTATGTGTTTGCGTGACTGTAGATGGTTCTGATATGCGTTTGAGGATACTTAACTGCTTGATTTGATTCATGAGCTGTTCTTTTTTTTTTTTTTTTTTTTTTTTTTAACCTTTATTTCTACAGGTAAATCCCATTGAGACCGGAGACTCTTTTTCAAGGGAGACCTGCTTTCCTTTCCCACGTTACCATTCACACACCGATAGCAGCAGGCTAACTATCGACATTCACACTAGGCAAGGTGGGTGAAGTGTCTTGCCCAAGGACACAACAACTATGACACAGGTGGCAGGGCGGGGATCGAACCTCCAACCCTTTGATCATCGGCCGACCCGCTCTACCAACTGAGCCACAGTCGCCCCAGTTCTTAGTATTTCTATTTGAGTTTATACTGTTTAACCCTTTTATGACCGATGTTTCAGCAAACCACCTTCAAGCTATGTTTCATCTGTGTCTTTGGTGTTGTATTGTCTGTATGTCTCTTTGGATAATTGTAAAGAAAATATATATATATATATAATTAAAAAATGAACATAAAATATGCCCCATTTAGACTATGATTCTCCACTATCTGTCCAATAAAGAAAAACTGCAACAACAACAAAAATCTTTATAAAAAAAACAAACAACATTGCTCCTACCTGTAAAACTGCTAAAAAACATAATCTTAAAAAAGGTGATATGTGGAATATTATTTACAATATGTGCTATATGCAGTAGATGGAAGAAAATGGAAAGTGTCCATTGGTCTTCCTACCTGTATGTGTTTGTGTGACTGCAGGTGGTTCTGGTAGGCGTTGGTAGTGGAGAACTTCTTGTTGCAGATGGCGCATCCCTCAGTGGAGGCCGCCTCTGTCAGCTGCTGCTCGGCTGCCACACGCTGAGCCAACACACGGTCCTGGAAGAGAAAGGTTAGGAGGTGTTAAAGACTAAAGCCCTACTTCACCGGTGGGAATATGAAGGTGTATTGAACTCTGAGATCCTATGTAGTATAACTGTGCAAAAATTTTGGAAATTGGTTCATCCTAGCCTGAGAAAAGGCAGAAAGAGTGTTTTATGGTCTCACTGTCTAACCCTTTCACACACACACACACACACACACACACACACACACACACACACACACACACACACACACTTCCTTACCTGGAAGTTTTCAGCGGTGACTGGCGGCATGTCTGCGACCTTTCTCTTCAGGTTGTAGCGATGCCAGTCGGTCTTATAATGCGCTCGCTGTATCTCGCCGTCCGCAAAGGCAACGCGGCAGCTGATGCAGGTGTAGGAGGACATCGCGACCTGCGGGGAAGTTTAGTTTAGTTTAGTGTATTTCCATCACATAGATTCACAACATGACATCGCAAAACAAAATGTAATCTTAATATATACATTGACAACACTGTCAATTGTGGCAGAAGCAAAGAAGGTGTGTGTGCGTGTGTGTGCTTCAAGTGTGCTACTGATACAAAAGATCGAAAGTAAGTGCAATACAATAAATAAATCCTAAGTGTTTTGGTCAAAATAAAGTGAAATAAACAGTCCATCATACAAAGAATAGATCGCCTGCATGTGTATGTGTGTGTGTGTGTGTGTGCCTCCCTGTCTCTGTATGTTTGTGTGTGTGTGTGTGTGTATGTTAGTGTGGGCGTGCGTGTGTGTGTGTGTGTGTGTGTGTGTCATCATATTGCACATTTCATTTACTTTCGTATATTGTGTTTGTAATATATTTTTTTTGTTTCTCGACATCATTGTAAACGAGGGTCACCCTCAATGAAATATCGAGTATAAATAAAGGTTAAATAAAAAAATAAAAAATAAAACGTAACCTTTATTTATACTGTAGAGATCAATTGAGAGAAGACTATAATGTTGAGTCAAACAAATGGAAAGGAAAAACAACAACACATACACAATTCAAATACATCAAATACACAACTGATAAAGAGAAAAAAAAACTATTGAACATTTTAGACAGTGATGATGTGCTAGTATCATGACAGTGCTCATGATACATCTCCTCCATAAGATTTAACATGTGCGTAGGTGTTCAATAATTTAACGGAATATGTTTTAGCCTACTTAAATGGGTGAACAAATATGACGTCTGATGTTTTAAACGCCGCGACTGTTTCAAATATGTGTTGGATCGAACTAGTTCATATGTTGTTGATGCTACGCTCAGATAGCATGCAGCAGCTAATCGAAATTCACGCAAATAAAGGGGTAAACACGTGAGAATAAACAGTTAAATATGACTCATGACAGCGACAGGGCGAGGTATCAACAGGCGAGGGTTTACTTACTTGTCCAGTGAGTTGAATCTTCCTATGGAAATATACTTTTAAAGTCTTTATTTGTATTTTTTTTGTTTTGCTAAATGTGCTACTCTGAAATACACCAACACACGTAACACACGAGGGTGACTTCCTGAATCCTGCAGTCTTCTTCTTCGTGGGAGTTATTGGAGGTTGGTGAACAGCGTTTTTAGATGCATTACCGCCATCTACTGCTTCCGGTTGGTGTTTACAGGAAAATGTGCGCCTACAAATCATAGATAGTATATAAAATTCAAATGTAAAAAAAAGAATACTACTTTTTTAAAGAACAACATTTAAAAAATTTGTACAAGTAGGCTATACATATCAGAATTAAGTTTTTTTCTTTATATTTAATTTTTATAAATATTAATTAAAAGCCATGTAACCCAGGGGGATTTTTATTTTATTTTTTTTATTTTTATTTTTATTGTTTAATACGTTTTCCACAAACCACTAGACATAACAATCTTTCCAACTGGGCCAATGTTATTTGATGACTTATTTGCGCAATATTTTCAAGTTTGGTAAACTTAACAGAAATAGGGTTCAAAATTAGTGGGTGATGTCCCTAAAATTAACATTATATAAAATGCTTCTCATTAGTCCTACGTCATACGATTTTAAACCAATCACGGCAGATCTCCATCGTAACGTTCTATTAAAAAAAATTATCAAAGAGCTTTCTGGACACGGCCCGCGAAAACGGCCTCTTTAGTTCCTGGGAGCCAAAGGGTGTCTGGTCTGCGCGTAGCTTTTTGCAGTTAACTAGCTAACAATCTTTAAAGCTATTATTTGAATATCCAGCCGTTTAGTCATTGATGTATTGATCTATCCATCTATGCATCAATGGACCGCGTACTTTTTGTAAGCTAGCAGAGTTAACAACAACTCCCGCATTTGCAGCTCTCTCTCTCTCTCTCTCTCTCTCTCTCTCTCTCTCTCTCTCTCTCTCTCTCTCTCTCTCTCTCTCTCTCTCAAACAGTTTAGTAAAGGCAATACAGCTATGGGATTTGCGACCATAGATAGTATATCAAAGTTTGCAACTCGGCAAAGTCTCGCACCTGGTTTGGACCTGTATCCCCTCTTCAGTCAATCCATCCTACACACGTCTCGTGCCGCTGGTGAGCCGAACGTGGACATTGACAATGTAAGTTGCTTAATTTCCTACATAAGTTTTTGATGCTGCTAACATTAAGCCTCTGTGTTTTTGGAGCTAACGTAGCTAAAGTTACAGTAAAATGTTTTGGCTAATTCCCAACTGTAGTCCCTGGCTTATTGGGACATTCAATTTTGATTAATAATGAACCGGTTTTCAAAGGCTTTAGTTAAAGTTTAGTTTATTTCCAAAGACTCCATTTCAGATCTTCAAGGTCATATTTTATCACTTTCTGAAGTTAAAATAAATTGCTTTAGAGGCTTTAAGTTAATAAATAGGAATAGCTTATTAAGTTAAGTAAAACATTTGGTCAATGTCTGCAAAAACCACTGTACTACCACCAGGGCCGTCGTATAGTATGAAGGTATTATTGTAGCATAAGTCTTTAGCACATGCAACTGCAGATTTCGAATGCGTAAACTGAAGTGACAAATGTGTAACAGTAGATTTGAAGTCGTAAATATTTGTTTTGCATGTGTACTCCAAAGTCACAAATGTGTAACAGTAAATTTGAAGTCGTAAATATTTTTTCTACCATTGTGGACACAAAATAGGGGCTATGAGTTCACAAATCGTTGTTACGGGTGCACAAATCCTATCCTGTGCATCGCAACTTCAAAGAGTCATAAGCTTGACACTTTTGCTACAATCATTGCAGCACAGTTGGTGCAAAACACATTTGCACACCCGTGTTTCATAATGTGAGAACATGCCCAAAATGTGTGCATTCGTAAACCCAAATGTGAACTAACGCATCAGAAGTTGCACATCTGTGAAAAATGTCCTCTCAAATAAAATGATATCGAGCACAGCATTTTAATGAGCGAGCACAAATCCATCGATACAACTGCTCGAATCTGTTCCTACAACTCTAAACTGAGGGTTTTCTCTGCTCGAATCTGCTCCTGCAAGTCTCAGCAGTGGGTTTTTTGCAGGTAGATTTGCACCACGTCCAGCTGCTATATTTGGTGCAAAAGTATTTCGTACCTGTAGAACAGAGTTGTATCCGTAGAAGGTGGGCGGGACAACATTGTGTATCATCCAATGAAAGCGCCGGTTGGGACCTGTGACGTCAGCATTTAAACAGACTGAGGGAAAGCCTGTTTCCGTCGTCTCCCTCATATGTCCATGGCTGGTCCATGGTCGTCTCTTTTCACCAGAAAATGTAGGAAATGTAATAATAAGGGAATTGAATAAGAGGGAACTACAGCGGAGCCTTATGCCAGTAGTGAAAGTCATAAACAAGTTTACTTTAGCAGATATAAGGGCCAGCGTCGACGTCAGTTAACGTCTGCTGTGTGATTGGCACTGGTGTAACTGTTTAAACCTGCTGTTTTTCTCTTTAAAACCTTTACATTTTAATAAAAGTAGTCTTATTAAATAGAGAATGAATTTCCATTATATATTTTTTCAACCTTTATTTCTACAGGTATATCCCATTGAGTCCGAAGACTCTTTTGCAAGGGAGACCTGTTCCCATTTACACGTTACCATTCACACACATTCATACACCGATAGCAGGCTAACTATTGACAATAGTTTATTGTCCCGCAGCCGCTGTTAAGGCTCCTGGCTGTTAAAACTATCTATGGTTAAAACACACCACACGCAGGGGGTGGAGGACGTTGCAGGCATTGAGGACCAAAGTAAATAAAGTAGGCCTACATATCTTGCTGCAGAGTATTCAGCATGTATCTAAATCCAGAAATATGCTTATAAATCATACACTTAGTCTTCTAAATGTAGTAAGCTTAATTAATTTAAACGTGTGAATAGTGAAGTGAATAAGTAACCTACTCTACAAGGCAATAGAAAAGTATAGAGGAAATATTAAAACTGAATTGGAATAATTGTTCCTCTATCTCACATTTTCCATGTGAAATTATCACTACTTGTATCACAAACTGATAATTAGATGATCAGGTTTAACTAGTGTGCTTATCCCCAGACAGTTCTGCTATACACCTTACCTCATGTGACGTGTCCAGAAGAACAGGGTACAAAGCTTCATATAACCTCATTTCAGTGATTACTTTAATTAATCACAATCACAAAGTGTCACACCATAACATTTTATGCAGTTTAGAACATGTTAATTCAGATCACGTGCTGCATTAATAAGTAGGTCTGCATGCTGCTAAAGCAAGACTAATAAAAGCCCTATATCAATTATATTTATGATTTGCAGTTATCACATCAAAGCACAATCAGTACAAATGTATAGTAAAAGCTTACCCCACAAACAAATCACAAGATTTGGACTTTTTAAAATATTTGTGGATTTACTAAACATATACATACGGTCAAAATGAAAAATACAAATCAACCAGTTTAAAACTATAATGCACTCACAATTGCATACCTCCAAGTAAAGTTTTGTATGGCGTTATTTTATTAAGAGAAAATGAACAAAATACCCAAAATGCTCTGGCATGTGCCGGAACAAGACTTTATAAAACAAAACATAAAACTAGTAACTTAGTCCTTGGTCTGTAGCCCAACTGTTTACCATATTTAATCAAAATCTCCCCTACCTTTTTAATATGTCAAACAAATAAACATGACTGAGTATGTCACCTCATTTACTGCAATCAATATGATTATGAATTGAGTATGATCTGACTTTGTCTAGATTTATAATAATCACAATCTAAAAATTGAAAACAAATTGTGTGTAGAGTGTAGAGTCAGACTGATGTGCTGTGACTGCCAGGTGAGTTCCACGCTGCTCCATCTTCGGAGATCTTCTCAAGGCAGCAGGAGCAGTGAAGTCTTCAGTTATCTGGAGTGTCCTTCCCTCAGCAATGCATACACTGGGGACGGAAACAATTGTTAGATCCCATTAGTGATGTTATAGTAAACACATGACGGATAATAGTTAGGACTGACTGTAGCTGCTCACTGTACAATGGCTTCTCCCTGACAGGATGGAAATCCCAGACACTTGTGCAGGACAGCCAAGATGAGTCTGTGGAAAAGCAGATTGTGCCATTCAGATGTTAAGATAATGTTAAGATTTATAAAATAAATAAAATACATGTAGGTTCGAGTTGATGAAGAACACAAAGCTAAAAACTAATCAATATAGTTTATTATAACAGCCCTGCAATTCATTCTCTTCGTGGGGGGTATCTTGTCATTAGTGACTTTTAAAATTAGTTGTAAATGTTTTTTTTCAGGCTGGAAAAACAGATATAAAATATGATTTAAACACGATGGAGCTGCACAATTAAAAAAAATCCTTTGCATAATGGGACGCTTGTCTACCTGTTTTTATTCAGAAACAGCAACATGATGTTGAGACGGGCTGAGCAGAATAGTATACTGCTCACATGTGTTTATTTGGATCTTCATAGCCACTATTAAGACAGAAAACGCTCTATATGAGGTCGACACATGCTAACATTACATCCTGATGTAAAACTAGTAGGCTATGTATGAAGGTGCCGATGTCCCAGAAAAGCAGACATACAGACACGCTGATTATTATTATAGCAACAAGACTCCAGTATTCAGCTGACTCATATTTCCCTGGCTAGCGCCGGGATTATTTTAACTGATTAACGGAAGGATTCATTGGTCAGCCTTCTTATTTTACGTTAACAGCTAATTATTAACATCCTTAGAAGTGACCAAATGCCTTAAAAAACGGTACATCCTTTAAAAGAATATGCTAACGAACATTAGCTGTTATACCCATTATGACTTGTTAGCTAGTGGTTAGCTATGCTGCCTGCAATACATTATAACCACACGTTGCTTCTCATCATTGAACGTATTATACCGACCAACTTTGAAGTTTAAAAACATAAGAAAACCAGACTTACAGTTCATAGTTTCCGTGGGATGGCTCCGTGTCCTGTAGGCTCTAGCTAAACCCTAGGTCTGTGTCCGTGACCGTCAGTCCAGACACTGCTGCGGCTCCGGACAGAGATTGTGAAGCAGCTCAACTGTTTATTAAACCACCGCAGGTCCTGGTGTTTAATGGGTATCCCCTCCTCAACTTCACCGTGTCACATAATAAGCCTCCTGTCCTGTCTAAAATGATCGGGAAACCACCTCAAAGCTAGCTAACGCGGCTTATTTACTGTTACAGACACCTTGGACTACTTTTCCTCAAAGGCTGGAGTACATATAATATAATTCTCCATTACTTAAAAAATGCTATGTAAAACTACAGAAAAAGAGTTCAATTCACTACTACCTACTACTTCGCATTAGTTTGATAGTTGTTGTTGCTCATTTAGTCATTTCCTACAATTTCTGGTGAAAAGGGACGAAGGAAAAAGGCTTTTCCTCCGTTTGTTCACATGCTGACGTCACGGGTCCCAACCGGCGCTTTCATTGGATGATGCGACAATGTTGTCCCGCCCACCTTCTACGGATACAAATCTGTTCTACGCATACGAAACACTTTTGCACCACATTTACCACCTGGGCGTGGTGCAAATCTACCTGCAAAAAAACCCACAGCCGAGACTTGCAGGAGCAGATTCGAGCAGAGAAAACCCTCAGCTGAGACTTGTAGGAACAGATTTGAGCAGTTGTATCATCGATTTGTGCTCGCTCATTAAAATGCTGTGCTCGATATCATTTTATTTGAGAGGACATTTTTCACAGATGTGCAACTTCTGATGCGTTAGTTCACATTTGGGTTTACGAATTCACAAATTTTGGGCATGTTCTCACATTATGAAACACGGGTGTGCAAATGTGTTTTGCACCAACTGTGCTGCAATGATTGTAGCAAAAGTGTCAAGCGCATGACTCTTTGAAGTTGCGATGCACAGGATAGGATTTGTGCACCCGTAACAACGATTTGTGAACTCGTAGCCCCTATTTTGTGTCCACAATGGTAGAAAAAATATTTACGACTTCAAATTTACTGTTACACATTTGTGACTTTGGAGTACACATGCAAAACAAATATTTACGACTTCAAATCTACTGTTACACATTTGTCACTTCAGTTTACGCATTCGAAATCTGCAGTTGCATGTGCTAAAGACTTATGCTACAATAATACCTTCATAGTATAGGGGGTAAAGGTTATGACGATTATATGGGCCCACAGCCAGCTAGGGCCCACACAGCCCCCAGTAGAATCTACGACAAAATGATTATGCATACAGTGAACTAATATATAATCATAGGAATGAGTCCAAATTAAAACAAAGCCACAAGTCATACGATATTCTAATTTTAATAATGTCAATAACCCCCTTGGCCCCTTCTTAAAAAATGGTTTGGTCCACCCCGCGGTTCGTCCTTCCTCATTGGAATTAAGTGAGCGCGAGCGAACTCCAGCAGGGCGAGGATGCCCCTAAACAAGCAGATAACAGTTGAGAAGGAGGCCAGGAGTATAAGCAGCAGAGCAGGGGCCCAGGACATCAATAACTTTTTTCCTAAGAATGGTGAGAGTAAAACTACAGAGGGAGGCTGAAACAATTAGCCTGCTACTTGTTCATTCATAACATTACCTTTGACGGGGTGCAGGCTGAATCCTACGTTAGCTGTCATCTGGCCGCGCTACACTCTGATCAAGTCGTCAGTTCATAAAAAAAAAAAAAGTCGCCAGTTCATTGTAGAGCAACGGTTCCTACAGTGACTATGTGTTTAAAACATATTACTGTCTGACAGTGCTCCAGTAGCCTATGCGCCCATTCAGAGGCTGCATTGAATTGTATTATGACGCATTCAACTTCTACTCGGTAATTATGAGCATCTGAGGATGGTCATTTACGTTCAGGGCCGTCGGACTGCGGACAGGCTTGGGGGGCCCAAGGCAGAGGGGGGCTGCACCCAAAAAAAATAAAAACGTATTTTTATTTTTATTTTTTACTGGCTCAATATAGGCCCCTGATCTTTGAAGGCCCAGAACATTTTTATTTAGGAAGAAAAAAAAACGGATATCAGGGGCCTTTCATTCAGTACATTTGTTATTTTTTAAATAACATCGTTCAGGACTACGAAGATCGCCGGCCTATATTGGGCCATCAAAAAATACAAACGAAGGGAAAAAATTCCTGAAGCTGACTGGATTTTTTAAACATGTACATTCCTTCTTTCTGCTTTTTGGTCATTCTGTGTCTATAAATTATTCCAGAAAATAGTACTAAATAGCTTACATAGGAAACAGTTGATTTAGCCTTAGTTTTCTTCTCAAAGTGCACCAGATTGATGAATTTTACTTTAACATTTAAAAAAAAATCTTCCGGGGGAGCATCCCCCGGACCCCCCTACAAGGTCCAAGGTCCACCACACAGTCTCCCAAATTCCTGTGAGAAACACTGTGTGTGTGGTTATTAAGAGTCATTATACCAGGGGTTGTGTTCAAGTATGCGTAATGATTTGGTCATTCTTCAATAGAAACATTATGTTGTTATCTGGCTCAGAGAGGGACCAGTCACTCATAAGTTTTGGACTGTAGACAAACATAGCTTTTACATGTTTGTATTGTAAGACCGCCTCTCAGAGGGCCCATCAGGACTTCCTGTATAGGGGCCCAGAATGTGGTGCAACGCCCCTGACTACCACTATATAAACATTCCACAACTTCACAACAGTTTCTTATAACATGCATTGACTGTAGTAGTCCATCGCAGCGCTATCACGGTGCCAAACTGTCTGCAGAATGGAAGCAGCTGAAGAAAATTTCAACTTCAATTTTTCTCCATGACATTTCTTTCACTCCGATGACCCTTGGTTTCAAGCAGTGCAATCATAATTGAACAGGTGAATATTATTTAATATTACTTATTATTATTTATTTATTATAATATTGTTTATTTTGCAATTCTTAAAGGGGTTGGCCTAAATTAACATTGCGTCCCATCAGCGTAATTGTTTTTAAGTTAAGCAAGTGACTAATGATGATACATAAACCTATACGCTCTCTGTCCATGGTTCGGAAACGAGACCGGAAAATAGATACATTGTGTAGATGGATTTGTTTTGTCGTGTTAAAAGAGATCTGAGATTTTAGATATATTTTGAAAATAAATATACCTATTTCTGCTTTTGTTGAAATGACGCGACTGCTTTAAAGCGGGTTCCTTGAGGAGGTCAGTGATGAATACAGGTGAAACAAACGGTGCAGACATTTGATCATTCTAGGCAGTTATTCAGCAATAGCTCACGTCAGACAGCGATGTACGCTTATTATATCACGTTAGATGCGCGTTGTTCGTCTTGACGTGAAGATTCCGTGAATGTATCAATAAGGGAAGGGGCCGTTGGCAGAGAACAGCTTAGTGCAGGGAGTCAAGGTGAGGAATCGATTCAGTTACAGTGTCATTAGGCATGTATTAACTGAAAGCCGTCTTTAACATGATTTTAACATCACTTTTTTTTCAATTCCCCAGATCTAAACACAGAGCCAGTGGTATTGACAAACTATGGCGGCGAAAATGTAAATTAAGCTTAGCCAAAGTTCAATCAGGAAGACAGACCATCTGCAGCGTGCTCTTTATCATACATTCCTTCCTCTGGTTCATTCACGCTTTCTCCCTAGTTCCCGCTTTCAACTCGATCAGCTGACTACGGGTAATTCTGTATTTTAGCTTACACCAATCATATTCACCCTAACCTCTGTAGGCCAATTACCTTGTTCCTGTCAAGTTTAAAACTGTCCTCTCCTTGCTGTCAGTTGTTATTTCAGTAATCGTTATTTTTGTCTGTTGAAAAGGTGAAGACACCGCTTTGCAACGGGCTGAAGGAGAGACGTTTCAATGTGTGCAGGAAGTTGGCCATCGATGGACCAGACCAAGAGGCTTCGGACTACAAGGAGTGAAAGAGTAAGTTGTAAAGGTTCTGGCCCTTTAATTGTAAATTATTATATTTTATTTAAAGAATCACCAGAACACGAATAAATAAAATATACTTACTGAAAGGATGCATTTCGCCATCTCTTTGAGCGGTTATTAACCTAATTGATCAGCCTAAATTGTTAAATGAAATCAGTTTAATTGGCATGAATTTAAAGGTGAAGTAAGCGTTTTATTTATGTTAATATAAGTGTTAAATCGCTCTTTATTCATACAGTGATCACTTACATAATGTGCGCATTTCATAAAGCCGATCTCTCAGTCAGCTGCTCTGCATGTAATTGGCAAATAATTTTTTCAGGAAACATTAACGCTTACATGGAATTTGCTGTGGTATGATGGTGCACACAATAAACGTAAACATAGAGAACATCAGAATAACATATACAGAAAAAAAATATTATTATATATTTATGAACCACAAAAAATTTAATTTTTAAGGACATCATCAAACAATGTTCTTTTTATTTTAGTAGTAACAGTTATAATTATAAGTTGCTTTTATACATTAAATTCACGTGGAAATGAAAGTAACAATATAAATGTTCTCATCATAATTCCTTCAAAATAAAGGTTTGGATTTGGCCTTTAGAGTTCTGCTCCTGCCTGTCGTGCCCAAATAATCCACTAGAGGGCAGTGCTTTACTTAATGATTTGTCCACATAGTTCCAAGTAGTCTTCTCACTTTGCTGCATATGCTTCAGTGCAGAGCTTAATGAGATTTGCTCGTATGATTCCCCTTTTGGGGATAGAATCATGTTTTGAAACAATACACACTTGGCCATATCTGTGCTGAAAGATGTTTCAGTTGCTATAATCATTCCTTCATACTGGGCATATAGTTATACACTCATACAATTTATAATTAAAGATTTTTGGCTAATGGAGGAAATTTTGCTTTGTTTTTTTGTACAGAGCATGGACTGTTGATTTTATCCCCAATCTCTTAATTTGGGAATGAAATAAAAAAGAGATCTCATCATAAGGCAGTGTGAACAGGAGGACCTTTCACTGTATGTACGTAATGGCATCTTAGTATTGTTATTAGATTTACCTTAAACAATCTTATCTCATTCTTTGAGTTCAAGATGTGATTGTGTTTGATTTATTTTAATTATAGATAAACATTATTTTTATTATTATTAATTAATGTATTATTACTGGCCAGTAGACAGGGCTATTGTACCACGTCTATGCCAATGCAGGAGAACAGCTTGTTGGCTAGAGGGTTGACAGTGTATGTGCTGCTTATACGTAAAAGGAAACGGACTTAATATAAATAATCAAGCTTCTGTGTGTTATCTTTAAATCGGCGACCTGTTTCTGTCTGACATGAAAATAAAAAATCAGGGGACCTTTGACACCTCTATTGAATGATAAAAGTTGATAAAAGTTTACGTTCAAAGTAAAATGCATCAATCTGGTGCACTTTGAGATGAAAAGTAAGAGGCTTATTCAACTGTGTCTTATGTGGTCGGCGCAGTCAATTTAAGGAGTTTTGGGGAGACGTTACAGTTTGTAGCAGCAATCAGCATTGTGCTGTTCCAGAGGGGGCATATACTGTATATACATGCTATTCCTAAAAAAAATATTATCTGTTCAATTGTACACTAGATTTAGGATTTTTTATACTGCTGATTTGCAGACTGACACACACTGCACTGCACCAGCACAAGTTGGCATAGTAATACATGGACGAAATACGCTTGAAAAAAACACTCCAAGAAAATGTGTAGCACATTTGATTTAATATTGTATTTTAAAATATAGAAACAACCTGGCCTTGAATACAAACATTACAATGGATGCCCACATGAGTTTTAGAATTTACCATAGTTCATCTTTGCATAGGTGTAATGCATATCATCTGCCATTAATTAAGGATCGCTTTGACATGGCCATGCCACAGTATCTCTTGCCTCATTTACTGGACATCCCCACATCCATTTCATAACGTTACTTACCTCAATGCATGCATCAGTGAATTCACGCAACCCCCCACCCTCCCCTTTTTACAAGACTTATTACAAAAGATAGGACACATAGGACACATTTTTTTAAAGATCACAAAATTAATTTGATTAAGCCTTTTAATTTACCTCTCAAGTGCACCAGATTGATGCATTTAACTAGAAAAAGGAACAACATTTTCTCCCAGGAGGAGAATTTGTCTTTCAGCGGGGCTTTTAGATAAATCGACACTATGATACAGCATTGTTTATTTAATTTATATAAACATAAATTCAAACTGGTGAAGCCTCAAATTAGCTTTAGCTGAAGGTTATAGTGTGACAAAGTGTATTGTGTCCCTAATTATTAACCGTGTAATTGCTTTACTTCAATTATGATACTGAAGGAGTGATTATGGTGACCATAACTCTTTTAAAATATATTACATGTGGTTATTGTATTAAAAAAAGACTTGAATAATCAGCATTCATTCTTTAGATCCTTTATTGAACATGAAAGCTTTACACACCCAAAGTCAGAATGATATCATATGTATAACAAATTCCCTTCACCATTTTAACATATTTTTTCTTGGCAACTGACACTGCTAAACATTTACTGGTCAACTCGCAGTAAGTAACACCCATGAACTGTTATGAAAAATAACCAAACAATAAAATAAAAAGACACTGTGACAACTTACAAGGAACCCCAAAAGCTTTGATAATTGATTATCTTCAGTTTTAATTTAAAACCCCAAAATATTTTTCTTATGAGATAGTATAGTGAAAATGCATGAAGCAGGGTTAGGGAAAGTATGTAGGGAAGACATGCAGCAAAAGGCCAGGATTTATGTTGTGCCCTTAATGCTACTTTTTTTAAAGTATGGTGCAGGGATCAGGCTTACAATGCTGTCTATGCTCAGCCATTGCTCTGGCATGAGCTGTATCCTCTCCTTTCTCCTTCAGGATTCTCTCTGTCTCCGCTTCAATCGCCCTCTCTGCATCCTGGAACGTTTTATTGGTGTAATGGCCCCCGTTCCTTTTTTTTATATTTTCGATCTTGACGAGCAGCTCCTCGACCTGAGAACGATCCTCCAGGGTATTATCGAAGACATGGTACTCGCCGTTACAGTTGTTGACGAGTTCCTGCATGTCTTTGCTTTCCGCCAAGCACTCTTCAATTGTTTTCCCTTGAAGCAGGTCAGTGAAGAGAACCATGCTGTATTTGCCTGCTCCCTCTCCAAATTTTTCCTGAATCTTCTTCACAGTATTCTTATCTTCGTCTGTGTATCTGTCCAGTTTGATGACGACCAGGAAGATATGGGGTCCAGGAGAAGCATATATATATATATCCTTAATGCACTGATCAGGTTGGCTTTTGGGTTCCTCTTCATCAAACCTGGTGTCGATAACAGCAATCGTTTGTATCTTATTAGTGGCCTTTGCAGGTTCTTTGGTCTGAGATTCAGAGGACGACATGGATTTAAAATAGTCTTCTCCCAGAATGGTGTTTCTTACGGCACTCTTCCCAGTTCCAGTCTTCCCAACCATCACAATCCGGAGCTCCTTATTATTGAATACGGGACTCTCTGAGGGGATTACAGAAAACATCAACATATAGTTAGAAATGCAGATATTCACAAAATAATACAATTTTGACACCTAGGCTGATTTCACTGTGGCCCTCATTTATCAATCTTGCGTAGACCAGAAAAATGGGTGTACGTACATTTCCACGCAAATCTCGGCATTTATCAATATGGACGTGAGCGTAGGATACGCTCAAATCCCACGCCAGCTCTCAGCTCGTGTACGCAAATTTGAAAATAGCTTGGACTCGCAGTGCAGGCTGTGCCGGGTAGCCGATGACTTTGTTGGACAATTATTAGAAGATAATACAAATGCAGTGCAAATAAGACCGAAATAAAGATATGAATCACTTAAAAATGTGCAGCTTATGGTGTGCAACTGAGTAGGAGAGCTGATTCAATAGTGCGCCAGCCACTTAGGAGTGCTGCATGGGACTGCGTAAGGGCAGTTGTCTCCGTCTTGGAGCAGGGACACTGAGGCACGGGGGCTGCATTCATTCAAAATGTTAGCCTAAGTATTAAACATGTAGTAGGCCTACACTGCTCTTTATGATACAAAAAACATTCAGCTTAACATTTTATTTATTTGACGCACTTTGTAGATGTTAGTTACTCTTTTAATATGTCATTGATGCTAAAGCGAACGATTTATTTCCACCGTTAAACGGCACGTTGTTCCGATCTGCTGGTGGAGCAGGACGGTGGGCGCTCTCACAGCTGATCGCTGCCGGGTCGGCTTGTGCAGCTGACGGCCGGGCTGACCACTCGTGCCAAGCGCATGCTGTCATACAGTAAAACGCAAAATGTGTTATTTTTAGTTTTTAAAACCATTTTGAGTAGTGCTATCTAAAAGGGCCAATACACTCTAATCATTAAAATCTCTGCAGACGTGTATTTATTTTATGGGGACCATTATCCGACAGTTGGTGCGTCTTTTTCTCCACTTATATTATGCCCGCAGCCCCGCACCCCCAGTTGGTTGCATTTCAGAACAGCAACACGCTTTTCTTTAGTGGCGACACCAACGCTGTTGACCGCAGCAGTTATTTCCTTCCTAACTGCTGCCTTCTGTCGTTCTTTGATGCTGCTTGTAGGCTAATGCTCCGAAATGAAACTCTTTTTTTCTACTTTCGCTGTTATTCTGTCAATTTCTACTTCAGGGAAGTGCCGTATTGCGCATATCCATGTCGTAAAACCTCTGGGCGAGGCCTCTAAACTGAGAAAATATAGGGGCGTTTCATTATATGTCCATGGGCGTGATACGCTCGTTCTCATCCGCCGCATTTATCAATAATGGCCTGGCGTACGCCGAGATTGGCGAGATACGACTGTTTGATAAATCCCACGCGATACCTGGCGTAGGGAGGTATTTGCGCCAGAATCTGCACCAGTTTCCACGCAAGTTTGATAAATGAGGGCCTGTGTGAGTATTTTAGAGGCTGCAGTTTGTGGTGTGACATTGAACGGTTTTGCATAATTGTGTCCACTTAGTTCATATCAACAAGGCTAAATAAAAAAAACATATTCCTGTGCAATGCATGGGATTTAAGAGAAGTTGTGTTACTCCATAAAAGCACTAACCCCTTTAGACCTTTTGTTGTCAGTTGATCATTTGTAAAAGTTAATGTAAATATATTAGAGATGCACCGATCTATCAGCCATCTGATCGATCCAGGCTGATTGGCTTATTTTGCCTTGATGTGTGCTCAACCGAGCTCCTCTACTGAGCTTGTGTCAACAGCTATAATCTCAGAGACTCGACTTTCTACATGAAAAGCACTATCTGCAGTTACACTACTGCCAACCCTCCCAACCAATTTAATTTAGCCTAAGTCGTACAAATACTTTTACTATATAAAAAAGTGGTAACACTTTATAACATGTTCATAAATAAGTCATTAGATAATGTTGAACTTGTGATTTAAAAAAAAATTATATATATGTAGATGATTAATAAGTGCTATTATAACATATCACAAATGTGTTGTAAATCATCTATAAAGCTTTTAGTTAATCATGAAATGCTCATTAAAAAATCATTGGTAAATGATTAATAAGTCATTTACAAACTTTTCTGCGTCCCCCTAATCTAAAGTGTTAACCATTCATCAGGTACTAATGTGTAGTAGGGCTGTCCTGGACAAAAATGTACATAGCTGAATCTGATTGCTCAAATCTTGCCTGTAGTCAACTAATGGTCAAATCAAGCATTTATGTTCCTGCGTATTGATCCAGGCTATTATACTGTTAATAAAAACTCGAAGACAACTTAAGCTTTTAATCAATCTCCTTAGTGTAAGTCAATGACTAAAGTAGACATAAATTCTAATGCCAACTCATGAACACAAACTATAATTGGGTCTTTAAGCCCCTTAGTGTGATTTAGGAAAAAAAATGTGCCAATGAAAATATGGATCAATACGAAGGAAGAAAATAGCATGATTCTACGATTAGTTGACTATAGGCAAGATTCAGCTATGTTAATTTTTAGTCGAGGACAGCCCTACTACACATTAGTACCTGATGAATGGTTTACAATTTAGATTAGGGGGATGCAGAAAGGTTTGTAAATGACTTGTTAATAATTTACCAATGATTTGTTAATTCACTTTTCATGATTTACTAAAAGCTTTATATAATGCATTTGTGATATGTTAACATGGCACTTATTAATCATCTACAAATATATATTACTGTTTTTGTAAATCATTATATAATGACATATATAACTTATGAATCACTTATGAATCACTTATAAATGAAGGAATGAATTAATGAAGTGTTACCAAAATGGTAATTTGTTTTATAAATGCTGAATGTTTTATAGTTTGATTTTCAGTAAAATAATGAAAAATCGGTGCACCCCTTAAATTTATATTCAGATACAAGTCATAATTAACAATACGAATACATTTGATTGACTTACCATCTTTGGCTGGTTTGCTGCCCATAGTTGAATAATGGGGAGAAGAGCTGATCTGCTGCTGTTGGAAGAAGTCGAATAAAGTCTGTCCTCAACAACACTTCCTTATATAATGCAAAACACACCCATATAACACTGCTGCCATCAAAGTTCATTGAACTCTTTTAAGTTCTGCTGAAGTGGCATGTTTCAGAGAACAAACGGCCAAAGGCACTTGATGAACCAGGGATTAATTAACTATCCGTTACCTAAGACGCGCCGCTAAACGCAAAGGATTGTATGACTTTAATATTGACATGGCGATGTCATGTGTTTTTACTGTCTGTGTGGTTAGGACAGCATAACCTTGTTATTTAGCAACGTGGCCACCATGGCCTAAGTTCACGTGTTCATTAATAAAGTCTGACCATGTATCAGGGTTTTAGGGGACCGCCCCTGGGGGGTTGTACAACCTAGGGGGCGCTGGGACCAGGTGGGAAAGAGTTTTTTTTTTTTTTTTTTTTTTAATTTTTTTTAATAAATATATTTTAAACTTTCTAAAAATCTTATAAATCTTTTGACTGCAAAAATAGGTTACCTGAAATAAACAGCTATTTTAACTTTTCATGTTTCTAACCCCTCAACCTCTTTACTATTCTCCTTGGTCTGTGATGTCACAGTTCGAAAAGAGAATGCTCTGAGACACAATAAGAGGTCTTGAGTCAGAACAACCAGCCAATCAAAGCTTAGCGGCAGAGGAATCAGCCAATCACAGACTAGTATAATGATTTACTGATATTGCTAATGCTAGCGCAGGAGATTAAACTTAAACTAATATTGTCTCTGAGGTGGAGAAAACACAGATTAATCAGCCAAAGCATGGAGTTAACTAACACACAACAGAGCCATGTTAAAGACACAACCCTCATATGTTGGAGAGGGACGATATACTAAATTGCACGAGAGGCTACTGAAGCCCTGTACAGCAGCCCTATGACAGCAGCAAACACACTAGTCATGAGGCTAGTTCGGGGATAACAGTTCAACAACCAATGAAAACTAACAATTCATTGTAACATATTCAACTTTAATAACATAACATAAACAAACATGGGATAGCAAGAAAAAGTGCCGGCAGTACAGTGCCAATTACATTAGTTATGGATTTATCCCGTCACCGATGAACACCACTTTACCAATGTGTGTCTGGATCAGGTGTTCTCTAATGAGGCCATGAAACCCTCGGACTACAGGAACATTTAGTGAAAAAACATCCGAAAAATCAGCTGAAATCATCCTACTTTAAGTCTCTGAGGGATCAACATTCAAGACCCACCATCAACTCTCTGTTCGCGGAACGTCAATCAAAGCGAGCGGGTTGGTGGCGTCCTTCAACATCGTTTATTAATTGTAAGTCTGGTTTACCGTTCACTGTGGGTGAGTCTTTGGTAATTCCGGCAATAAAAGAAGCAATATCGACAGTCATGGAGCGGGATGTGCAGTCATCAAAGCCATCCGCTCAGTAAATATGTTGGGGATACGGGAGATGTCGATGAGAGAGCTGTGTGCCACCCTGGTGTGTCCCTTCAGCATCCAGTTAGATGAGACAACAACTGCAAACAATGCCTCTTAATGGGCTATGTTCGGTACATGTCTGGGGGGATCTCAAGGATTACAACCAATGCTGATAGTGTTTTTTCTTTTTATGCAACCAGCCACCTGACAGTGGGTTAAATCTGCCTATCATAGAACAGGCTCATATTGGGATTTTTTTAATAATTCTTATAAGAAACCAAAACAGAAGAAAATATGTTTTATTGGTGATAGAGGATGTAGAAAACATATTCTTAATTGTGCGTGTGTGTTTTTTTTTTTTTTTTTTGGGGGGGGGGGGGAGAGTATCTCGGTAAGGTTAGGGGGGTTTGCTCAAAAGGTTGAGAACCACTGATGTATCCTATAGTCAGTTCGTTTTTGAATCCTAAGTGACCCAGGCGATAAGTGATCAATATTTACATCTCCTTTTGCAGTGGGCAAAAAAAAACACAAACGTCAGTGTTAGTAGTGTCATTCATTTTCAATGTAGGCTCTCTAAAAAGGGCGACTGGAGCCTCGGCTGCAGAGAGCAGTGCCACTGCAGCCACCTGAGCGCCCACAGACACATTTGAAGCTTTTGGTGCGAGTGCAGAGTTAATCTGAAATAAGCCGTAGAGGAACTACTCCAAAAGTATTCAGAACAACCAATTTAATTTAGCCTAAGTCGTACAAATAGGGGAGAACGGGGTAATTTGTCACACGGGTTGGTTGTCACAATCGTTATATCTCGGAACCAGAAGGTGCTGTCTGTGAAATTTTGATTTGTAAATATCCAGAATTGGCATCAGAGGTCACCTACATAGTCTTCATTGGAGTTAGACTGCTGCTTTTGAGGTGAGAGGACTGTTTGTGTTTTTCATGTCAAATTGAAAATATTTAGCTCCTCAGTATTTTTCTTCTAGGCTTTTACACAATGGGTTTATAACAAAACACTTGTTACCCATACAAAGTGTGAAGGGTAAACTATAGTTTAGATTGTGGTTAGCAAGCTAATTAGTTGTCAGATGGTTGTTGGCCTTGATGCTAGCAAGAAATTCAAGTTGGGGTTGGTCGTCAAATTTTTTGGGGGGTTGGTTGTCACATGTTATCTCAAGGCTGCAGCCAGAAAAGGAACCCAATAACGAAAGAAATTGTCAAGCTGTATCCTCACTGACACCCCAGAGAAGGAAAGAATAGAGCAGGAAAAGGCAGCTAGCAAGCAAAAGAAAAAAGGGCAACAAAATAAAAACAACCCAGTGCATCCCAAACTAGACCAGCTGCCAAGACTACATAACGTTATGTAGGCCTATTTGTCAACTTGACAATGCAATTAAACTTTCAAATTTAGTTCTACTTTCTTGCCTTCTTTTTAAGATTATTCCCATTAAGATAACATTGTGACAAACAACCCCATAGTGTTTGACAACCGACCCCTTGATGGGGTTGGTTGTCACAATGTGTAAGGGTGTCTTTGATGATTAATTTCTTCTTTATTACAATAAGATAGAAAAAGTGAGGGGTACACATTTCAAGCCAACACCTTAAGCTTCAATTTAATATAGGAATGACTATTGAAAGATGTTTAGGTGATAAGCAATTCTCACTAGAGTAAAAAGTGTGCCTACTTACCCCGTTCTCCCCTACTTTTACAAAATTTAAAATTGTAATTTTTTAAATATATTTAAAGGGTAACTGCACCCCCTGTTTGAGCTACTGCACGATTTTGAAAAATGCTTTCAGACCATGGATTCTGAATTCCGTTTGAGAACCTTTGTTTTTAAACATTCCGACATCAGCCGGCCGACTTTCGGGAGGGAGGGGGCGCGCGGTGTCTGTGAAGGAGGGGGCTAGCTGCTAGTTATCACTCAGGAAGATCTGAATGACATGACTTCATTGAAATATCGAGTGACACAAAGTGTAACGGCACTGTCGCTACACAGTGAGCTCATATGCCACACAGATAGGTCGTCTGAGGTGGAGGACTTTCTTATTCTAAATTGTTGGCGGGTGTTTCTATCGTAGTGTTAGGAGACCGAGTAGCGCAAGTGAACGAGCGGCAGTCTGTGGTGTGTGTGTGTGTGTGTGTGTGTGTGTGTGTGTGTGCGAGCGAGCGAGCGGTAGCGTGTGTCAATCAAGTGAAGTAAAGAACAAGTCCGGGTCCGTGTGTGTGTTATACAGTGTGAGATAATGCAGACACACTGCCGATAGAAGTGAAGTGTGTTAACCCCCGAAATAACATCCTTGGAGGGACAGTATAACAGTAATAGCTCATGGACCAGCCATGGACCTATGAAGAGCGTGACCGGCTTTGCGGCGACGTGATGACGTACTACTGTACCAAAAGTACAGTAGTACGTCATTTTTCGAACCCGATGGAAAAAAGTTTTTTTCAAATCTTAGTAAAGTTCTAAAATGATTTACAATACAAAACATTTCTTAAATTGCCGATATTTAACATATTGCAATTTTTTTCAATGTTAACACCAGCATATATGTGTTCCTTACCAACATAGTGATTTAATTCAGCTTCTATCTCAAAAAACAAGTAAAAGGGTTCAGTTACACTTTAATGTTTTATTGTGTTGTTTTCAAAAAAAGAAAGCAAAGTTCCAAGACTATGTATATTTTAAATAAAGTTTGAAGGTGGGGAAATCTGAATCGGCAGGTTAGACTCTGTTACTAGATGTGGTTGCTTGATTTTTGCACCTTGATGTTAGAAGTAACACTTATGGCGCTTTTCCACCGCACATATAGCTCTTCTCGACTCAACTCGACTCAGCTCAACTCTGTTTTGGCAGCAACACGGGTTGTTTTCCACTGCAAATATTACCTCCTGAACGTGGGTGGGGTCCTCATACAAAGGGGCTGAAAGCCAACTCCGGAGCCAAGTAGAAAAGAGATTACGAGCAGTTGTTGTACTGAACTGAACCAACCGCCAAAAATACGGATGGAAAATGTTTAAGAAATACTCCTCGTATTCGGAGCTTTTAAAAGTGGAACGTCAGAAGGCAGCAGTAAGGAAATAACTGCTGCGGTGGAAATAAATCACTCGCTTTAGCGATCAACGACATATTGAAAGAGAAACTTAAATCTCCAAGTGCCAAGTGCCTCAAATAAATACAATGTTAAGCTGAATGTTGTGCCGTGTATTTTTATCATAAAGAGCAGCGTACTACTTGCATAGCCTACATATTTAATACTTAGACTAACATTTTAGAAACGATGAATGAATGCATCCCCCGCGCTGCAGAGTCCCCCCAGCTGCTCCAAGTCGGAGACAAGTGCCGCAGTCCCATGCAGCGCTCCAGTTTCCACGCAAGTTTGATAAATGAGGCCCAGTAGGCCTATTGTCCACAATAATCTTTATCGTTTTCTTCATCTGTGATTTCTGCTGAACTGCAGTGAGGCAAATCTCTGTTGACCGAGGTAGAGATTGTTTTTCTTTCCGGTAACCAGCCGTTGATGAGTGTTTAGGCAATGTATCTGACGCTTGGCAGCGGTAGAGATGTTTGTCTTTCAGTTAACAGAAGGGATGCGGGTGTAAGAAACTCAGTTTGATCCAACAGCCAATAACAGTAACGTTAAGGTGCGAACACACTACACGCGTTACACGCGTACAGACGTGTTTAAAATCGGCTATTTTTCCATAGGGAACCATTGGTTTACGCGCGTACATGGCGCGTAGATGCGTCACTCGCGCTAAAGCAACATTTTAGCCGCGTTAGCTGCGTATGAGCCGCGTATATATGCACCTACGCGCCTACGCAGCTACGCGCGGAGTTCAAAAAATTTACTTTTTACGCTCCTACGCATGACGATTAGCCGCGTTGGCCAATCAGCGTTGGGCTTGACCCGACGTCACATACATTGGCACGGTCGGAGAACAGTGTACTGTACATACACAGAGGCTGATGAGAGACACTGAGGAGGAAAATGTATTGCAGGCAGCCGAGCCGGTGCTGTATGACAGCAGCTCGGGAATAGAAGACGTGGGGACAGTAAACCAGGAGAATGGACTTCCTGGTTAATTCAGTGAATATGTGCGGCTGTGCTTTAGCCGATAAAACAAGTTAGCTCCGTATAGCATTAGTTAACTCACCCGGTTGTGTGCGGGCGGCTAGCGCCTCATATTATGAACCCAAACATGACGGCTATGTCCGTGGGGACTTTCACAACAAGTACAGCAAAGCACCGGTGTTGATCTACGCCAGCCACGGTCCCCTGTCACAGCCAGGTAGGGTAATGTTGGCTACTTGGCTTTATGTTGTGCCGCCGTGCACCGGTGCTGCTGTAACTGTGTTTGTTATGTAGCTGCCGTGAATATGCAATGCTGTTTTAATGCTAGGCTATTTGTGCTGTTCAGTTTGTCTTTTGGCACAATTGTTGGCCGTGTTGTTGTTGTTTTTGTGCGGACATGCACGCTGTTGTGTCGGGTCGGGTCTGATCGCAGCCATGGTTAATTAGGGGAAATACAATATCGGGAGGGAGACTACGCGCGTAGAACCATTTTTGACACAAAATGATCAAGCAACATTTTAGCTGCGTTACGCACGTAAATCTTACGCGGGTAACGCGTGTAGTGTGTTTGTACCTTTAGAGCCTCTCCCAGTGTTTCTCACAGTAAAGCATAGGTCAACTTTTAAAACGGAGCCATTGCTTTAATAGAGGAGACTTTGCCTTTAAATATAAAAAAAATAGACAATTATCAGTGTGGAAAATATCCTTCATGATATCCAGGGGATCACCTTTGTATCAGCTTTAATCAAATACGCGACACAAACTTTTCCTTTGGCATCATGTTAGTCCTTGTTGCGCCCAGCCAAACACGCTCATTCATTTCGGCCTTCTCTCCTCTGAAGCACAAAGACTTTCATCCCCCCAGGCTGATACCCATGTTAATGACTTTACACTTACAAGCCATTGGTCAGAGTTGGCTTGTAAAGCAGTGTCATCACTGCTTTTTGATTCTTGTCCTGCTATATGTGGACTTGCCTTAGTCCAGTCCTTCTCAAACTTTTTCTGTCATTCCCGACTTCGGAGGTGGGGAAATGTTCCAGCTCCAACGTCCCCCATGCCTCAACAAAATGAGCTTAAAACGAAATGATCATATTTAATAAATAAAATCATGTTCTAAATCAATCAACTAGGCTTACACCAACTTAACTAACATTAACATAAATGTGCATTTGTGTCATCACTTTGCAATCTGAGCAGAAAAAAAGAAAATGCATTTGGCATGAACAAGTCAGTGTGTGAGTCTTATCACTGCATTAGTGGATGTAATTGCACTGCACATCTTTTCAAAACAGGACAGCAGGCTTGACTATGCCACCCTCAAGTCATGCTAAATGTTTTTATGTATCTAATTACAATGCAAATAACCATTGTTTTCTTATTTTTTTTATTGGAAAAACAATAAAGAAAAAAAGAATGATCATGGTCATGCTCAATGTTGAGCTGAGATCTGTACGTGGTATTCAGTGAAGCAACAGCTGAAAAGCCCATCTCACAGAGAGGAGAAGTGCGCACTATGTGAGGAAATTTTCATGTTTTCACATGTTTGCAAACAACAAACCCTGTTCACCGCTGCCAACACAGAGGTGACTCACTGCAGTTCAGCAGAATTTAGAGAAAAAAGTTTACTGAACTACTGTTGAACTTAATATGATTGGCTTCTTTGACTGTCCTGGCCATGTTTGAGTTATAGATAGCCAGTGTTTTCCCCAGGAAATGTGTTGGTTAAGGTGTTTTTTTGTGTGTGTGTGTGTGTGTGTGTGGGGGGGGGGGGGGTTGATGTGCGATTATTGTGGACAATAGGCCTACTGGGCCTCATTTATCAAACTTGCGTGGAAACTGGTGCAGACCAAATATCACCCTACGCCAGGTATCAGGTGGGATTTATCAAACTGTCGTATCTCGCCATACTTAGCGTACGCAAGATCTGCATTGCGGCGGCTGAAAACGATCGTAATTTGAATATCACGCCCCTATATTTTCTCAGTTTACAGGCCTCGCCCAGAGGTGTTACGACATGGATATGCACATTACAGCAAAGAAGAGGAACTTCTCTGAAGTAGAAATTGACAGCATAACAGCGAAAGTAGATTTTTTTTTTTAAAGTTTTCATTTCGGAGCTTTTAAAAGTGGAACGTCAGAAGGCAGCAGTAAGGAAATAACTGCTGCGGTGGAAATAAATCACTAGCGATCAACGACATATTGAAAGAGAAACTTAAATCTCCAAGTGCCTCAAATAAATAAAATGTTAAAGGGGACATATTATGCTAAATCTCGGTTTTAAAGGTGTATTTCCAAGGTCTACTAGAAAAGGTTTTCATGGTTTATTGTTCAAAAAACCCAATAGTTTTCTACCATTGCCCATTTCTTCATCGCCTTTTCCAGACTTCTTTTGCCTCTATCTCAAAAGGTTGGTTTTGACATCTACCCCCCTTCGCAAAAATACTAGTCTGCTCTGACTGGTCAGATCTACATGGGCGTGCACGCACCGCCTTGCTCATTTACTCTATACCTACTGTCAAGTTATGCGCTGTTTTAGTGTAGGCCACAGCTGTGCCCAAACTTGAAAAGGGCTGATCAACTCTTGAAGGACACGATGGACAACTCAATTCTCTTCATCTTCAGTTTATTTTATTTTAGGCAAATGAATGGGGATGATGAATGGGGTCTGACCGAATAGGTTATTAACCTAGGGTACACAGAAAACAAAGGCATTAATTGTATATAATTCCAGTACACATGTCTTAATGTAAAGAATAAATTATAATAATACTGTTAATTTTACTTCATAAATAAACTTATTCAGATTAATGTAACTCAAATCAACCCAAAAGGGTTAATAATTTAAGTAACAAAGTTACACCAAAGGTTACAATCATTATCATCACTCTCATCATCATCATCATGATAAGAGTAACATTAACAAAACATGAGTACCCAAGTACTTCTATGAAATATAATGAATTCAAACATTGCATCCCCAAATATACATAATCAAACATTTGAGAAGCATGGCTTCTTTTTACTGGCAAGTCCATGAGAGGGTGGAAACTTGTACTTTACCAGTGGTGTCTTCAATCATTGTTCATGCTGTGGCTGTGAGGTGTCTACAGGAGCAGGCAAGAGGGCTGACTGAGCCAGCTCCAAACATTTATCACTATGGCTGTATCCCGTTACAGAGACCGCCTCCTTGGTAGGACGCGGTCTCGCGGTCTATGAAGGCTATAGCCTGTGAAGGCCGATTCGAAGGCCGGTTCCAAGGCCAACGAGCGTTGTTAAACGAGACGGTCTCCGCAGGTCTCCGTTTCGCTCTGTTTACGAGCATTTCGGGTTTGCGTAACAAGCCGTTGCCATGCGTGACGACTCGCCGCTCCTGTGCTGCCTAGCAACCCTGATTGCTGCCAACGGAAGCAGCCCTGTCAACGGAGGAAAAAATAAAAAGAAGTTGTCTACCAGACGAAAAGAAAAATAAGTACAAGAAAAAAAGAAAGGAAGATAAAAGTTAAGAAGATGGAGCAACACGTTGCTGTTTTGTTATTTTTTATTTTATTTTATGCCATCTCTGAAAAAAACGCAATGAATCATGGGATATGTTGGGCTGCAAAGGATACATCTGATGCAGCCTTCAAATGAATGAATGAAGGCTACCGATACTGAGTTGACATGTAAAAATGTACAGTAACCATAATGGAAAAGAATGCATCCTGAATCATGTCAAGATTCACTGGAAAGGCATTATCTTTTGTAAAATGTATGGTTGAAATAATTATGCTTTAGGTTTGTCAGAGCTGCAAATTATCTGACAACATTTCAATATCTAGTAGATAATGTATCATTTGTATTGTGATCACTCATTCATAATAAAGTTTTACCGTTAAAAAATGTATTGTGTTGCTTACTGTCACTGTTTGCTACCTGTAGTAAAGGATTACTTGAAACTCACATTTTCATCTCGCTGAAGATTCTTTGATAAAACAGTATCATTACATTTTAAAAAGACCAAAAATATCCTTAAAAATAAAGCAGTTTATTCATAGCCAGTGGAATGAAAATATGAAGTGTACATATCAAACAGAAGCAAAGCCATAACCTTTATGTAACTGTCCGGTTGTTGTTGGGCCCTGAAGAAGACCACCTGTCCCACCCAGTGAACACATCCTCCTCTGAAGGAACGGATTGTGTGACGGTCTTGGTGGCTCCGTCCGGCTCCATCAGGTCACTCAGATACCTGTAAAACATGGCACATTCAATGTTACATCATGTAGCCTAGCTGACATGTATAGGCCTACATCATACATCTGTTGTGGCAAAGCTACAACAAATTCAGTATAGCCCTGGCTCAATAAGCAACAATTTCTGAGTAATACTGTGTGCTTTTTGAAATATAATGGACAGGAAACAAACACCAGCAGAGACAACTTACAGTATTCCTGTCTATGTGTACATTACACTGGAGATCATGTAATAGGCCTACTGCTGCTTGTACTACACACTGTCTGCAGACTTATTGCGGTGTGTACTTGAGCTATACAATCAGACAGCTAGCAGGTAGCAGGATGAAGCTATTAAAAAAATACTCTTCAGTTTCCAACACACCCTACAGTTTCACCGTCTGTTTTTCACACAGGGGCTGTCACGGCAAGACTAACGTGAGCTCACAAAAGAGCCAAATAACAGTCACTGCAAAAGACTCACAGCTCTAACCGTTAGCATAAAGCCAACGGTAAAGCTAGCGGGCGCTAATGCTAATGACTAAACCCCGCATTCTCTCATTTCAGTCGGTGTTGGTTATTATAGGAGGGATAAAATAAAGCACATTACAGACATTGAACTAACAAACGGACAGAATTATTTTTAAGATAGGACTACTTACATTTCGGACGGATGATGTCTCAGTCTTCCTGGCACAGTCTCCTCCACACTCCAGTAAAAATGCTTTGATCACACTAACAGATTGCAAACCTTTGCTGGAGATAGCCTAACAAAAAATGAAGTAAATTCATTCAGCCCTAGTGTGCTTCGAGGCTGGGGTGTGATGGTAGCTTGAGGTTGAGCTCACACTGCAGCTTGTTGTTGCATGAGCGAGTGGAGGCTCAGCTGTGTGTGGTTACCAACGGGGCGTCTTGATTTGCCAATCAACTGCCGAGTTTCTGGTGAGCTTTCCCGTGGGAGTATTTATGATAATGAAAACCGACCGATTTCGTCATCAGTCGGTGTATTTTGGAACAAACCTTCAAATCCCCCCTTTTTTGAAATAAGTGTCCCAGAAGAAACTGACATATTTGTCTTTTTGAAGCTTGTGTGTGCTGGTAGGGACGCCAATAACCTAAACAGTGTGCCCAAACACCGGCAATGTTTGGTTTTTCATAATATGTCCCCTTTAAGCTGAATGTTGTGCCGTGTATTTTTATCATAAAGAGCAGCGTACTACTTGCATAGCCTACATATTTAATACTTAGACTAACATTTTAGAAGCGATGAATGAATGCATCCCCCGCGCTGCAGAGTCCCCCCAGCTGCTCCAAGTCGGAGACAAGTGCCGCAGTCCCATGCAGCGCTCCAGTTTCCACGCAAGTTTGATAAATGAGGCCCAGTAGGCCTATTGTCCACAATAATCTTTATCGTTTTCTTCATCTGTGATTTCTGCTGAACTGCAGTGAGGCAAATCTCTGTTGACCGAGGTAGAGATTGTTTTTCTTTCCGGTAACCAGCCGTTGATGAGTGTTTAGGCAATGTATCTGACGCTTGGCAGCGGTAGAGATGTTTGTCTTTCAGTTAACAGAAGGGATGCGGGTGTAAGAAACTCAGTTTGATCAACAGCCAATAGCAATAACGTTAGAGCCTCTGCCAGTGTTTCTCACAGGATTCTGTGTGTGTGTGTGTGTAAGTAATAAGTAAAGCATAGGTCAACTTTTAAAACGGAGCCATTGCTTGAATAGAGGAGACTTTGCCTTTAAATATAAATTAAATAGACAATTATCAGTGTGGAAAATATCCTTCATGATATCCAGGGGATCACCTTTGTATCAGCTTTAATCAAATACGCGACGCAAACTTTTTCTTTGGCATCATGTTAGTCCTTGTTGCGCCCAGCCAAACACGCTCATTCATTTCGGCCTTCTCTCCTCTGAAGCACAAAGACTTTCATCCCCCCAGGCTGATACCCATGTTAATGACTTTACACTTACAAGCCATTGTGTTGTGATAGCTCAAAGGTTGGACCCAAAAGCAGAACAGACTCCAGGTAGTCAGTAAAGAACAATGTTTATTTGTGGCTGGCTGGGCACAGGACGGCAGATTGGCGTGGCGAGCTGAGGCAAGTGGACATCCGGAAACCCGCAGGCCGGCGAGCAGGAAAAGCGAACAGCGAAGGCAACTGGCACGGAAGGAAAAAGGAGCAGAGTTAGTACGAACTCCAAACTGAGACAGAAAGAAAACAACAAACATAATATCCAGGTCTAGGGTAGTTACCGCTCTGGTACGTAGTATACTCTTGCGCTGAACGACTGGAGTCCACAGGCTTAAATAGAGAAGCCTAATAGCCAACGATCCACACCTGGAGCAGTCTGCCCAGGAGAGCCGCCACGCCCACATGCCAACAGGGAGGCAGCCACATGAAACACAAAGAGGAGAGACAGACAAGGGAAAACACACATAGGAGAAGGAGAGACTGCCGAGCCGTGAGTCATGACACATTGGTCAGAGTTGGCTTGTAAAGCAGTGTCATCACTGCTTTATGATTCTTGTCCTGCTATATGTGGACTTGCCTTAGTCCAGTCCTTCTCAAACTTTTTCTGTCATTCCCGACTTCGGAGATGGGGAAATGTTCCAGCTCCAACGTCCCCCATGCCTCAACAAAATGAGCTTAAAACGAAATGATCATATTTAATAAATAAAATCATGTTCTAAATCAATAACATCAACTAGGCTTACACCAACTTAACTAACATTAACATAAATGTGCATTTGTGTCATCACTTTGCAATCTGAGCAGAAAAAAAGAAAATGCATTTGGCATGAACAAGTCAGTGTGTGAGTCTTATCACTGCTTTAGTGGATGTAATTGCACTGCACATCTTTTCAAAACAGGACAGCAGGCTTGACTATGCCACCCTCAAGTCATGCTAAATGTTTTTATGTATCTAATTACAGTGCAAATAACCATTGTTTTCTTATTTTTTTTATTGGAAAAACAATAAAGAAAAAAAGAATGATCATGGTCATGTACAATGTGGAGCTGAGATCTGTACGTGGTATTCAGTGAAGCAACAGCTGAAAAGCCCATCTCACAGAGAGGAGAAGTCATTGCGCACTTTGTGAGGACATTTTCATTTTCATGTTTTCACATGTTTGCAAACAACAAACCCTGTTCACCGCTGCCAACACAATCAGGTGGGCCAAACTGATTGATGAAATAGACCAATGTAATGAGAGATCTTCAGGGAAGATATTGGGCGGCACTAGATAAAACAAAGATAAAACCAGGTCAGTTTAGGCCCACCAAACTGAACCCATACAGGTCAGACATGCTCAAAGGGGAAAAAATCTCAGAGGATCTCAGGAATAGAGTTTTGATGTTGCACATTTGTCTGGGGACAGCTATAAATTCATATAAAAAAGTTTGAGCTCCATCGGTCCACCGTGAGGCAAATTATCTACAAATGGAGAGCTTTAAGAGTGACTTAACATCTGCCTAGAAGTGGACTTCCTTCAACAATATCCTCAAGCGCCACAAGAAAAGTGATTTTTCAGGTAAAAGCCAACCCTTTTACCTGAAGGGGGACGCCTTACCTCAGTTGGTAAGGCGTCCCCCTCCCGGGCCGGGCCCAGCAGCAGCCCCGGGTTCGATTCCCACTCACGGTCGATCTCTGCATGTCACTCCCCTCTCTGCCCCATTTCACCTCTGTCTCTCTGCACTATCAAATAAAGCATAAAAATGCCCAAAAAAATATCTTAAAAAAAAAATAGACAATTATCAGTGTGGAAAATATCCTTCATGATATCCAGGGGATCACCTTTGTATCAGCTTTAATCAAATACGCGACACAAACTTTTCCTTTGGCATCATGTTAGTCCTTGTTGCGCCCAGCCAAACACGCTCATTCATTTCGGCCTTCTCTCCTCTGAAGCACAAAGACTTTCATCCCCCCAGGCTGATACCCATGTTAATGACTTTACACTTACAAGCCATTGGTCAGAGTTGGCTTGTAAAGCAGTGTCATCACTGCTTTATGATTCTTGTCCTGCTATATGTGGACTTGCCTTAGTCCAGTCCTTCTCAAACTTTTTCTGTCATTCCCGACTTCGGAGGTGGGGAAATGTTCCAGCTCCAACGTCCCCCATGCCTCAACAAAATGAGCTTAAAACGAAATGATCATATTTAATAAATAAAATCATGTTCTAAATCAATAACATCAACTAGGCTTACACCAACTTAACTAACATTAACATAAATGTGCATTTGTGTCATCACTTTGCAATCTGAGCAGAAAAAAAGAAAATGCATTTGGCATGAACAAGTCAGTGTGTGAGTCTTATCACTGCTTTAGTGGATGTAATTGCACTGCACATCTTTTCAAAACAGGACAGCAGGCTTGACTATGCCACCCTCAAGTCATGCTAAATGTTTTTATGTATTTTACTACAATGCAAATAACCATTGTTTTCTTATTTTTTTTATTGGAAAAACAATAAAGAAAAAAAGAATGATCATGGTCATGCTCAATGTTGAGCTGAGATCTGTACGTGGTATTCAGTGAAGCAACAGCTGAAAAGCCCATCTCACAGAGAGGAGAAGTCATTGCGCACTTTGTGAGGACATTTTCATTTTCATGTTTTCACATGTTTGCAAGCAACAAACCCTGTTCACCCTCCCATTACCATTTAAAGATAAATCAATCAACAGAAAATGTGAAGTAATATCTGGGCCATCACTCTCATGCATTCATCAGACTTTTCTCTGCGCTGCCTGAGGGGTTCATATCGATAGATGTGTTTCCACGGTGAAGTAGAGTCTTAAACGTTCCTAGCTTTGCACAGCACTTCTTTCTGTTACATGTCCCTACCTGAATTCTAAATATCCCCATAGAACAGCGCTGCGTTGTGTTATCATGATGATGTGTCATTATAGCTAGATATTTGTGCAGTCTCACAGAGCTGCTAGTGTGGCTCTCGTCTTGGTTTCATAGACAGTTACTCCAATCATTGTTTTTACCCCAATTTCCCGGTGACCTTTACCTCTGCCACTTCAGGATCATTAAGTTGGTTCATTAAGGGCCCCAACATAGATACACACACATACAAGATTGTATATACCCTTGAATCTAATAGGGAGAGTTTAACCAGTTTTCATTTATATTATTTATGTAGAAGATTCTTATTATTTTTAAATAGTTAAATCCATTTTTACTCTTTTCCTTAAGCTGCTCAAATATCAGGTTCTATTTCGTTCCTACTGACCGCCAGAGGCGGTGCTTACAGCACTGGATATTCCATCACGCGCATGCGCAGGTCGAGCTCTTTATACCAACAAAGTCACCTGTGACACCTGGGTGACCCCGGGAATGTCTATATATTCCGGAAGTCACCAGAGGTTCTGTTCCTTTTTTCTTCTCGCGGACTAGCAGGTCGCACACATTGTTGTGTGCTAATATACAACTAGCTTGTCGCAAGTAGCTCGTACCTAAGGGTTGGTGCTTCGATTTGACTTCGACCACCAAGGGCTGCGTCTTGCAATTCGTTCGACTTGGCTGCTGGCCGGTCAGGGGGTGAGTAAAGTGTGAAGGCTACGCGTAGCCCGGCTACCGCGGAAGCTAATTTCACCTTTCCACCTTGCTTTGATTAGATCAGGCGGCGGCTGGGTTCACAGTCGCCGTGTTATTCTTCGTTCGCACCGTTGTTTGTGTGTTTTTCACTAAGCCCGGTTGCTAATTGTATGCTCGAATGTATTGTCTTTCTAGCATTGTTGCACTGTTGATCGGGTGCTAAATTCGCCTAGACCGGTTGCTCACTTTGATTTAATCGACAGCGAGCGGCTTGGGAAGCCGCCGCCACAGTACCTTGTAGCATAGTGTCGCACTGTGCTCGGCTGCTGAGTAGCCTAGCACTAGTATGCTGTTGTTACACTGTATGCTGCTGTATTGCTCGCCGGTGGGCGAATTAGTTTCCTAAATCGCCTTCACCGTGTTATTTTAGCCGTGTCACACTGTTGCTCGTGTGTAGGCTGCTGTTGTGTGTCGCCAGTCGGCAGCTTAGTTTCACACTGCTGTGTTACTATAGCCGTGTCGCACCGTTGCACGGTAGCTCATGCGCCAGTGATCGTCGTTGCGTCACTGTGTTATTAAGGCGCATTATTGCTTGGGCTTAGGGCTCAATGACATGCTGTCCATAGTGCCTATAGCCTTCGTTGATTGCTCCAGTGGGCGGCTGGGGTTACCAAGAGCCGCTGACACTGCCAGGGGACTACAGATAGAGAATAGCATTTTGGCTAATTCTAGCATTTTTTTAACCCATGTATGATCATGTGGTTTATTGATTTGCACTGTCCCCTTCTTAAGTAAACTGAATTCAATTGAACTGTGTGGGTGCGCTCTCGTAAAGCTCGATTGCCTAGCCTACTGTAACTTGCTCGCCAGTGGGCGGGATAGTTTTACACCGCCACTGTATTATTCTAGCGGTGTCGCACCGTGGTTCGGTTGCTCTCGCTTGAAGCCCGGTTGCATACCTTATTCGGATTACATATTTTAATTGGCTCGACAGGTCGCGTCGTTGCTTGGGTGTGCTCTCGCCTAGAGCTCGATTGCCTAGCCTACTGTAACTTGCTCGCCAGTGGGCGGCAGGGTTACACTGCCAATGTGCTATTCTAGCGGTGTCGCACAGTGGCTCGGTTGCTCTCGCCTGAGGCCCGGTTGCATGCCTTAGTCGGATGCATATTTTAGCTGGCTCGACTTTTGGCTAAATTCTAGCATGTTTACTGTAACTTGCTCACCAGTGGGCGTAGTTGTACGCCGCCACTGTATTATTCTAACGGTATCGCCCTTCTATATGTCCATGGGTGTCGCACCGAGGCTCGGTTGCTCTCGCCTAAAGCCCGGTTGCATACGGTTGCTCGCCAGGGAGCGTCTTGGGTTTCCAAGAGTCGCCTTCACTGTGTTATTTTAGCTGTCACACGGTTGTCGTGTCTGTGCAGGCTACTGTAATTTGCTCGCCAGTGGGCGCTATAGTTTTGCACCGCCGCTGTATTATTCTGGCGGTGTCGCGCCGCGGCTCGGTTGTTCTCGCCTGAAGCCCGGTTGCATACCTTAGTCAGATGCATATTTAGTTGGCTCAACAGTGGGCAGCTTACGCCTTCATGGCCTCCATACAGTGGGGAATGGCATTGACAAGTGCCCTGCAGGTCTCAGGGTTGAGCACCTGAGGGAAGCGCTGTCAGATAACCCATGCATGAACTGTAGTTTCATGTCTCAGGCACTTAGGTTGCTAGGTAGAGGCTCTTCTACTAGCCTCCAACCAGCTCATGGTACAGTGGCAGTGAGTAACCTTGCGGCTGGGCATCCTTCCTACTACAGGGGATGACATGCTGTCCACAGCTGCGTCCTGTAACCTCTTACAGGTGGGCAGCTCCGCTAGAGGGTCAGTGTCCGTCCGTGACTCGCAAGTATGGGGTTAGATGAAGCTCTGGTTTTATCTGCACCCACGAATGCCTTCTTTCGGCAGGCCCTCAATCCTCCGTTCTGTGTGCCTCCCTCTGAGCCTTATTCCGCTGAGCTCCGTAGATGCTGGCCAGATTTAAGGGCTCTCTCCCATCACACTAGTGACAGCAGAGCTCTGGCAGCCATGCATAATGCTGATAGTTAGGGCTCGGACTGGTTAGCTCCGATTGAGCCTGCTATAGCATCCCTGGTTGTCTCCCCAGACGAGGCTCTGAGAGCCGATGTGCGCTGCCCTCGGCCCCAGTGCCGGATTTCAGGCGACCTCCTTACTAGGAGTTACGACGTTGCTGCCTGTGTGGGCCATCTGGTTTGCATTACGACTTAGGGAGCTAATAATAATAATAATTTGAATTTATATAGCGCCTTTCAAGGTACCCAAGGGCGCTTCACAAGGAAAAGGGCTAGGCGCGCCGCCAGGGTTGGCTGGCGCAGTCGTCCCAGTCGGAGGTGTGTCGACAGACCCTCCGTTCTCTTCCAGTGATCCCAGGCCAGGCGTTCGGCCAGCTGCTCTTCAGGCCAGGTGCGAAGTGTTCAGGTTGACCAGGCTAGACAGTAGTTACACGCTGCGACGTGTACCTCTGCCTGATTCCAGGCCGGGAACCTCTGTGGTACCCTGTGCCAATAGCTTCGACCACGTTCAGGTGGACAATCAAGGGGCCAGTGCTTCTCAGCACATTCTGTACAGCGCCGTAACACTGCGCTACAGCTGCATTTCAGGCGCCAGGAGGTCGGCGTCCAGCCTCCGCCCTCCCCCAGAGTCCTTGGGGGTGCTACTCGATGCTCGGTAGGTTCTACTCAACCGAAGTTCAGGTACCAGGAGGTGGGGCGGGGTCGCCCCGTTCTGGACTAAGACGGCGGAATCAATGCCTCACGATTCTTCCTTTCCCCATGCTGCGTGTTGCAGGGGTCCTCCAGTCTATCGCTCAGGCGGACTGGGTTGTGTCATAGCCCTGAAAGATGCTACTTTCAAGTCCCTACTGCCCAATGTCACAGGTGGTCCTCCCCTTTGCATTTCTGGGCAGGGTGTACCGGTTCAGGGTTCCTTCGTTTGGGCCGTCCCTGGCTCTGCGGATATTAAACAGTGTGTGGCAGCATCCCTGCCACCATTACAGCTCAGCTGGTGCTCGAGTCGGCGGCCATGCGAGCCTGCCTTTCTCCATAGCGCGTAGCTACCGTTCAGCAGCTACTACAGCACTCCATGCAATGGAGGCTGCTGGAGTACAGCCTCTTCGTTCGACTGATAAGTATGCTGACCTCAGCATAATCTAATTATCATTATCCAAGCTGTCCAAGTTCCAGGTGTCCGGAACACAGCGATAGAAAAGGGCCACCCTCGGGGAGTGGAGACTCCATCCGGAGGTGGTGGGCATGATTTGGACAAGTATGGCAGGGCAGTGGCATATCTCTTTGCTTCCGAAGAGATGACCCACTGTCCCCCTGGGTTCTCCTAGATGGAGAGGACCAGTCCCCTAAGGCAGGATGCTCTGGCTAATGCTTGGCCAGTCATCCTGCTTTGTGCATTTCCTTCGCACCGTTGCTTGTGTGTTTTTCACTAAAAGCCCGGTTGCTAAGTGTATGCTCGAATGTATTGTCTTTCTAGCATTGTTGCACTGTTGATCGGGTGCTAAGTTCGCCTAGACCGGTTGCTTACTTTGATTTAATCAACAGCGAGTGGCTTGGGGTGAGCCAAGCCACCGCCACAGTATTTGTAGCATTGTCGCCTAGAGTTGCATAGGCTACTAATTTGCTCGTCAAGTGGGCGGCTTCGGGTCAGAAGTCGCTTTCACTGTGTATTGAGCTGTGTCCCACCAGCGTGGGCTCTCACCTAAGCCTTGCGTGCATAGCTTACTTATTGCTTGCCAGTGGATGAGCCGTGCCACACACTATGTGTGTAGCTTTTGTTACTGACAACACTGGATGGGGTCCAGCATTGCAGTTACAGCCTACGTTTGGTGGCTCCACATTGGCCAGGAAGGCCATGGATCCCAGCATTACTAAACTCCTCAAGGAGAGCCTTGGTGCCTTCCAGGGAGACAGGACCTTCTGTCTCAGGTAGGCGGACACATGTGGCACCCGAACTCGGGGCGCCTGCAGCTGTGCGTGGGGCTCCTGGTAGCCAGGACCCACTGTTGACGTATTGCGACCAGTCAGAGGTCCATACCGTTTTAACTTCAGGGGCACTCGCCACTACATGGCGCTATGCAGACAGGTGGAAGTTGTTTTCACAGTAGTGCATGGCACATGGCGAAGTCCCATGGACTTGTTCAGTGATAGTGATACTACACTTTCTGCAGTCTGTGTTGGGCAGCAGGACAGCTGCTTCCACCCTGTGCGTCTATGTGGCTGCGATATCGGCCGCACATGCAGGGGTGGACAACCAGACGGTAGGGTCCCACTACCTAGTCAGGCCAGAGGCTTCATTCAGCCACCATGACCCCTAAGGGCACCATCAGGGGACTTACAAGTAGTCCTGAGGGCCTTAGGTCTACCCCCATTTGGGCCGCTGAGTCAGGCAGACCTGACGCGGCTGTCTATGAGACGGCATTCCTCCTTGCCATTGCAACTGCAATCGGTCGGTGAACTCCATGCCTTGTCAGTAAGCCAGGCGTGCTTGCGCTGGCATGTAGAAGGGTCAGGAGTGGTGCTCTCGCCAAATCCATCCTTCCTATCCAAAACGATTGTCTCCCCACCATGTAAACCAATCGATCGAGTTGGCTGCTTTCAATCCCCTGGGCTCACCAGGGGATGCAGAAAGAACGTCAGACCCACTGTGCCCGGGGCGGGCGCTTAGGGCATAGGTTGTGGCAACAACCAGCTTGCGTAAGACAAATACCTCTTTGTCTGCTATGGGAGCTGCAGGAAGGGGGCTGCCCTGTCCAAACAGAGACACTCCCACTGACTTGTGGATGTGGTCTTGAATGCATATAGAGCACATGGGGCTCCCCATGCCTTGGCCGTTGAGTGCCACTCTACCAGGAGTATGGCTACATCATGGGCTGCCTTGAAGCGGATTTCACGGCAGGACATTTGCGCCACGGCTACATGGTCTTCATCATGTACGTTGCGCAGCTCTACAGAGTAAATGTTGCTGCACCTCATCCGGTGGGATGACAGCTGTCTTGTTGATGGCTGCAAGCCCTTAATTGATGAGTACTCTTCGTGACCTTTTTGGTATAAGTCATCCAGTGCTGTAAGCACCGCCTCTGGCGGTCAGTAGGAACGAAATAGAACGATAGTTACGTATGTAACTACGGTTCTATGAGTTCCGGATGACCGCCAGAGGCGGTGCTTACAGCACTGGATGTTCCATCGCGCGCATGCGCAGGTCGAGATCTTTATACCAACAAAGTCACCTGTGACACCTGGGTGACCCCGGGAATGTCTATATATTCCGGAAGTCACCAGAGGTTCTGTTCCAACTGAATCTTCTCGCGGTGCCTGAGAAGTCTGAGTGACAGAGAACTCTGGCGGTCATCCGGAACTCATAGAACCGTAGTTACATACGTAACTATCGACTTATTGGGAAACAGTCTGAGCCAACAGCAGTACATTTTATATGCGTTGTGTATGTTTGTTTTCTTTTGAAGGAGAAGAAGATTAGTGTTGCTTGTGATATCATATGTGAGTTAAAATATGTCGGGCCATATTGGCTCCGGCCTTCGTTACAGTGGTCGCGGGTTCAAATCCAACCAGTGGACCTTTACTGCATGTCACCCCCCTCTCTCTCTGTCTCCCCATTTCAACTCTGTTTCTCTCCATACTGTCGAATAAAGCTTGAAAAATGCCAAAAAATAATAAAATAAAATATTAAAACGAGTGACCTAAATTTGGCCTGGTAGTGTGGAATAAGGAACGATTCAAGATGATTTGAAGTACTTGGCAGATAGGTGATCCGAATTCTCAAAATGCTTAGGAAAGGCATAGGAAAGGAGCCTCGATTCATCCTTTAACCCTCCTTTAGCATAGGTTACTCCGGACCAACCTATGCGAAAGGAAAGGAGATAGTGGTATCCCATAATCCTTTACTGCGGCAAGATTTACCGACTCTACACGAATACGAACGAGAGGTAAAACAGAAGAGAGGAGAGGAGAGAGAGAGAGGAAGATTTAACTCGGCTAAAACAAAATACCCCCCGTCCCCCATAAATAATAAAGAACTCATAAAAGACCAACTTCATAATAGTTATTTTCGTAGCACATAATTTACACCACAAGAAAATAAAATACCAACTTCACATTTAATGAAGTTACTGGGGGCAGTTCATTTCAACGTCAACATAAGTGTAGCCTCTTTTTATTCCACATGTGAATTGGGATATATGCCAGTGATTCTCACTCTGTTGGCGACAACCTGATTAAAATCAATATGAAACAACGCATGGATCAAACGAGCGCTTGTTGTAGTCAATTTTCGGAGAATAGTGTAGTTTCACGCTAGTGACTCACGTCAGCACTACTCGCCGTCGCGCAATGACGTCGGTTAAGAAAAGTGGAGTGGAATTCATTTGAAACAGTGCTGTCTTTTCCTATGTTCGATAGGAAGCACCTTTCATCTCTCCTTAACCCCGATGACGTTTAGGGGTTAAGGTATAGGAGAGGAGGCTTATAGGTTAGGAGATTGGACTATTCGGATTGGCCCCTGGATTTTTAACAGCACCCCTGTGGCTGATAGACAGTAGTGCAAGAAGTATTGAAGGTTTTTACTTTGGTCAAAGTTGCAAAACAATTAGTTCTGCATTCAAAATGTTAACTAAGTAATGATTCAGATGCAGCAAAATGTACTTAAATGTAATCATTTACATCCCCACTATGTCTGTATGTCCCCACGACGTCAGTAAAACATGTTTGCAAAGGCACTGAAATCAAATAAACAAGTCTACAAACTGCATTATAACATTTTATTATTTTTTTATTATTTTTTTATTACATTCTTGAGTTGAATTACATAAAAGTACATTTTGGTATCATTTTGAACTGATTGTGAGGCAACAGTATGGAAGCCACTAAGATTCAAATGGAAACTATTTAATGATCTTATCTGTTCATTAAATATCAAACAAATGTATTCATTTAGTGCAGCCTGATCCTGGCTTAACCTTTCTTAAGATATTAGAACATTAAATTTGTTTTCTATAGTTATCACATCTGAGCTGAAAAATTAACTGTAGCCACTTTAAAGTCCTCTTAGAAACTGATACACCAATATTTCTATTATAATTTTTAGAGTTATGCTTATCAAAGCCATTCAATTATCAATTCAAGAGGATACACTATACATTGTTGTAGCTTTATTTAAAAAAACATGATGTATGTTAATGAATATAAGGCATGTTAAAGCAGTTAAGTAATTCTTCGCTTCCATTCGGTGAATACACGACTGATGCTTGCCGCAGCAAACTGCCCTATGTAGGTGCATTGTTAAATTATAAATAAGGTGCAAATTGAGATACCATACCATCTGATAACATTTTACTCTTAGTGCATTGAAAGAAAAAGTTTAACTTGTCCAGGGACTTGAGTATCCCAATTATGTTCATATAATAAATATATTCAAGGCATTTAAAAGGTGCTCCGAGGAACTTTCAGTTTGTGTTAATTCTTGAACCCCCTTTGGACGAAAGTGTTTTTACTACGCCAGCTGTTGTTCCTGGGTGAGCATATACCCATGACAAAGGCATTAAGAAAAACTATATAAAAATAGCATTCTTTGCACTGATGGTCTCGTTTGCTGTTACATGTCATTTATGTTCATCAGAGGAAAGATTAGATTGTTTCAGAAATATTTAAAAGTTCCTCGGAGCACCATTTAGTATGTTGAAGCCTCAAGCCTGTTAGTAGCTTGTACAGCCATAAGGTTAGTGGTAATGAAATCCACAATAATTATCAATACACAAAAAAAAATTTAATTATAGTTAAACGCATGTAAATCATATGTTGGAAGCACTGGAAGTAAAATGTTTTAATGTTTAAATATATGTATGTTTCAAAATGATATTCCCATGCAAAGCATTGTTGCCACTTGTAATAAAAGTCACTATATTAATGTTTCATGAAAAAAAAAACATATAAAATTAAAAAAGTAAATATTAAAATAAAATTTAAAAAAAAGTTTTCCTATGAGTTTTATCCTTAAAGTCAACTATCCAACCAGTAGTAGAATTTTTTTTGTTCGAAGATAATTTTTTGGGCATTTTTAAGCTTTATTAGATAGTACAGAGTTGAAATTAGGCCTACGTCATACAATTTTAAACCAATCATGATAGATCTCCATCGTAACGTTCTATAAAAAAATATCAAAGACCTTTCTGGACTAGCGCCAACGACGGGTGTCTGCGTGGCATTATGCAGTTAACTAGCTAACAATCTAAAAGCTATTATTTGAATTCCCGGCTGATCCAAATCTCTCTTTCATCTATTTAGTCATTGATGTATTGATCTTTCCATCTATCATCGTGCCCATCCACCGCTAAAGATGGCGAGGTGTACTTTTTTCTTTCTTTCCCTTTTCAAACTGCGGTGGACTTAGTGGTGCATCAATGGACCGCATACTTTTTCTAAGCTAGCAGAGTGAACAACAACTCCCGCATTTGCAGCAATTGCTCTCTCTCTCTCTCTCTCTCTCTCTCTCTCTCTCTCTCTCTCTCTCTCTCTCTCTCTCACAGTTTAGTAAAGGCAATAAAGCTTTGCAACCAGTTTGGAACGCGGCAACTTCTCACACCTGGTTTGGACCCGTATCTCCTCTTCAGTCCATCCTACACACGTCTCGTGCCGCTGGTGAGCCGAACGTGGACATTGACAATGTAAGTTGCTTAATTTCCTACATAAGTTTTTAATGCTGCTAACATTAAGCCTCTGTGTTTTTGGAGCTAACGTAGCTAAAGTTACAGTAAAATGTTTTGGCTAATTCCCAACTGTAGTCCCTGGCTTATTGGGACATTCAATTTTGATTAATAATGACCCGGTTTTCAAAGGCTTTAGTTAAAGTTTAGTTTATTTCCAAAGACTCCATTTCAGATCTTCAAGGTCATATTTATCACTTTCTGAAGTTAAAATAAATAGTTTTAGAGGCTTTAAGTTAATGAATAGGAATAGCTTATTAAGTTAAGTAAAAAATGTGGTCAATGTCTGCAAAAAACACTATACTACCACTCAAGGGCGTTGGAACGAGTTTAACATTGGGGGGGACACAAGCGAGCGCGCGCTGAGCGCGCGCTGAGCGCGCGCTGGGCGCGCAAGCGGACATTTTTTGCCCTTGCAAGATCTCTGCGCCTGCTTTTTGGCACAGCTGGGGGGGGGTTACCATGATAGCACTACTACCAGAAGCTTTCCACATCAGTATAACAACCATCTGCCACCTTCCATGGAAAGCAAAAATATGACATTTTCAAATTTGCTTTGAAAATAATAAATAGATCAAATATACAGAATAATTTGCATAACACCTGTTGAATCCCTTCACAAAGACACCTCAGAACTTGATGAAATATCACCATATCTATGAATTGAAAATCCACTTATGCAGAAACACTGATATTAAGGAATTTTCCAGACAAAAGTAGTAAAATACCAAGAAAAAAAATCCAATGTAAAAAAACAAAAAACAATCAGTATATATGATATGCAATCACAGTGTTTCCCGCAGGATTTTTTTCAGCAGCGGTGGCGTGGTCCCTGAACGTCCTAGGGGGGTCCCTTTACATTTTAATGCATTGATCTAGTGCACTTTGAGAGGAGAATATGCACTAATTACTATTCAGATAGATGGGATTATTGGTGTTGCAACTTTGCCTTTTTTTGTCTTTACTTACAGATTTTGACATTTTTGTATAGAAATGACTATTTAAACACAAAATGCCACAACACAGAAAATGATTTGCCTATTTTACTTGCCTGCAATCTTCTAATATTTAAAAGTGCAAAATGAGGGTATAATCCTCCTTCTGCTTCATTAAAACTAGTGATGAGAGGTTCAGTGTGTGTGCAGTGGAGAGAGAAATATAGGCCCTATACAGACAGACAGAGGGAGGAAGAGATAGCTTTATTTTATAATTTAGCTTTTTGATTTGCGAGAGTGATCATCGCTGACTTTAGACTGACTCCCGCTGTCTGCTCCGTGAGGCTCGAGCCCATCAGCTGAGCGAACAGCTGTCCGACACGGAGATGAGAAACGAAACTGAAACTTAACTGGTGGAGCAGCCAAATATAAATGAATACATATTGTACAAAACTGTAACACAAGTAATGAGTTGTGGAATTTGCACCAGTAGCCTACAGTAGTCCACATTCTTCGCTCAGCCACCAACTGTTTCGTTAGTGAATGTTCCGCGATCTGTTTGTATGTCTCGAGCCCGGATACACAGAGCCCTGACGGAAAACTGACAGCGCGACTAAAGGGACTCTACAGTGAGCCGATCCCCTCCGTTAGTTTCTGTTTTCCGCCGAGTAAGTTACATTCACCTCCGACGCATGGACAGCGTTTATGTTAGGCATTGCCCCGTTTCTAAAATGAGCTAGGCCTACGTACCAAAAAAAAGAAAGAAAAAAAGTAGAATAATAATGAGGAGGAGGAGGATTTTAATAGCGGCGGAGAAAATATAGCAGCGGTGGCGCGCCGCTGCTGTGTGAACGTGGGGGAAACACTGAATCATACTTTGAATGTTACTGTGTGGGAGATTTAATTCTTGCAAGTTTAGTTTCCAAATGTTTCATGAATAAAAACGTCACCCTTTTTTCTTTTCTTTTTTTAAAAATCGCACCTTGCATCGACCTGAAAACCCATATTTACAGTAGGCAGCCCGAGCCCATAGAGCAGAAGGCTTTTAGAGAGCGCATGCTGGGTAACGTTCAGAAGCAGTGAACCTCTGATGTGCCAGCAGCAGCAGCATGAGAGAGGCGGACTCAGCACTAGGTTTGTTTACAGGCTTAAATTAGCAATACGATACACAGAGAGCTGTTTAAGTCGGTTTGGATGAAGTAGGAAGTGAATGAGCTTTTGCGCAGAGCATTTACTAACAGAAAGAACAGGTTAACGTGTGAAAAAAGTAACTGAGTAGCGTTCTACTGGTGTTGTGTGCCCTCAACGCAGCCTTCTAGGCAGCACTGCGTTAAAGCACTCCAATGGGCACTCCCGGGGCCTATCCGAAAAGTCCAATCTTCTAACCTATAAGCCTCCTTTCCTATACCTTAACCCCTAAACGTCATCGGGGTTAAGGAGAGATGAAAGGTGCTTCCTATCGAACATAGGAAAGGACAGTGCTGTTTCAAATGAATTCGACTCCACTTTTCCTAACCGACGTCATTGCGCGACGGCGAGTATTGCTGACGTGAGTCACTAGCGTGAAACTTCACTATTCTCCGAAAATGGACTACAACAAGCGCTCGTCTGATCCATGCGTTCTTTTCATATTGATTTTAATCAGGTTGTCGCCAACAGAGTGAGAATCACTCCCATATATCCCAATTCACATGTGGAATAAAAAGAGGCTACACTTGTGTTGATGTTGAAATGAACTGCCCCCAGTAACTTCATTAAATGTGAAGTTGGTATTTTATTTTCTTATGGTGTAAATTATGTGCTACGAAAATGACTATTATGATGTTGGTCTTTTATGAGTTCTTTATTATCTTTAGCCTGTGTGTGGGGGGGGGGGAGTATTTTGTTTTAGCCGAGTTAAATCTTCCTCTCTTCTCTTCTCCTCTCCTCTCTTCTGTTTTACCTCTCGTTCGTATTCGTGTAGAGTCGGTAAACTCTGGCGGTGGCCTGTTGCTTTAAATCTTGCCGCCGTAAAGGATTATGGGATACCACTATCTCCTTTCCTTTAGCATAGGTTAGCCAGGAGTAACCTATGCTAAAGGAGGGTTAAAGGATGAATCGAGGCTCCTTTCCTATGCCTTTCCTAAGCATTTTGGTAATTCGGATCACCTATCTGCCGAGCACTTCCGGGTCATCTCGATAGGAAAGGAAATTTCCTATGCAAAAAAAAGTTTTCGGATAGGCCCCCGCCTGAATGCCTAAACTCCCAACCCTGCGCGCTACCTTAAAGGCTTGGTTCGGGGCAAAACAAACACATTTAGGAGGCCGGTGACAAGAAGCTGTGTTGCGCTTTCAAAATAAAAGCATTTTCAAAATCAAATATTTTTCTCCTTGCGGTATCATTTTTGGGGGGGACAAATGCGCCTGTTTCCAATATTGGAGGGGACACGTCCCCTCCGTCCCCCCCGGTTCCTACGCCCTTGCTACCACTATATAAACATTCCACAACTTCACAACAGTTTCTTATAACATGCAGTGACCGTAGTAGTCCATCGCAGCGCTATCACGGCGCAAAACTGTCTGCAGAATGGAAGCAGCTGAAGAAAATTTTCTTCAAGACATTTCTTCCACTCCGATGACCCTTGGTTTCAGGCAGTGCCATCATACTTGAACAGGTGAATATTATTTACTATTATTTATTTATTTATTTATTTATTATAATATTGTTTATTTTGCATTTCTTAAAGGGGTTGGCCTAAATTAACATTGCATCCCATCAGCGTAATTGTTTTTAAGTTAAGCAAGTGACTAATAATGATACATAAACCTATACGCTCTCTGTCCATGGTTCTGAAACGAGACCGGAAAATAGATGCATTGTGTAGAAGGATTTGTGTTGTCGTGTTAAAAAGAGATCTGTAGCTTTTTATATATATTCTCTGAAGAAAATATACTTTGTTCTGCCATACCATGGCTTTTGTTGAAATGATGCCACTAAGCGGGTTTGCAAGCAGGACAGTGATGAAGACAGGTGAAACAAACAGTGCAGACAATTTTTTTTAGCAAGCTTTATTAGGTAGTACAGTGTTGAAATGGGGAGACAGAGAGAGAGAGAGGGGGGGTGACCTGCAATAAAGGTCCACGGGTCGGATTTGAACCTGCGACCACTGCAACGAAGGCCGGAGCCAATATGGTATGCGCTCTATCCACTACGCCAAAGGAGCGCCCTGTGCAGACATTTGATTGACATTCTGGGCAGTTATTCAGCAATAGCTCATGACAGGCATCGATGTACGCTTATTATATCACGTTAAATGTGCGTGAATGTATCAATAAGGAAAGGAGAACAGCTTAGTGCAGGGCGTTTAAAACTGTCCTATCTTTGTTGTCAGTTGTCATTTCAGTGATTGATACAACCCCTCCTCCACCCCATTCACCTCCAGTATTCACCACATCATCCAGACCTTCATCTCTTTGCCATCACCAGTATCCATCGGGATTTTTTTCTGCACAGCGCATGATTTCGCTTCCCCCTTCCAGATGACTTAAAGATGGGGTCTAATCACCAAAGACTCTTCTAATTTCATGAGCACATTTCAATAAATACATTTTTAATTCTTTAACCTCTGAATTATTAAGTCTCTCCTGATTGAACTGGCTAAAGCACATTGAGGAGAAGACATGTTATCTTTGCCAGAAGCATAGCGGCCCCACGCAGCTTGGGCTACTTTCTGGGGAAGCCGTCCACTGCTTACAGGCTAAAGATGGTAAGATATGATTGAAAACACAAGCACTAGTAATTTCTCACTAGCACTATTCATGTCTGTATTTGAATAGATTTTTAATTCAGGAATTGTGTGCGTTATTTTTGTCTGTGTAAAAGTTGAAGACACTGCAGTGCAACAGACTGAAGGAGAGACGTTTAGATGTGTGGTGCAAGCTGGCCATCGATGGACCAGACCAAGAGGCTTTGGACTACAAGGAGTGAATGAGTAAGTTTTGTATTACTTACTGAATTTATAGTACTTAATATATACTTAATGAAAGGATGCATTTTGCCATCTCTTTGAGCGGTTATAAACCTAATGGATCAGCCTAAATTGTTAAATGAAATCGGGTTAATTGGCATGAATTTAAAATGTAGTTAAAATAATAATTTTTTGCCTACCAACAACCTTGTTTGGTGCCAGGAAAACCCCTGCATATAATCACATCAGATATAGTTCAAATACCTTTTCACAGTATTAAAAGTGTTTTTGGGTGGCAGCTCCAAAGGCAGTGGAATAGTGGGCCTTCTTGTAAACCACATCTAATACAGAATCACGTTTATTTCAAGGAACATTAACGCCTACAAGGAATTTGCTGTGGTATGATGGTGCACACAATAAAAGTAAACATAAAAAACATAACTAAGAATAACATATACAGAAAAAAAACATTATAAAATAATAATTTTGGCAATTTATTAACATCATCAAACAATGTTCTTTTTATTTTAGTGGTAACAGTTATTATTATAAGTTGCTTTTATATGTTAAATTCACGTAGAAATAAAAGTAACAATATAAATGTTCTCATCATAATTCCTTCAAAATAAAGGTTTGGAAGTTTACATTAGACATTGGCCTTTAGATGTCGGCTCCTGCCTTTGTCGTGCCCAAATAATCCACCAGAGGGCAGTGCTTTACTTTATGATTCGTCCACATCGTTCCAAGTAGTCTTCTCACTTTGCTGCATATGCTTCAGTGCAGAGCTTAATGAGATTTGCTCATATGATGCCCCTTTTCAAATCAAATCAGTTGTATTTGTATAGCCCGATATCACAAATAGACATTTGCCTCAGTGGGCTTTACATTCCATACAATATGATACAATATGACACCCTGCCCTTACACCCTTAGCTCGGCTGAGAATAGAATAGAATAGAATCATGGGGATAGAATCATGTTTTGAATCAATACATACTTGGCCATATCTTTGCTGAAAGATGTTTCAGTTGCTATAATCATTCCTTCATACTGGGCATATAGTTTTACACTTTTAATTAAAGATTTTGGCTATTGGGGAAATTTTAGTAATAGTAATACATGGAGGAAATACGCTTAAAAAAAGAGGAAAAACACTATTAGAAAATGTTTAGCACATTTTATTTAATATTGTATTTTAAAATATAAAAACAACCTGGCCTTGAATACAAACATCACAATGGATGCTCACATGAGTTATAGAATTGACCATATTTCATCTTTGCATAGGTGTAATGCATATTACCTGCCATTAATTAAGGTTTGCTTTGACATGGCCACGCCACAGTATCTCTTGCCTAATTTCCTGGACATCCAACATCCATTTCATAACGTTACTTACTGTAATGCCGTAACTTTACGCATCCCCCCCTTCCCTCCCCCATTTACAAGTCTTATTCCAAAAGATAGGACACATAGGACACAGTTTTTTAAAGATCACACAATTAATTTCATTAAGCCTTTTAATTTACCTCTCAAGTGCACCAGATTGATGCATTTAACTAGAAAAAGGAACAACATTTTCTCCCGGGAGGAGAATTTGTCTTTCAGCGGGGCTTTTAGATAAATCGACACTATGATACAGCATTGTTTATTTAATTTATATAAACATAAATTCAAACAAAGTGTATTTTGACCCTGAATTACTAGTCTTGTAGTTGCTTTACTTCAAGTATGATACTGAAGGAATGATTATAGTGACCAATAACTCTTTTATATGACATGCGGGTATTGTATTGAAAAAGACTTAAAAAAACAGGATTCATTTTTTATATCCTTTATTGAACAATGAAAGCTGCCCTTACACACCGAGTCAAAATTATATCACATGTATAACAAATTCCCTTCACCATTTTAACATGTTTTTTCTTGACAATCTCTGACACTGCTAAACATTTACTGGTCAACTCTCAGTAATTAACACCCGTGAACTGTTATCACCAAAATCCCCAAAAAAGTAAAATACAAAAATACACTGAAAACTTACAAGGAACCCCAACAGTTTTGATTAATTGAGTATCTTCTTCAGTTTTTATTGAAACCCCCAAAATAATGCTATTTTTATTTTTTGCCTTTTTCATGCTTTATGAGATAGTATAGTGAAAATACATGAAGCAGGGTTAGGGTAAGAAAGGGGGAAAGACATGCAGCAAAGGGCCCAGGATGTATGCAATGCACTCTACCCAGTGAGCCACAGTTGTGCCCATAATGCTACTTTTTTAAAGGATGGTGCATTTCTTCTTATATACAACTGGACGTCTGGCCTCAGCTAATGCTCTGGCCTGCATTTCCTGCTGCTTCCGCAAAGCTGCAATTTCCTTATCCCTTTGTCTGTCACGAGCTGCTGCTATCTCAAGCTGTTTTTGCATGTCATTCTTCCATTGCTCAAATTGTTTCCTATACCTTTCTTCTATTTCCTTCTCTAATTTCTCTTTCATTTTGCGATGCTCCTCTGCTTTCTCCTTCAGGATTCTCTGTCTCTCTGCTTCAAGTAGCCTCTCTGCCTCCTGGAACATATCATTGGTGTAATGGCTTCCCCCGTTCCTATCTGTTATATTTCTGATCTTGGTGAGCAGCTCCCTGACCTGAGAACGATCCTTCAGGGTATTATCAAAGACATGGTACTGGCCGTTACAGTTGTCGATGAGTCCCTTCAGGTCTTTGCTTTTATCCAAGCACGCCTCAATGGATTTCCCTTGAAGCAGGTCACCATAGGTGAAGAGAACCATGCTGTATTTGCCTGCTTCCTCTCCGAAGATTTCCTGAATCTTCTCCACAGTATTCTTTTCTTCTTCTGTGTATCTGCCCAGTTTGATGACGATCAGGAAGATGTGGGGTCCAGGAGCAGCATCCGTAATGCACTGACCAACTTGTCTTTTGGTTTCCTCTTCACTAAACCTGGTGTCAAACAGACCTGGAGTGTCGATAACAGCAATGTTTTGTCCATCTATCTTATTAGCTGCCTTTGCACATTTTATAGTCAAAGATTCAAAGGAGAACTCCGATTTGAATGCCTCTTTTCCAAGAATGTTGTTTCCTGTGGCACTCTTCCCAGTTCCAGTCTTCCCAACCATCACAATCCGGAGCTCCTTATTATTGAATATGGGACTCTCTGAGGGGATTACAGAAAACATTGACATATAGTTAGAAATGTAGATTTTCACAAGATAATACAACTTTGACTTTTGACATTTAAACATGTGTTGATTTTACTGTATGAGAATTGTAAAGGCTGCAGTTTGTGGTGTTACACTTAAAGCTGTTTGCATCATTTTGCCCACTGAGTTCATATCAACAAGGCTGAATAAGAAAAACATGTTTCTGTGCAATGCAGGAACATGCTGGGGATTTAAGAAAAGTTCTGTTTTTCCATTTAAGCAACCTGTTGTGATTGCCTCATCATTTGCATGAATGAATGTGAATATATATTTAGATACAGGCTATAATTATTGATTTGCCCAGGTGTTGATTCCACTGTATTTTAGAAGCTGCAGTTTGTGGCGTTACACTGAAAGGTGTTTCTTTTATTTTGTCCACCTAGTTCATATCAACAAGGCTAAATAACAAAATTGAATTCAAGCACTAACCCCTTAAGATCTTTTGTTCTCGGTTGATAATTTGCAAAAATTAATGTAAATATATAAGAGATACACTGATCTACCAGCCAGCAGATCGATCCACGCTGATTAGAGGTTAGATTATCTGCCCCCTTTTCCCTCAGACCGGGTCTGGCTTCTGTTTTTTTAATGTTATAAATTACAACATTGCACGGCGTGTCTCCTTTGGCCGTCAGGCCCCCTGAACGTCATGTCTTGACACTGGAAGGAGCTGTTCCCAGTGCTTTGTAGTGTGTGGTTTTGAAGGAGGATGTATTATATTATATGCTTTCATGCTTCTGTGTAACGCCGCTCACAATTCAGAAGTGTGTTTTAAAATCTTAATTATAACAGCCAACTTCGTTAATGGCCTGGGCCTACACTATCTTTAGTATGTAGTTAAGCTAATGCCGACCACACATCAAAAGCACCACAGGCGATAATGGCAGCCGGCAGCCATTCATTTTCAATGTACACTCTGAAGCTGTTGAGGAACTACAGTAAAAAACAGTGACTTGCACAGACATTTTGAGGGGCATGCGCTCAAGCCAAAAAAACGGCAACCCTCTCAGGATCATTCTTGTGCTTTCCATTAACAAACAGTTCAAGATGTGTAGACATTTATCACAAGTGCAATGTAGGCCTATTAAACATGCACAATTAGGAAGATTCAATTCCTTCAGCCACAAAATTATAAGGCTGTGGGCTAAAAAATTAAGACTGCAGTAGGGGAACCTTGGCCATGCTTGCCAACTCATGTAGTATCCCAAAATCAAAAAAGTGGGCGGTCCAAATGTTCAGTGTCTCACATTTAAATATTTATGGGCATATGTTTCAGTAAAATTAACATTTTGGTTTTATTCTATAAACTACTAAAAACATTTCTACCAAATTCCCCAAAAAATATTTTCATTAAGAGCATTTCCATTAAGTAAGACTGGTCTCTTAAATTTTTCTAGAGCTGTGTATTTAGATAAAACTTATAATTAACAATACGAATACATTTGATTGACTTACCATCATTGGCCATAGTTGATTTATGGGGAGAAGAGCTGATCTGCTGCTGATAGAAGAAGTCGAATAAAGTCTGTCCTCAACAACACTTCCTTATATAATACAAACCACACCCATAAAACACTGCTGCCATCAAAGTTCATTGAACTCTTTTTTAAATTCTGCTGAAGTGGCATGTTTCAGAGAACAAACGCCCAAAGGTATTTGATGAACCGATGATTAATTAAACTATCTGTGATCTAAGACGCGCCGCTAAATGCAAAGGAATGTGTGACTGTTAATGTTAAAATCAGATCATTGTTTTATTCATGGCATGTTCACGTTTGAGTTTTTTTTTTTTTAGGTGCGACGTCATGTATTTTTTACTGTCTGTGTGGTTAGGACAGCATAACCTTGTTATTTAGCAACGTGGCCACCATGGTCCAAGTTCACATGTTCATTAATAAAGTCTGACCAGGCATCCTATTGTCAGTTTGTTTTTTAATCCAGCAAAGTAAGGGACCCAGGTGATCAGTGAACAAGATAAACGTCTCCTTTTTGCCAAACACTGGGTCAATTAGGAGAAAACACCACAATCCTCAGAGTCAGCTGTGCCATTCATTTTCAATGTACGCTCTCTACAAAGGGCGACTGGAGCCTCGGCTGCAGATAGCAGTGCCACTGCAGCCACCTGAGCGCCCACAGACCAATTTGAAGCTTTTGGTGTGAGTCTCCAGTTAAGGACACTATACAGTAACGAGTTGTCCACAAATAAAGCAATATCCAGCCTAATGAGATAAGCAAACATTTTACGATCAAGGAGAGAAGGCGGGAAAAAATTGGCGGCTTTAAAATCTTTGCAAAATGAAAGAGCCATCTTGGAAATGTAATAAGAGGAAGTAATAAACCTGGGAGAAATAAATAATGCTTTTTTAAAGTATTTGAAGATTTAAAAGGGAGCCACTGCTTAAATAGAGGGGACACTACTTTTAAATATAAATTAAATAGACAATTATCAAAGTATTATTTAAGCTCTACATCACAGAATGCCCTGACATTCCGCAGAACGTTCATCATTTTCTAGATCAATTAAAGTTACCAACCTTGGAGGAGGAAGATAAAGAGGATATTAAAATATCAGAGTTATCTGAGGCCATTGTGAGTATCAAGGGAGGAAAGGTGTCGGGCCCAGATGGTATACCTATCAATATTTATAAAAAAGGTAATGGATAAAATACTTGACCCATTATGAGATATGTTTTATGAGACAGTTCTGGAGGGTCAGCTGACACTGTCCCTACAAAGAGCCCTTATAGCTCTGATATTGAAACCAGGAAAACCCTCTGCAAGTTGTGAATCCTAATAATAGCAAAAGTTTTGCTCAAAGACTTGAAAATCACCTGCCTTCCATTGTGGATCTTTGCCACTTTTACCAAAGTAAAAACTCTCAATACTTCTTTCAGTACTGCCACGTGAATGCTGTAATTACAGTTTTTAAATCAACTATGATCTATCTTAATTTCTCACTACTTGGACACAATTAGGTCTCAAAGGTCAACTAGAAAAACTAATCTTCTACATAATTATCAAAGTGAAAACTAGTTAAACTTTCTGTATAATATTCAACGATATATACTTTTTGTATGTGTGTATCTACGTTTGGGCCCTTGTGTACTGTTGAACCATAGAATAATGTTATGATTCTGAAGAGGCAGAAGTAAAGGTTTCTGGGACATTGTAGAATGTTGTTTCTCAGATTTTTCTGTTTAAAAAAAACATCAGTGGTGACTGCAGACTTGAACCTAACAATGCTTGAGTCCATTACGTGTTGATGCAAAAGGTATTGTAGTTTATTTTGTTTAAAAATTAATGAAAGAAAACTGACTGCTAATACTCAAAACAAAACTATAGAGCAGAATGTGGGCTAAGCCATTGTAGAACAACTTTTTGATGTGTTTTCCTCGTCTTTACATTTATCAGTAGGCTACACTGTGTCACGCTGCTACTATGTCTCCATAGTTAGCCTACGTAGCTGCCACGGCCAGCGCTGTTCGCTCACTGTCTCTGTCGGCTTGCACCGAGCCGTCTCTGTGCATCTCACAACATGGGGGGAATAAATATAGGAACGGCTGGTTTGGCCAATCAAAAACTAGAGATCGCTGGCTTGACCACAGTTGTTCCACGGCCCGATATTCTGGCGCCGGCTATCGCAGTCCAGCCTAAACCCGCCCTACTTCAAGGGTACGGTCGACGCCGGAAACACCACCTGATTTAGCATAAGCGAGCTGTCCCGCTCTGAGCCGCTCCGACCCCACGAGGCATTATATGCACACAGTCACTCAAGACCTGTAGAGGTCAACAAAAACAACCTTTGCACACATATACTATTAAGCAGAATATGGCTCCTACAACAATGGTCCAATAGTTCAGTAAACTGTTTTCTTTAAATTCTGTGTTCCCTGCTGAACCGCAGTGAGTCACCTCTCTGTTGGCAGAGGTAGAGATGCTTTTCTTTCAGGTAACCGAAGAGATGCGTGTGAAAGAAACTCAGTTTGATCAACAGCCAAGATTGATTACTTCACATTTCTCTGAAGAAATGGGTTTTGTTGTTTGCAAACATGTGAAAACAAGTGCTTTGGCAATGTATCTGATGCTTGGCAGCGTTATAAATTATTTTCTTTCAGATAATAGAAGGGATGCATGTGAAAGAACCCAGTTTGATCAACAGCCAATAACAGTAACGTTAGAGCCTCTCCCAGTGTTTCTCACAGGATTCTGACAGACAACATTTAGCCTATGTAATAGATTGTCAGGGTTGGGGTAGTGAGACATAACAAATATAGTTGACTAGGAGAAGTCTTCAGTACATAAAACAACCTGACTTTATCTTACACAAGACTAAGGTCAGAACAGTTTGAACGATTCCATGAAGATTCACAATTTATGATAATACAATATAGTATAAATATATTTCATATATTCACACAATGATAATTTTCCTAACAGTAGGATCAAACATTAATTCCTATTTGAAGTGCTAAAAGGTTTTTTAATTGGAAGTTATTTCCACAAATGGATTGCAACGTTATATTATGATTCAAGGGCATCAGTAATGACCAACTTTATGATTTCTGATGAGTTTTCTCTTTCCAGAGGCCCAAGACAGGGTGGTGATTATAAATGTAGAACTTTGTTTTGCCACTTTTACCAAAGTAAAAACTCTCAATACTTATTTCAGTACTGCCACATGTGAATGCTGTTATTCCAGGTTTTAAATCAACTATGATCTACACTCAACAAAAATATAAACGCAACACTTTTGTTTTTGCTCCCATTTTTCATGAGATGGACTTAAAGATCTAAAATTCATTCCAGATACACAATATTACCATTTCTCTCAAACATTGTTCACAAATCTAGTCTAAATGTGTGATAGTGAGCACTTCTGCTTTGCTGAGATAATCCATCCCACCTCACAGGTGTGCCACATCAAGATGCTGATCTGACATCATGATTAGTGCACAGGTGTGCCTTAGACTGTCCACAATAAAAGGCCACTCTAAAATGTGCATTGTTTTGCTTTATTGGGGGTCTGGGGACTCAGAACCAGTCAGTATCTGGTGTGACCACCATTTGCCTCATGCAGTGCAACACATCTTCTTCGCATAGAGTTTATCAGATTGTCAATTGTGGCCTGTGGAATGTTGGTCCACTCCTCTTCAATGGCTGTGTGAAGTTGCTGGATATTAGTGGGAAGTGGTGCACGCTGTCGTATACGCCGATCAAGCACATCCCAAACATGCTCAATGGGTGACATGTCCGTTGAGTATGCTGGCCATGCAAGAACTGGGACATTTTCAGCTTCCAAGAATTGTGTACAGATCCTTGCAACATGGGGCCGTGCATTATCTTGCTGAAACGTGAGGTGATGTTCATGGATGTATGGCACAAAAATGGGCCTCAGGATCTCATCAGGGTATCTCTGTGCATTCAAAATGCCATCAATAAAATGCACCTGTGTTCTTCATCCATAACAGATGCCTGCCCATACTATAACCCCACCACCACCATGGGCCACTCGATCCACAACATTGACATCAGCAAAGCACTCACCCACACGACGCCACGCACGCTGTCTGCCATCTGCCCTGAACAATGTAAACCGAGATTCATCCGTGAAGAGAACACCTCTCCAACGTGCCAGACGCCATCGAATGTGAGCATTTGCCCACTCAAGTCTGTTACGGCGACGAGCTGGAGTCAGGTCAAGACCCCGATGAGGACGACGAGCATGCAGTTGAGCTTCCCTGAGACGGTTTCTGACAGTTTGTGCAGAAATTGTTTGGTTATGCAAACCAATTGTTTCAGCAGCTGTCTCAGTGGCTGGTCTCAGACGATCTTGGAGGTGAACCTGCTGGATGTGGAGGTCCTGGGCTGGTGTGGTTACACGTGGTCTGAGGTTGTGAGGCCGGTTGGATGTACTGCCATATTCTCTGAAACGCCTTTGGAGACGGCTTATGGTGGAGAAATGAACATTCAATGCACGAGCAACAGATTTGGTTGACATTCCTGCTGTCAGCATGCCAATTGCATGCTCCCTCAATGCTTGTGGCATCTGTGGCATTTTGCTGTGAGACAAAACTGTGAGACAAAACATTTCAGGGTGGCCTTTTATTGTGGACAGTCTAAGGCACACCTGTGCACTAATCATGATGTCAGATCAGCATCTTGATGTGGCACACCTGTGAGGTGGGATGGATTATCTCAGCAAAGCAGAAGTGCTCACTGTCAAACATTTAGACAGATTTGTGAACAATGTTTGAGAGAAATGGTAATATTGTGTATCTGGAATGAATTTTAGATCTTTAAGTCCATCTCATGAAAAATGGGAGCAAAAACAAAAGTGTTGCGTTTATATTTTTGTTGAGTGTATCTTAATTTCTTACTACTTGGACACAATTAGGTCTCAAAGTTCAACTAGAAAAACTAATCTTCTACATAATTATCAAAGTGAAAACTAGTTAAACTTTCTGTATAATACACAACGGTAGGGGAGAACGGGGTAATCTTAGACACTTTTTACATTTGCTCCCCTCTAAGCAAGCTAAAAGGATTTATCAGTCAAATTTACACATGTCCCATTAATTCAGGATGTTTCCTAGTAATGGGCATTAGCAGAATTTCTTCAAGACAAAGGGCAGTGAAAATAAAATTTAAAAAAAAGTTGTCATGTGTCTCACTTTACCCCAGCTGTGGGGTAAACTGAGACAGACCAGAACAATCAAGTGGGTAAACTGAACCACTTACTTTTTACACTCTGAAACTACCATAACAACACAAATTGTAACAGTTAGAATCCTGACAGCTAGCTTGAAAACCAAATATTACAAAACTAATGTTGGACTAGTAACAGAATCATGGGGTTTGGTCAATTAAAGGCCTACTTCACCGGTTTGAATATGAAGGTGTATTGAATTCTGAGATCCTATGTAGTATAAATGTGCAAGAAAAATTAAAATCGGTTCATCCTAGCCTGAGAAAAGGCAGAAAGAGTGTTTTCTTTAACCCTATATTTCTCTTTCTCGTGACATCACAGAAAGAGAAATATAGGGTTAAAAAAAAACGTACTTTGTAAATATTACTGTGATGTCTTTTACTGTGACAGCACAGTAAATATTTACCCTAATTTTCTTTCGAAGTCACGAGAAGGAGAAATATAGGGTTAAAACACTCTTTCTGCCTTTCTCAGGCTAGGTTGAACCGATTCAATTTTTCGCACATTTATACTAATTTTCAGATTCAATACACCTTCATATTCAAACCGGTGAAGTAGGCCTTTAAGCAAAACGTTTTTCTAAACACTTGAAAGTAACTCTGATCAAATACAACATATAATTCATATTCAATAATTAACATTCAAATGACATATATAACCAGTTAGATTAAAAACACAGTCTGGGGGTCAGAACACAGGACCCTTAGAGCCAGCTAGTGTCTGGGGATCAGAGCAAAGAACAATCAGAACCAGAACAGTCTGGGATTCAGAACAGGACTAGACCCAGCTGTCATTTTCCATCTTTTGAGTCTTTTTTTCTGCATTTGTTTTATTGGGGATCATTCATTGAATAAAGACATATTTCCTAGAGTCTATTGATGTTAAAGATCACTCTCCTGTCCCCCACATACATACGTGCCAAACCATGCCCTTGCTGACACCCCTTCAACCATCAACCCCCACCTCCAGCCCACATTGTCTTTTGTCTTTTCAAACTAGTCTCCTTGCTACCTCAAATATAATGGATTCATTAAAAGAGGGCACAGACACTGTCTCACTTTACCCCACAGCATTTGTCTTACCCCACTGCCACAATTTCAGAAAAAACTACCTCTATCAGCAATTCAGGCTAATCTTCAGTTATCATCATCACATGGTTTCATATGTTGGTAGTTCATCAACATGTGTGATAGTTTTTCTACCTGAATCAATTTGATTAGGCACAACAATTGATTAAAGGTGCTTTAAGCGGAAGGGTTCTTTTAGCTAACTTCCTGTCAGTTACTGCAGTTAGCAGTCCCCTCGCTCGTCCCTACGTCACCACATTAATGCACTGCGGTCTTCAAGCAGCGAGTTATCTAGCATCGTCTCAGATCCATAAGTGTGATAACACATGATAAAAACCATCAAAACAGACATTGGGAAGGAGTTTTACCTGCTCCGCCATTGTAGGCGCATACACATTCACCCATCTGTTGCTCTGGCGTGTACCGGCCGTGAGACCATGAGTGAGGCGGGTGTCGGTTTGTAGCGTTCTCTCTTGTGATTGGATATTAATTTCGGGATCCCCCAAATAGGTTATTTGCCGATTACATGCAAAGCAGCTGACTGAGAGATCGGCTTTATGAAACGCGCACATTATGTAAGTGATCACTGTATGAATAAAGAGCAATTTAACACTTATATTAACATAAATAAACTGCTTACTTCACCTTTAAGTTGACAGCAAGAAAATGTACTTTTACATACAAAAAATAAATTTTTGTGAAAAAAAACATGCTTACAACATCACCATGAGGTCCTCTCTTTCATGGCCAAGGGAAAATGAGAGGGGCTTGAAAACATATATCTGACATGACCAAAAATGTGTTCCATGTCTCATATTCCCCCGTCCTCCCCTATATACTTTTTGTATGTGTGTATCTACGTTGGGGCCCTTGTGTACTGTTGAACCATAGAATAATGTTATGATTCTGAAGAGGCAGACGTAAAGGTTTCTGGGACATTGTAGAATGTTGTTTCTCAAATTTTTCTGGTTAAAAAAACATCAGTGGTGACTGCAGACTTGAACCTAACAATGCTTGAGTCCATTACGTGTTGATGCAAATGGTAAAGAAAACTGACTGCAACTTTTTGCTGTGTTTTTATGTCACCATAGTTAGCCTACGTAGCTGCCACGGCCAGCACTGTTCGCTCACTGTGCATCTCACAACACGGGGGAATAAATATAGGAACGGCTGGTTTGGCCAATCAAAAACAAGAGACCGCTGGCTTGACCACAGTTGTTCCACAGCCCGATATTCTGGCGGCGGCTATCGCCGTCCAGCCTAAACCCGCCCTACCTCAAGGCTATGGTCGGCGGTGGAAACACCACCAGATTTAGCGTAAGCAAGCTGTCCCGCTCTGAGCCGCTCCGACCCCACCCGCTCTGTTGGTGGAAACGAGGCATTATATGCACACAGGCACTCAAGACCTGTAGAGGTCAACAAAAGCAACCATTGCACACATATAATATTAAGCAGAATATGGCTCCTACAACAATGGTCCAATAGTTCAGTAAACTGTTTTCTTTCAATTCTGTGTTCCCTGCTGAACCGCAGTGAGTCACCTCTCTGTTGGCAGAGGTAGAGATGCTTTTCTTTCAGGTAACCGAAGAGAGGCGTGTGAAAGAAACTCAGTTTGATCAACAGCCAAAATTGATTACTTCACATTTCTCGAAGAAATGGGTTTTGTTGTTTGCAAACATGTGAAAACAAGTGCTTTGGCAATGTATCTGATGCTTGGCAGCGTTATAAATTATTTTCTTTCATATAATAGAAGGGATGCATGTGAAAGAACCCAGTTTGATCAGCAGCCAATAACAATAACGTTAGAGCCTCTCCCACAGGATTCTGTTGTGCCCGGCCAAACACGCTTATTCATTGGAACTTTTATTTTTATTTGGTTTGACTTTAAAAACAGCAAATGTTGTGTACTGCTACACATAGGGCCGGTTTCACAGACAGGGCCTAGATTAAGCCAGGAGTAGGCCTTAATGTGGACTAGTTAAACTGGGATGTTTAAGTCACTTTCATGGATATGCCTTAAGTTTGGCTTAGTTAGTCTGAGACTATGAAGTCCAGAGGGGTATACTACGAAGCGAGATTAAGGGCTGAGCGAGGTCTGTTGAGTCTAAAGCCAGAGTTTTCAGTATCACGAAAGGTGGCTCTCTTTTTACCTGGCTAGATCACCGTGGTAACAGAGGCTGCACGGCTAACCTTCTCATACCAGTTTTTGTTCCAGAATTTGATCTTAAATTCGGCTCTTAGAGCGCTGCCCTTTAAGGAAACTAGCCTACACATTTGGAAATCCCGCGGACCTGACAATATTGTCTGAGCGCTACATTCTCACTGAAGACACTGTTACATCTAAAGTTATTGATCAGTAAGTTAATGAACGAAATGAAGCCTGACATTTGGCTTACAGCAGAGTGAACTGTAACATCGCGCTGCGGCTTTTTGCCACATGCATACAGTTAGGCTATTGATGCAGAAAATGTAAAATAGCGTACGCCTATAGCCTACTGTATGCAGCGCCACTCTATGCTCTCACCTCAAATGATTTTACCTGGCGATCTACACACACTGGCTCTTAATGAAGAGTTCTATAAAATCACAGGTTGCAACATTATTTCACTGTGGTCTTCTTTCTTTTCATCAATAGCGATTACAGTTGGGACGTGACAGGTGACAGCTGTCACAGTTCGGACATCGTTGCAGACTCGCAGGTTAAGCTTCACACAGTAGATTCATATTTGTCCAAAAAATACAGACTACAGGTTTTTTAATGTAGGCCTATTGGTATTTGTAAGATTCAAATAAAAGGCTAATAGTCTAAATCAAAATTGTATTAATTTTGAATTTGAATTGAACTAAAGTGATTTTCCACATAGGCTATTCATTTGGGGACAGTGTCAGACTTAAATTAAATTATTAAGTGTGGGACTATAGGCGTAGTGCTATAAATATAGCAAAGTAGCCTATATATATTAGGCTAAATGGTATAGTGTTTAAATCCGAGTTCAACGTTTCATTGTTTTATAATGTCACGTTACGCACTGCGAGAACGATCGGCAAGATAAATAAATAATTTCCATGCTGGCAGCATTCCACTCTCCTTATTTTCAGTAAGAGTTTTTTTTGGCTCTCTGTTTTCTGCTGTAATAATTCAGACTGACAAACTCTTCCTCTTGAATGAAGTTGGCGACACACTTTACTCAGCTGCTCGCAATCAGTCCGTTTGTGTAAAGTTAGCGGCACAAGATCAGTCCATTTTGTGCGGAAGCAGAGTCAAATGACGGGCCAAACGCCCCCTCTCATGGGGACGCGCACAGAGCCTGAAGCCGAAATCCTCGTTCAACATAAGAGGTTGATAACTGCCTTTGTGATAAAAAGTCAGCTCTGAGCGAGGGTTTGTGTTATGTAGAACCAGATCAAGAAAAGAGAGCCAGGCTCTGTTGAGTTTGCTTCGTAGTATACCCCTCTGGAGTAAGGTAAGTAAGCCTGATTGTAAACACCTGCCCATGAGTGATAATGAAAACATGGACTGGAGCAGAAACACCATTGCTTGTGAGAAAAAACAATGGCAGAGGCTAAAAAAAACCCTCAATAAACTTAAATGAATTTAAAAAAAATCTCTTAAAAAAGAATAGTTTAAAACCATCCGGTTATTGCATCTACAAGCCATACTGCTGGGACTGAGCAAATAAATAGTTGGGCCGCAATTTGCAACAAATTCAATTCTAATGAAAATGTTACTAAGAGAACAATGCACCAACTTCAGATTATCTTCATTATTATTGGTATTTCACGTCTTTCTCCTTTATAATGTTGACATATTTAATGATATCTGCACTGATAGACTCTGGAAAAACCCGAATCTCGCTTTAAAGAAGAGCTTGCCACAACCTTTCAACAAAGGACACAAAAGATGACGTTGCATGAAAGTTAGCCCGAGAATTCCATGAACAGAAAATGCAATATATATGAAGGAAGCATGACATGAAAATGAAAATTCTACAGGTGGAATTGGACATGAAGTTGGAAGAGAGAGCTATGATTCAAACAAGATACAGTACTGAGACAATTGTGATTACTAATCACAGTGAAGATATAAGTAGAAAATAAAAAGTGTTCATGTTGTGTTTTGTCATTTTGTGTCAGTATTTTAAATCACAACAACCACATTTGAAAACATAATTGTTTTAGACACTCATTGTATTATGCTGAATACATCTTCAATTTAAATGCATCCATCTAATAAGCTCAAGCAAAGTTTTTATTTCCAGTGCATTTTCCATATTGAAAGCGCTCTCGAAATGTAAGTTCATCAAATAAATGTTTTGGATATGACTAGGGTTGCTGAAAATTCCCAGAATTGACCCTTTTCAATTCCCGGGAAAAAAGAGCCTCCATCCGGGAGATCCCGGGAATTCCCGTTAAACCGGAAGTGCCTTTTTAATACTTTATTTTGTACCCACGTACTCGGCCGAGTGGTTTATTGGGCACGTTATAGCCTCATATGCGCAGGGCAGACTGGATGCTAGCTCTAGAATGAACTAAGGGCATTAAAAGTTAAGTCATCTAAAGGCGTTTTCAGACGGGAGGAGACGTTCTGTCTACAGGTGCACTCGACATGGATCGGCGGAGAAAGGAGGCGGTAACCATGGAAACAACTTTTGTTTACAACCCTGTGTCGCTGCTGTTAAATATCTACTCATATTGTTCACATTTGTTTAGTTAATAAGTGGATTAGTTATTCAGTTTGGTTTGGTTTACTTTGTGGATTAGGTCTAGGTTTCACTTTAGTGTTTGGTGGAAGGAACGGGGCGAACAGCGATGCTCCAGCTGTTTCATCTAATTAGATTCATGTCGCTACAAGAGAAAGCAGCAAAAGAAACAGGCTGCTTTATGTTCATCATACAATCTTGACTTGAATACAGAAGAATGGTGAATATCACCATCTCATTGAGGAGAGAAAAGTAAAACACTGTTCAGCTGTGCCAGGCTGCCAGCGCGCGTGTGTGTGTGTGTGAGAGAGAGAGGAGCACCGACGTGACAGTTTAGCTGTAGTGCGGCCGCTTGTCGCTCCGTCTGTAGAACTGCGGACTCTCTCTCTCTCTCTCCACTCGCTTGCGGCCGCTTGTCGCCACGTCTGTAGAACGGTAGTGCGTCTCTCTCCACTCGCATGTCATTGAAAATGTATTACCAGACACGTCAAAAGCCTCCCTTCTGAAAAGGCCATGATGGCGAGAGTATATTTTATTAGTAAAGGCCACTATTAATGAATTAAACGAATAAAAAAAAATTTTAAAAACGGGAGGACGGGTCCCATGGCCAATTTCCGGTACTCCCGGACTGACTCATTTCGCGGGAATCCCGAAATCCCGGGACCCGTCCAGCAACCCTAGATAAGACCTATCCACAAGTGCTATTCTGGCTGGCCTCTGCAGTGGGAGTTGGTCTTCATTTGGATATTCCAAATAGTCCATGCTCTCTCACAAACACCACTAAGCTGAAGTTAAACCTGCCTCTTTGGAGGATTAATTTAAAGGCCTACTTCACCGGTTTGAATATGAAGGTGTATTGAATTCTGAGATCCTATGTAGTATAAATGTGCGAAAAAAATTGAAATCGGTTCATCCTAGCCTGAGAAAAGGCAGAAGGAGTGTTTTTTTAACCCTATATTTCTCCTTCTCGTGACATCACAGAGAGAGAAATATAGGGTTAAAAAAAAAATACTTTGTAAATATTACTGTGATGTCTTTTACTGTGACATCACAGTACTGCATTTTCAGGTTTTCACATGTTTGCAAACAACCCCCTGTTCCCCCTCTCATCACCATGTAAAGAGAAATTAATCAACACAAAAATGTGAAGTAATCAGTATTGGTTTTAAAATATACACAAAGACTTGGAACTTTGCTTTCTTTTTTGAAAACCACACTATAAAACATAACATATCAAATGAATCTCTGCAGCCGAGGCTCCAGTCGCCCTTTGTAGAGAGCGTACATTGAAAATGAATGGCACTGCTGACACTGACGTTTGTGGTGTTTTCTCCTAATTTTCATTTAACTTTTTTATTTATCCTCGAGAGACCAATTGAGGGGTGACCCTCATTTTCAATGACGTCGAGTCAAAACAAATTCAAAACAACAATACAAACAAAACATTCAATGCAAATACATCAAATACACAACAAGTGAAGAGAAGAGAAAACAAAACGATTGAAACATTTACAAAGTGGTGAAGAGTGGCAGCAACCAAAAGGCATAAAGTACAATATAGCCTAATTAAAACAGTTACAGGTAGAGTTTGGCAGATCCAAGATAGTCTGTTTAAATTGGCCAAAGGATATGAATGTATTTAGTTTAATTTTTAGCTGTAAGTTGTTCCAGGAGTCAGGTGCACTGAAGCTAAAAGCTGTCTTTCTCAGCTCAGACCGGGCTTGTGGGACATAAAGCATAAGTATGTCAGTGGAGCGGGTCTGATAAAGCCCATCTGAAACAAGCAGCATTTCTGTTAAACGAGGAAGCTTCCCGGTCAAGGCTTTGTAAATAAAAATATGCCAATGTGCGTCACGTCTCTCTTTAAGGGAGGACCACCCAACCTTTTCATATAAGAGACAATGGTGTGTGTCATAAGCATCTCCTGTGATGAACCTTAAAGCAGAGTGAAAAACTGAGTCTAGGAGTTTAAGACATGAATGTGATGCATGCCTATAAACCACATCACCGTAATCAAGGACAGACATAAAAACTGCCTCAATAATCCTTTTCCTACTGAACAACGGGAAGGTGGCTTTGTTCCTATAAAAATATCCAATCTTTTGTCGCAGACGACAGACAAGATTTTTTATGTGAAATGTAAAAGAGAGTTTTAATTGACCCAGTGTTTGGTAAAAAGGAGACGTTTATCTTGTTCACTGATCACCTGGGTCACTTACTTTGCTGGATTGAAAAACAAACTGACAATAGGATGCCTGGTCAGACTTTATTAATGAACATGTGAACTTGGGCCATGGTGGCCACGTTGCTAAATAACAAGGTTATGCTGTCCTAACCACACAGACAGTAAAAATACATGACGTCGCACCTAAAAAAAAAAAAAAAACTCAAACATGAACATGCCATGAATAAAACAATGATCTGATTTTAACATTAACAGTCACACATTCCTTTGCATTTAGCGGCGCGTCTTAGATCACAGATAGTTTAATTAATCATCGGTTCATCAAATACCTTTGGGCGTTTGTTCTCTGAAACATGCCACTTCAGCAGAACTTAAAAAAGAGTTCAATGAACTTTGATGGCAGCAGTGTTTTATGGGTGTGGTTTGTATTATATAAGGAAGTGTTGTTGAGGACAGACTTTATTCGACTTCTTCTATCAGCAGCAGATCAGCTCTTCTCCCCATAAATCAACTATGGCCAGCAAATTAGCCAATGATGGTAAGTCAATAAAATGTATTCTTATTGTTTATTATAACTTGTATCTAAATATACATTTAATGGGTTCACCGATTTTCATTATTTTATTGAAAATCAATTTTCAATTTTTTTTTACCAGTATACTAGGCTGTATCAATAAGCAGGAAAAAAGTGTTTGATTTGATAATTATTTGACTATAAGCAAGATTCGACCAATCAGATTCAGCAATATACATTTTTGTTGAGGACAGCCCTACTACACGTTAGTACCTGATGAATGGTTTACACTTTAGATTAGGGGGATGCAGAAAGGTTTGTAAATGACTTATTAATAATTTACCAATGATTTGTTAATGAGCATTTCATGATTTACTAAAAGCTTTAAAGATGACTTACAACACATTTTTGATATGTTAACATAGCACTTATTAATCATCCACAAATATATATTACTGTTTTGTAAATCATTAATTCATCATTATCAAATGACTTATTTCTGAAATTTATTTTGAAGTGTTACTACAATTTTTTATATAGAAAGTATGTATACGACTTAGGTTAAATTGAATTGGTTTGGAGGGTCGACAGTAGTTTAACTGCGCACTACAGATAGTGTTTTCATGTAGAAAGTCGTGTCTCTGGGATTACAGCTGTTGACACAAGCTCAGTAGAGGAGCTCGGTTGAGCACACATCAAGGCAAAATAAGCCAATCAACCTCTATCAATCGGCTGGCTGGTAGATCGGTGCACCTCTAATATATTTACATTAATTTTTGCAAATGATTAACCGATAGAATCAACACCTGGGCAAATCAATAATTATAGCCTGTATTTAAATATATATTCACATTCATTTATGCAAATGATGAGGCAATCACAACAGGTTGCTTAAATGGAAAAACAGAACTTTTCTTAAATCCCCAGCATGTTCCTGCATTGCACAGAAACATGTTTTTCTTATTCAGCCTTGTTGATATGAACTCAGTGGGCAAAATGATGCAAACAGCTTTAAGTGTAACACCACAAACTGCAGCCTTTACAATTCTCATACAGTAAAATCAACACATGTTTAAATGTCGAAAGTCAAAGTTGTATTATCTTGTGAAAATCTACATTTCTAACTATATGTCAATGTTTTCTGTAATCCCCTCAGAGAGTCCCATATTCAATAATAAGGAGCTCCGGATTGTGTTGGTTGGGAAGACTGGAACTGGGAAGAGTGCCGCAGCAAACACCATTCTGGGAGGAGAATATTTTAAATCCACGTCGTCCTCTGAATCTATGACTATAGAATGTGCAAAAGCCTCTGCTAAGATAGATGGACAAAAGATTGCTGTTATCGACACTCCATGTCTGTTTGACACCAGGTTTACTGAAGACAAAACCAATAAATATCTTGGTCAGTGCATTAAGAATGCCTCTCCTGGACCCCACATCTTCCTGATCATCGTCAAACTAGACATATTCACAGAAGCAGATAAGAATACTGTGAGGAAGATTCAGGAAATCTTCGGAGCGGATGCAGACAAATACTGCATGGTTCTCTTCACCCATGGTGACAAGGTCAAGGGGAAATGGATTGAGAAGTTCGTGAATAAAAGCAAAGACCTGGAGGAACTCATGGACAACTGTAACGGCCAGTTCCATGTCTTTGATAGTACCCTGAAGGAGCGTTCTCAGGTCAGGGAGCTGCTCGACAAGATCAGAAATATAACTGATAGGAACGGGGGAACCCATTACACCAATGCAATGTTCCAGAAGGAAGAGAGGGCACTTGAAGCAGAGAGACAGAAAGTCTTGAGGGAGCAAGCAGAGGAGTTGCGCAAACAGCGGGAGAATGTAATCAAGGCAATGGAGGAAAAGTATAGGGAACAATTTGAGCAATCAAAGAATGACATGAAAAAACAGCTTGAGATAGCAGCAGCTTGTGAGAGAGAAACGGATAGGGAAATTGCAGCTTTGCAGAAGCAGTATGAAAAGAATGCCAGAGCATTAGCTGAGGCCACACGTCCAATTATTATTGAGGAACCATGCAGCATCATGTGAAAAAGTAGCATTATGGGCACAACTGTGGCTCACTGGGTAGAGTGCATTCCATACATCCTGGGCCCTTTGCTGCATGTCTTCCCTACATTCTTTCCCCAACCCTGCTTCATGTATTTTCACTATACTATCTCATAAAGCATGAAAAAGGTCAAAAAACAAAAAATAGCATTATTGTAGGGGGTTCAATAAAAACTGAAGATAATCTATTAATCAACATTAATTGTTGGGGTTCCTTGTAAGTTTTCACAGTGTCCTTTTTTATTTTACTTTTCTGGTGATTTTGGTGATAACAGTTCACGGGTGTTACTTACTGCGAGTTGACCAGTAAATGTTTAGCAGTGTCAGAGATTGTCAAGAAAAAACATGTTAAAATGGTGAAGGGAATTTGTTATACATGTGATATCATTCTGACTTTGGGTGTGTAAAGCTTTCATTGTTCAATAAAGGATCTAAAAAATCCTGATTTTTCAAGTCTTTTTCAATACAATACCCACATGTCATATATTAAAAAAGAGTTATTGGTCACCATAATCACTCCTTCAGTATCATACTTGAAGTAAAGCAACTACACGGTTAGTAATTAAGGGACAAAATCCAGGTGTCACTTTGTGCAAAAAAAATGTCTTAACCTTCAGCTTGAGCTAATTTGAGGGTTCACCAGCTTGAATGTATTTTTATAGAACTACAAATTATGCTGTATCATAGTGTCAATTTCTTTAAAAGCTCAGCTGAAAAACAAATTCTCCCCTGGAAGAAAATGTGACTAAATCTGATTAATTTTGTGATATGTGAACAACCGTGACCTATTTAGTACTATTTATTGGATTACGTATTTTAAATTAAAAAACATGAATATAAGATAGAATATACTATTGAATACAATATAAAGAGGTGTGTCCTGTGTCCTGTTACTTTTATATAATTTGACACTGGGTCACTGATAGGTGTTTTAACCTTTTTTTGGGAGGCAGGAGGGGTGTGCGCTTACCGTCCTCCTGCTGCATGAAGTTGTCACTGATGCAGTCTGTCGAATATCCAACTTAAAACTAGGTTCACCGCTGTGCAGGGGCGCCGTAATGGGGTTAAAAGTTAGGACGATTCTAAGGGCCCGTGACTGGCAGGGGCCCAAAAATATTAGAACTTAAGGATTTAAAAAAAAAAATCAATACTTAATCTTTAATCGATACTCTCCATTAATAAAACATTGTATCTAACGTGAAACAAATAAAATTAATGGTTCATTTAAAAGTTCTCTGACAAAAAAAATATTGTGGAAACCATTTGGTTCATAGACGGATTATGAGATAATGGGCCCAGAGGGTGGATAGCTACTTTTTTATGAACAGTAAATAATTCACACATAGAAAGCTTATTACTGCATGTGTGAGGGGGCCTTCAAGGCCCCTCATGAAGCCCCTAAGACAGAGCTAATACGTAATGCTTTTGTTTTGCACTTGCTTTTCTATTTTTCACCTACTAGTTGAGGGGCCATGATGATTTATTTCCTTATTTTAGGCGATTCCTTTTTTTAGACCCGGTTATTGACATGAATGACTGAGCTCTTTGACAATGCAACATTTAAAGTTATTATCAGTATTTCTGGTATCGGGCCCCCCTGATCCCCTGGGACTGGTTGCATGCAATGTTCTTCTCAAAGTGCACCAGATTGATGAATTTTACTTTAAAATGTTGCATTTTTTCCTCCCCGGACCCCCTTACAAGGTCCAGGGTTCCCACCTCAGTCTCCTTATATATCCTACTGTAAAAAGCACTGTAGGTGTTTATGGTTATTATAGGTCATTAAACTGAACTGGTAGCCTAATAATGGCCGAGCCCTCCGCCCCAAACATCAAGTGTCCCTTTTTTTCCTAAATCCAAGGTGGCAACCCTATCTGCATCCCGTGCCACTATCGAGAGTGATTAACGGGGGATGATTGAATCATGTCTCAACGACAAAAGTCAGTTTATCAAAAGCGAAAAGAGAGGAAAGAAAGAAAGATAGATGAATTAAATGTCTTTTTGATATTCATGTAGATGACGCAATTTGTTAATTTAAAGAGTTATATTACGTACATTGACACCACAATTGATGTTGAGATTTTTTTCATTTGAGAAATTGAAAAAATAAAATGTGATTTTCACCATAAGAGATGGCCTGTAGCAGATTTGTTTTCCAGAATATTAGCCTTGCATCGTATAGAGAATTGTCTGCAGAATGTTGAACATTTGCACAGTGTTGTATTTTAACAGCTCAGTGTCAGTGTATTGTAGGCTTTTAGTATTGGACTTCAACATAGGTGCACGCCTGTGTGAATAGAGTTATAGGTAGTTTAGGTATCTCGCCTGTATGAATAGAGTTATAGGTAGTTTAGGTATCTTAAGCTTCAATGGGTCTGTTGGGTTCTGGACATTCCGTTACAGAACATTGCATTTGCTTGGCGTGGCCTGGTTGGGGGCCCAGAGTGATATCTTTTCATGGGGCCCAAAATCTCTGGCGGCGCCCCTGCCGCTGTGATAAACATTACTTATACTTTGTTTGAGGTACGTTACGTTATGAAATGGATGAGTATGTCTATAGCATCTTACCTGTAGTTGATTTATGCTAAATAACTATTAGAACAATAGTATACTGAGGTTTTTTTTTACTTGACAAGAATGAAAAACAAAAAGAATATAAAATTAATTATTTGATTGAAAAAGAAGTATAGTACACATCATTTCTTGTTTGAACAGCTTTATTAATAAAGAAACATTTCAGCTAAGGCCTTCATCAGGGCCAAACAAGAATAATAAGTTGATCAAATTGTATGAAAGCTCATTCAGAAGTATTATTTACACAACTAATTAGTAGGCAATATTTATTTTTTCCATGTTAATACCAAGCCCCAACCACAGCGAGTTCTACCAGCATCCAATGCGGAAGTGACAAAAGATTACGTTGACTCCATTTTAAATAGGCCATTTTGCATTATTAAACTTATTTACGGACTAGTCCAACAAATCATTCTAGTCTGTATGTTTAGATCATATCTCCATGACACTGAGGGGGGTGATTTTCTTTTAATTACGCCAGTTTTTAAACTATTGGAGGTTGAAATTTACTAATAATTAGGCCAGCTAGATGGGCGTATCTCTCTCCCTGACTGAGGTCAGCCCGGATGCTACATCCATTTTATATACTCTCTATGGTAATACTAGACCCTAATAATGCTGTGTAAGAGTGAAATATACAATGTCACAACATACCATGAGGTCCAGGTGGAGCAGCATGCGAAGGAATAGCCTATTCTGTCTCGCTGGTTGTCATGTTTTAAATTGCCCAAACGCCAATACCCCTCCTCTTTTGCATTTGATCACTTGGTGAGGTACCTGAAATCATGAAACAATTAGTCCATTGTGGATGTGTGCAGTGCCACTTCATGTCAATGTTGGGATTTGCGTATGGTGAGAATTTTTTCAAGATCACAGGCAAGTGTAAATTCAGGTTGGCTATATGTTAATACTTGTTTTTTATACAACATTGTTAATGTTGGTCTGTTTGCTTTTGTCCTCACCATTGATTGCTAGGATTCTGAGCTGCATGGGGTTGCCAACTCTGCTTGCTGCCACATAAAACTGGCCATGTGAAAAGAAGACTAACAGGGTAGACACCCACTCTTGACAGCGACTGTCTTTGTGGCTTGTTGACGGTGATGGCGAAGCAAGGTTTTACCCTCTGGTTGCGCTGCCTCACACAAAAACAATAGGTTACAAAATAAAATTAATCTGCCTTTAATTTAACTTTTGTCAAGATGAAAAGTCAGCAAAGCATCCCGATACGTTCACGTGGCTATGTGTGTGTGGTTAATCAGCCCAACAGTAATTTTGTTCCACAAACCTGCATGTCAATGTCCCCTCTATTCAAGCAGTGGCTCCCTTTTATTTAGTTGTTATTTATTCTTTTTTGTATTTGGTTTTCTTTTGTTTTTTAAATATTTTTGGGGGAATTTTTGAATTAAATTATAGTTTTGATACTAAAATATTTAGGGGAGAACGGGGTAATCTGAGCCACTTTTTACATTTGCTCCCCTCTAAGCAAGCTAAAATGATTTATCACTCGAATGTACACATTTCCCATTAATTCAGGATGTTTCCTAGAAATGGGCATTAGCCATTTTAATTTTTTCAAGACAAAGGGCAGTGAAAATATGATTGTTTTAAAAAAAGTTGTCATGTGGCTCACTTTACCCCAGCTGTGGGGTAAACTGATACACTTACTTTTTCCACTCTGAAACTACCATAACAACACATATTGTAACAGTAAGAATCCTGAAAGCTAGCCACACATTCCAGAATTAATGTCTTGCTAGTAAAAGAATGTTGGGGTTTGGTCAATTAAGCAAAGCACATTTTCTAAACACTTGAAAGTAACTCTGAACAAAATCAAATACAACATATTATAATTCAAAAGGTTTTAATAAGATTCAAATGAAAGATAGAACCAGTTAGATTAGAACACAGTCTGGGGGTCAAAACACAGGATCCTTAGAGCCAGCTTGTGTCTGGGGGTCAAAGCATAGGAAAATCAGAACCAGCGAGAACAGCTTGGGACTCAGAACACAGGAGAAGACCCAACTGGATTATAACATCAGCCTGTCATGTTCTACAACTAGGCCTACTCTACAGTGCTCTTTCCATGTGGTTGCCCCAGGTCATCTTCCTGGTGTATTTCCTTGGCATGATGGCTTTTCTCCAATGTGTATGACATTAAAATATAACATATGTCATGTAATATTACATTAAAATATGTTTAAGACTAAACTTAACTTGTGCCTCTTGGTGGGGGAAAGTGAGACAGTGGCTCACTTTCCCCCACAGCATTTGGCTCACTTTCCCCCACCACCACAATTTGAGAAAAAACTACCTCTCTTAGCATTTCAGGCTAATCTTTAGCTAATATCATCACATGGTTTTTATATGTTGGTAGTTCATCAACACGTATGATAGAAGTTTTTCTACGTGAATACATTTTCTTTGGCACAACAGTTGATTAAGTTGACAGCAAGAAAATTTACTTTTACATGCAAAATACCTATTTTGGTGAAAGAAACATGCTTACCACAGCATCATGAGGTCCTCTCTTTCAGGGCCATGGGGAAATGAGAGGGGCTTGAAAACATATATCTCACATGACTACAAATGTTTTTCCGTTGCCTAGATACAGGGGGTGGCTCACATTACCCGATGCCTCAGATTCCCCCGTTCTCCCCTATAAATAGCGAGATGATATAAATATATTAATGAATTTTTAAATTTATTTTCTTTAATTTCATTTTTTGAGAAATGTGTATGAAATTATATATATTTGATTTGATATGAACATATAAGAAAAGAAGAAAAAAAAAGGAGCTGAGCTCACCTGGGGTCTATTTGTAGTGCTAAGGTTTAGACTGATTGGTTTTCAATTAGTTAAATTTTTTTTCAAGAAGTATGTTGGAGAATTTCAAACACAGCGCAAAGCATTTATCGTGTTTGTAGGGTTGGAGCTTTGGTTTAGAGCATAGTTACAAAAGTTAGAGGTTGTGATGCTGTGGTCATAGCAGTCACTTTTAGTGTTTACAGTATTCGGCAAAAACTGTATTTGTACCAAAATGTGCAGTCTACTGTAAATCACAGCAAACAGGAGCTCATCTCTGACCCTTCTATAGCTAACTGCATAAAAGCCTTTTGAGTTTAGAAATGTGATTGGCAGTGTGTTCTGTGTGATCACCAAGAGAGAGAATTCAGGAAGAGTGTGCAAGATATAGAAAATTGTGTGTAATGTTGTGAAAAATGTGTGTTCTGGAATGAGAATATGAGTCTAAGGCAGGAAATGTGTTTGGAGTTCAGCAGAATTGGTTAAGCAGTTGGTAAATTAGTTACAGATTGTGCACATTGTGTCTGATGTTCCAAAAAATGTGTTTAAACAATTGTGAAAAACTGTAACACCAGCATATAAGTGTTCCTTAACAACATAGACTAGTGATTTAATTCAGCTTCTATCTCAAAAAACAAGTAAAAGGGTTCAGTTACACTTTAAATGATTTAAAAAATTATTAAAGTTCTGTGGAATGTCAGGGCATTCTGTGATGTAGAGCTTAAATAATACTTTGATAATTGTCTATTTAATTTATATTTAAAAGTAATGTCCCCTCTATTCAAGCAGTGGCTCACTTTTATATGCTGACCTATGCTTAATATATTACTTACACACACAGTCACACACACTGTCTCTCAGAATCCTGGGAGAAACACTGGGAGAGGCTCTAACGTTATTGTTAATTGCTGTTGATTAAACTGGTTTCTTTCACATGCATCCCTTTTGTTATCTGAAAGAAAATAATTTATACCGCTGCCAAGAGTCTGATATATTGCCAAAGCACTTATTCAACGGCATCTCTTCCACTGCCTACAGAGAGGTGACTCACTGCTGTTCAGCTGGGAACACAGGTCAAGAAAACAACAAACCCTGTTCCCCCTCCCATCACCATTTAAAGACAAATTAATTAACAGAGAAATGTGAAGTAATCAATCTTGGCTGTTGATCAAACTGAGTTTCTTTCACACTTAGCTCTTCGGTTACCTGAAAGAAAAGCATCTCTACCTCTGCCAACAGAGAGGTGACTCACTGCGGTTCAGCAGGGAACACAGAATTTAAAGAAAACAGTTTACTGAACTATTGGACCATTGTTGTAGGAGCCATATTCTGCTTACGCTAAATCTGGTGGTGTTTCCACCGCCGACCGTACCCTTGTGTTAGGGCGGGTTTAGGCTGGACTGCGATAGCCGGCGCCAGAATATCGGGCCGTGGAACAACTGTGGTCAAGCCAGCGGTCTCTAGTTTTTCTTGGCCAAACCAGCCGTTCCTATATTTATTCCCCCCGTGTTGTGAGATGCACAGAGGCGGCTTGGTGCAAGCCAACAGAGACCGTATACCGTCTGGGCCCGACACCTTTCCTCCCTTGATACTCACAATGGCCTCAGATAACTCTGATATTTTAATAATCTCTTTATCGTCCTCCTCCAAGGTTGGTATCTTTAAATGATTTAAAAAATGATGAAGGTTCTGTGGAATGTCAGGGCATTCTGTGATTTAAAGATTCAAACTATACTTTTAAAAAGCATTTTTTTGTTTATTATTACATTTCATTTACATTTTTGGGGCGACTGTGGCTCAGGTGGTTAAGCTGGTTGGCCAATGATCCTAGGGTTGGCGGTTCGATCCCAGCCCGGCCACTTGTGTCATGGTCGTTGTGTCCCTGGGCAAGACACTTCACCCACCTTGCCTCGTGTGAATGTGTATGACTGCTGTATGTTTGAGGTGGGGGTCGGAGGGGCCGATGGCGCAATGGGCTCTCAGTCTGCCCCAGGGCGTGTGGCTACTATGGAGTTTCCACCACCGGTATGACGTGTGTGAAGAATGCGGAACCTTATGAGTATCATGAAAGGCGCTATATAAATCCAAGCAATTATTTAATTAATTATTATTATTTCCAAAATGGCTCTGTCATTGTGCAAACATTCTAAACACCTGGACAATTTTTTCCCTGCATTCTCCCCTTGATGGTAAAACGTTTTATCTCATTAGGCTGGATATTGCTTTATTTGTGGACAACTCGTTACTATATTGTCCTCTGTGAATAGCCAGTTTCTGTCTAGTTTATTTAATATCATTTACACTTATTTCTAGCTCAAGCCTTTTGAAAACTTTCTGTTAAATTTATATTCAGAAACTATGTCCCCTCTATTCAAGCAGTGGCTCACTTTCATAAGCTGACCTATGCTTTACTTATTACTAACACACACAGACACACACTGTCTCTCAGAATCCTGTGAGAAACACTAGGAGTGGCTCTAACGTTATTGTTGCACATGTTTGCAAACCACAAACCCTGTTCACCCTCCCATCACCATTTAAAGAGAAATCAATCAACAGAAAATGTGAAGCAATCTGTTTTGGCTGTTGATCAAACTGAGTTTCTTTCACACGCCTCTCTTCTGTCACCTGATAGAAAAGCATCTCTTCCACTGCCAACAGAGAGGTGACTCACTGCGGTTAATTAGAATTTAGAGAAAAATATCTCTTCATACACACACACACACACACAAAGGAATGTGTGACTGTTAATGTTAAAATCAGATCATTGTTTTATTCATGGCATGTTCACGTTTGAGTTTTTTTTTATCACGTCATGTATTTTCAATGCCTGTGTGGTTAGGATAGCATAACCTTGGTATTTAGCGATGTGGCCACCATGGCCCAAGTTCACGTGTTCAATAATAAAGTCTGACCAGGCATCCTATTGTCAGTTTGTTTTTGAATCCAGCAAAGTAAGGGACCCAGGCGATCAGTGAACAAGATAAACGTCTCCTTTTTGCCAGACACTGGGCCAATTAGGAGAAAACACCACAAACGTCAGTGTCAGCAGTGCCATTCATTTTCAATGTACGCTCTCTACAAAGGGCGACTGGAGCCTTGGCTGCAGAGAGCAGCGTCATGGCAGCCACCTGAGCGCCCACAGACACATTTGAAGCTTTTAGTGCAAGTCCACAGTTAATCTGAAATAAGCCGTGGAGGAACTACTCCAAAAGTATTCAGAACAACCAATTTAATTTCGTAAAGTCGTACAAATACTTTTACTAAATGAAAATTGTAATTTATGTATATTCTAAATATAGATCGAAGGGAGAAAAAAAATCTTCTACCAGATTTGGTTGCAGGTTATTGCATCTTGATGTAAGAAGTAAAGACAAAAATAGTAGAAACAACGTCTTGTGACAATGAGTTTTGTCCACCATCCCCCCCCTACCCTGAACACCCCTTGTTAAAAATATGTTCCAGAGGCACTGCTCTGGTTACACTCTCCATAGATTCAAGTGTATACATCTTGTATGTGTGTGTATCTTTGTTGGGGCCCTTGTGAACTGTTTATCCTAAAAATAATTTAATGAGCCAGAAGTGAAGTAAAACAAAGATAAGAGTAACTGTGTCTGAGTTTAAGACAAGAGCCACTCTAGCAGCTCTGTGGGACTAATATCTAGCTATAAGGAACCACATCATTATAACACAATGATTATGTATTCTGCTCTGCTCTCTATAACTCAAACATGGCCAGCAAACACAAACACAAACATGTTAAGTTCAACAATGGTCCAATAGTTCAGTAAACTGTTTTCTCTAAATTCTGTGATTTCTGCTGAACTGCAGTGAGTCACCTCTCTGTTGGCAGAGGTAGAGATGCTTTTCTGTCAGGTAACCGAAGAGAGGCGTGTGAAAGAAACTCAGTTTGATCGACAGTGGTGGCTCCGGACAATAATCTCAGGGGGGACAATTGTTGCCATGACGGCTAAAATGACCCAATGACTGGGTAAATTAACCTAAATCAGCATTAAAAAGTTTGTTTTTCCTGTTCATCTGGCATAATCACTATATGGCATATAACATCAGACAAGCATTGTACATACTATACAGCACCACCCAAATGTGTGTTTTTTTTTTTTGTTTTTTTTTAGGTGGAAGTCCAGACCCACTATCGGACGGACCTGTTCGTTCGCTGTCCAAGAAAATGTCAAATAAAATTCAGATAATTAATGAATACTAAAGAATATACCATTACCATGCATTGCTTCTAATTGTATTATTGGGTGGGCAGGACAGCCTGCCTCCAAGTTACCCACCCGCTTATAGTGGTCACTGGTCAGCAGAGCCGGCCCGAGGCATAAGTGAAAAAAGCGGTTGCTTAGGGTCCCGACTGTGTATAGTCTATAGCCCATCTCAGCCTCATCAAGATAACTGGACAACAGAGTTCTTCTGCTTCGTTCCTCTCACTGCATTTAAACGAATTCATTATATTACAGAAAAATATGTCCCGTAAAAGAAAAAGAGCACTAAGCCCAACCCAGAGGACCCTGCATAATATTTTGTTTCAAATTTATATTTTTATGGAAAATCCATGTGTCCTTCTTCAATAGCTTCTAATTCATCTGACCCAGTGTCTCCAAATTATTTGTTCACACAAAATTCCTCAGAATTAGCCTCTTAACTTTCCTCTCAAAGTGCACCAGATTCATGCATTTCACTTTAAAAAGGTAAAAAAGATCTCCCGGGGGGGCATTCCCCCGGCCCCCCTATGGGTCGTCAGCTGGACATCGGAGGTAATAGTGGAATGCTGCTGGTGGCAGTGCTGTCATGGTTCTCATCTACCAGTGTGCTCCTCAGATAGGCTTCCTTTAAAAGTGAAGAGACCTGCTCTACAATTAATCACAATAATCTGATTGCCTTAATCTGATAACATTTTATTTTAGGCGAAGCAGTTGTGTTCTGATTAAACAAAAATGGATGCTGGCATAGCATATGTGCAACATTAACAATGCTAATCATCACATTGGTTTGGATTACTACTGTCTACAGCACCGTTACTTGGTAGGCGGGTTTATGCCGCGGACGGACAGCAGCTGTCAGAGTGTAAACAGTCTATGGGTCAGCTGTTGAAGGCGCTGGCTAGTCTATATGCAGATTGATGTTTAATGTTTGTTTTACCTTTTCGATCAAGTAGCTTGCCAGCCTAGTGTGCTAGTGTGGCTCTTGTCTTTGTTTCACAGACAGTGACTCCAATCTTTGTTTTTACTCCAATTTCCCAGTGACTTTTACCACTGCCACTTCAGTCTCATTAAGTTGGTTCAACATTTCACAAGGGCCCCAACATAGATACACACACATACAAGATTGTATATATCCTTGAATCTAATAGGGAGAGTTTAACCAGTTGACATTTATAGGCCTATTATTTATGTAGAAGATTTTTATTATTTTTAAGTAGTTAAATCTATTTTTACTCTTTTCTTTAAGCTGCTTAAATATCAGTCTGAGCCAGATGCAGCAAAATGTACTTACAGTTAAATGTAATCATTTACTTCCCCACAATGTCTGTATGTCCCCACGATGTCAGTAAAACATGTTTGCAGTAGCACTTAAATCAAATAAATGAGACTACGAACTGCGTTATAACATTTTATTAACATTCTTGAGTTTAATTACATAAAAGTACATTTTGGTATCATTTTGAACTGATTGTGAGGCAACAGTATGGAAGCCACTAAGATTCAAGTGTAAGGTAAATGGAAAGAAATTAATTATCTTATCTGTTTATTAAATATCAAACACATGTATTTATTTAGTGCAGCCTGATCCTGGCTTAACTTTTCTTAAGAGGTTGGAACATTTAATTTGTTTTCTACAGTTATCACATCTGAGCTTATGCATTAACTCCAGCCACTTTAAAGTCCTCTTAGAAACTGATACACCAATATTATTATTATCATCTTTATAGTTGCTGACAAAAGGTATTACATTATCAATTCAAGAGGATATATTATACATTGTTGTGGCTTTATTTAAAAAAAAACATGATGTATGTTTATGTTTAAGGCATGTTAAAGCAGTTAAGTAATTTTTCGCTTCCATTCAGTGAATCCAAACTGCCCGTAACGTAGGTGCATTTTTAAATGATAATTAAGGTGCAAATTGAAATACCATACAATCTGATAACATTTTACTCTTAGTGCATTGAAAGAAAATGTTTAACTTGTCCAGGGACTTGAGTATCCCAATTATGTTCATATAATCAATATATGGGTCAGAGACGTGACGCCTTCATTTTCTATACTCCTGCATTCATTTGAAATTGAAAAATTATTCAAATACATACATATATAGGGGAAGGTGGGGTGATTTGTGCATTTTGGAAGTTGCAAAACCCCTTGTTTCTAGAAAACCGTGGAAGAAATTGGAAATGTGACCACATATTTAAGAAGAGCCATCCATTTGACTCATCCTGTAAAGAAGGGAGACACAAGGAATAAGATATAAGCACATTTAAGCTCAAAAAACTGTGTTTTGCCTTTCAAAGTAAAATTTCCATGATCAAGGTTTTTTGATTATTGTGTCTGAACAATTATAGACACGTTTGAAAACATTTGACACATGTTTTAGTGCTTTGGTATGCTACACTTTGAGTCTATATAGTTAGCACAATGTCAACCCTAAATTGCTGCATCATGCCTATTATCCAAAATTCTGGGGATGGGGTGATTTGTGCGCAAGGGCCTGGGTGAGTTATAAGTAAGTAAGTAAGTAAAATGTATTTATAAAAGCACATTTATGACAGTTTGCACTGTCCAAAGTGCTGTACATAGTGCATTCAGTAGGTAAACAATGAAGGTAAAATAACAATAACCAAAATAAAAGACGTAAAGCCCATACATCCACATAAACACAGGTAGTAGTGCAGAGGTAAGTAAGTAGTGCAGAGGTTAATGGGGAGGAAACACCAGGGTGTACATATGGGTTTTGAGCCTTGATTTAAAGGCAGAAATGTAGGGGGAATCACATTTGTCAGGTGGCAGTTGGTTCCACAAGCACGGAGCAACTAGTGCAAAGTACATTTCTGAGAGTTGTGCCAGTGGCATGGCTGTATACGCTGGTCACCAAAAGAAAGTGATAGTCTACAGTAGCTCAGGAGAGAGTGACATCTCAATTCCACTTAACGACACCACTGATGAGAGTTCAGATGGCCAGAAAGATGATGATGGTGACTTTGTCATTGTGACAAGACAACTTTTTTTCCGAAAGCTATATTTCTTAAACAGTTTATTCCAGATCCAAAGTTTTTATTGCCAGGGATGCACAACATCCTGAAATATATGTACATATTTGAGTTGGAGACATAACTGTCAAGGCCTCACTTTAAAATCACTTTGAGTAAAAAGTTGCACAAATCACCCCACCTTCCCCTACCATATATTTGTGGCATATTGACCATATATGTGCTCACTTAAACTTTTCAAAAAACATTAGTCATTTGCAATTTTCTGTTATCCAAAGTGTCAAAAAATCATGTGGTGCGACCGTCCACAATGATTTTCTGTTTTTAAAACTTCTTTGACATTACTCTGAATGTATTTAATTATTAGTCTGCCCTATTTGGCATGACCTCCTACATGTGTTGTAGTTCTGTGCAAAATTGCAAAGCTTTTGCATTTACATTTCCATCATTATATACAAACAAACTTTGTACCAAATTGTCCATTTCATGAAATATCATGTGGTGCGACCATCAAGAACAACCACTTTTAGTACTTTTATGTTGAAATCCATTCAAAGACAGGACGTTGCATCATATGCCAATTTACCAAGGATTTACCATGGAAGCTTCAAACAGGTTTGTAGCTCACTCTTAAATTTGGAAAAAATCAACCTTTATAACAGCTGGTATGATGTGTCGACTTTTGGATGTCATGTGGTACGACCGCAAAAAAACAATAAATATGAAGTTATTTCTACAAATATATACTTTTATTATAAATGTCTTGGTGCCCTATTGTTAAAAGCTAGCTTGTTTTCTTTAAGTGGCCCATTCTGTGCCTGTAAATTCTGATTGAACTTGTGGTGCGACCATTGTTAAGTGCTTTCCATGATAGAAATATGTCCTAGATTGGCAGTTTTTGTGTTTATATATATAGTCGATGATTCACATGCATTAAGTGCTTTTTTTTAAATATTATTAAAATACTTTTATGTAATCTGAGATCTATTTTCTAACATTTCAGAAAAAATGGCTTATGTCTAATAATATGAGAACAAAAATGTAAAGATTATTTTGGAGAATGTCATTTCACTTTCATAATGATGCATTTATTATTAACATATGTATTTCTATTACAGTTTTAATCTTTTTTACTAGATGCCACTGCCAAACAAAGTGAAATCTGTCAACAGGCAGCATGTTAAAGGTGGATGTCAGCGACTCTGGAGAAAGCTTGTTGTAAAAATCCCATTTTGACAAATCAGTGAATATCTCCTCATGATCTGCTGCTACCTGTGTTTACTGTGTGTGTTCACTGAAAAAAAATACACAGCTTAGGCTCAGTAAACGGGCAACTTTGTTTACATACCAGTTCACAGAGTCTAGGCTGTGCATTAACACCAGATTTGTTTTCAGCACGCACACAGTATGGACAGGTAGTGTGAGGAGATATTCACTGATTCTGACAAAAAAGTGATTTTGACAAGCGTTCTCCAGAATCGCTGACTTCTCCTTTAATCCTTTATCTACAGAGTCGAGTACCTTGCGAGGAGGAGAAGGACGTTCCATAAACCCATCATCGACATGATTACTGTCAAGTTAAATTACTTGTCTATTCATGAATGTGTACTGCAATTAAAGGTGGGAGTCAGCAATTCTGGAGAAGACTTGTTGTCAATATCCCTTTTTGACAAAATCAGTGAATACCTCCTCACGATCCACTACCTGTCTGTACTGTGTGTGCATTGGAAAAAACATCTGGTGTTAATTCTCATCCTAGGCTGTTATGTAAACAAAGGGGTTCCGACCAACCGTAACTAGGGGTTGCATGTGTTTTTGTAGTAGTCTCCTAGCTAGTGTGGCAATAAGCATGTCAACACTTAATTTGGTGTTGAAGCCAAGCACTTGTCAAAGCTAAAGTATAAGCCGATCAGCTTAGCCTATATCGATAGCATTGCTGCTGGTTACAATGGGTTGGACAAAGCCCCTTTTGTTAACATACCAGTTTACGGAGCCTAGGCTGTGTATTAACACCAGATTTATTTTCAGTGGACACACAGTAGGGACAGGTAGTGGCTCGTGAGGAGATATTCACTGACTTTGAAACTAAAGGGACTTGACAAGCATTCTCGAGAGTTGCCGAAGCACCTTTAAATGTTTGTTTTGTTGCTTCAAATTTTTATGAAAATGTGATGTTTATGAAATATTTTTTCATGAAAATTCTGTGGAAGTTTAATAAAATCTGGTTTGAATCAATGTTTTTGTATGATATTTATTGTTTATTGACCTATTTTATATATTTTCAATCATATAAGGTATTTATGTCATTTGGTGCGACCAATAGTCATCCGGTGCGACCAGTAATAGTAATAATTGTATTAAATTAAAAATAAAATATGCCATTTTTGTGGGTGAAATGGTAATCACTTATACAGTATGCTCAAGTGTATGGTATTCATTAAACATTTATATCAGTTTTATGCAATATACAGGAAAATCAAGTCTGCTGACTGCATTTACGTAGGCAGCTTGGATATTATAGAAAATAATTATGGTATAATTTGTTACAAAATAAAATAAAAAATGCAATTACATTATTTCTAAAATTGTTTATTACTAATCAACTGGTAAAATAAATATGAAGCATGTTTTGTAAATTCATTATTTTAAGTTAAATCACGGTCGCACCACATGACACTTTTGAAGGCCATGGCCCAATCATATACATGAAAAAGCACTAAAATAACTTAATCTAAAAAATGTATATGAATTTATCAGCACGCAACATTCTTATTGTTTGAACAATTGCAAAATATGTTCTTTTTTTTTGTATTTTTAAATTAGCTTGTTGAAAACTCTTACACGTCAATGACCCATATTCAAGGCATTTAAAGCTGCTCCGAGGAACTTTTAGTTTGTGTTTATTCTAGCGCTCCCTTTGGACGAAAGTGTTTTTACTACGCCAGCTGTTGTTCCTGGGTGAGCGTATACCCATGACAAAGGCATTAAGAAAAACTTCATAAAAATAGCATTCCTTGCTCTGATGGTCTGGTTTGCTGTTACATGTAGTGTAAATTTGATTGTTTCAGAAATATTTAAAAGTTCCTCGGAGCACCATTTAGTATGTTGAAGCCTCAAGCCTGTTATTAGCTTGTACAGCCATATGGTTAGTGGTAATGAAATCCACAATAATTATCAATACACATAAAAATTTAAATTATAGTTAAACGCATGTAAATCATATGTTGGAAGCACTGGAAGTAAAATGTTTTAATGTTTAAATATATTTATGTTTCAAAATGATATTCCCATGCAAAGCATTGTTGCCAGTTGTAATAAAAGTATCTATAAATGTTTCATGAAAAAAAACATATAAAATTAAAAAAGTAAATATTAAAATAAAATTTAAAAAAAAGTTTTCCTATGGTTTTTATCCTTAAAGTCAACTATCCAACCAGTAGTAGTATTTTTTTTGTTCGAATAAATTTTTTGGGCATTTTCAAGCTTTATTAGACAGTACAGAGTTGAAATGGGGAGACAGAGAGATGACCTGCAGTAAAGGTCCACGGGTCATATTTGAAACCGCAACCACTGCAACAAAGGCCAGAGCCAATATGGTACGCGCTCTATCCACTACGCCACTGGAGCGCCCCGAGTAGTAGTATTTTTAGGGTTTAAAGATGTTTGATTGCCTTTGTCATTCGATTTGGATGTAGTCGGACAAGTCAATTCAGCATCAAAGCGTTGTGGTTTGTTGTGAGTTCTCTGCATTGTAGCAGGAGTGGCTTGAGAGGCCGAAACTCAAGCCAGACAGTTGTAATATATACGGTTACAGTATATACCACCTCAGAAAAGCACTTTCGATGCAAGTTTAGAATACATTCAGAATTTATTAGTATTATTATTATTATTATTATTATTATTATTATTATTATTATTATTATTATTATTATTATTATTCAAAATGTTTTTTTTTTTTTGTCTGTGTTTTTAGAAAATTAACTTTTTATCTTATGATGAAGTTGTTGAGAAGCTCAATTTTAGAAGTTTAGGACAAATGTATAATTTTTTTTATAGCCTCCTATTAAGCATTTTTAAGAGTTGCTTAATGGTTTATAACACAATATCACAATCAGTTGCCGATAAAGACATTTTAAGTAACAAGTTTAAATGACTGTTGTAATAATTTCAAATAAATTTAAATATATCTAAGAATTGCATAACTCACAATTATATATCTTTATTTACGTATTGTAAGTTATATTAATTGTTTTTATTATATTAATTTTATATTTATTAATTAATGAATTATTTGTTTTGCATAAACTTGATTTACACTATCAATGAGAAAACATCTGACCTTCTATGCACATTTTAAACACACTTATGAACACTTATATATCTTCCTTTTGAGTTTCTGTTCATAGTAATGCTTTATATGATTATAGAGGATTACAGAAATGTTGAGCCATTCGCCAATGCTCGTTAAAGTCATTCTATAGTTGTTCAGAATAGTTGAGAACCACCACAAGTGTTTATATGCTGCTTATGAATGCTATATGTATCTAACAATCAAGTGTGATCAGGTAATTAAACTTGCAGTACAAAAGACAAATCCAGCCACAGCAATTGATTTAAGGCTAAAGTAGGAGCTTAGTCTTGAATCCATCTAAAAAACGTAAGGTTGGATCCGATCAAACAATATTTTTGTATTTGTATAATGGTCACTGTGTTAGATTAGGTGATCGTACATTTTCGCAGTGACTTGCAAAAACAAAAATCAGAAAAGTGTGTGCAAAATTGTGAATGTTCACAATGGTCTTCTATGTTGTTTGATGTGACATATTATCGCCACCTTCTGGCCTGGCGTGATTGTGACAGTTTTGTTTTATTCTGTTTGATTGTGCTCCGGAAAAAATTCAGAGACTACTCTGGGTTTTTCTTAAATCTTCATCTCTACATTACTTATTGAAAATGCTCTAAATGACAATAGAATTTATTCTTATTGTGAATTTGGTAGAAATGTTGTCAGTAGTTTATAGATTAAAACCAAAAGGTTCAATTTTACTCAAACATATGCTCTATGAATAGTAAAACAAGAGACACTGAACATTTGGAGTGGTCTCTTCATTTTTTTTCCGGAGCTGTATGTATACAATCTATCTACAGATTTTTTTTTTTTTGACTTTTTGTCCTCACAAAACAATTTCTTCTCTTTACATTGTTTTTTGTTTATTTAGTTGCATTGATGGTGGGAAGCCTCAGATTCAAAAATATACTTGCCCTGCACTTTTTTTTTTTACTATTTTTATATTTTGTGTTAGTGTGTATACTGGAATGCTGCTACAATTTTGTTGTACACTGTACAATGACAATAAATGATTCTGATTCTGATACATCTGCTGTGGATGTTGAAACAGTTGATTTGAATCATCGACTTTTAAGTAACAGCCCTAATCTCTAAATCTGTTGGATCCGGCCGTTATCTGTCTGAAATCATTTAGTCTGATCTCGACATTAAGGCTCAGATGCGTCTGATAAAAGTGACATCAATCTCAATCTCCCAAATTTGATGAGATGAAATGAGATGATCACCATACCTTGGGAAACGCTGATGTCCACATTTAATTTAATTTTATTTAACCTTTATTTATACTGTAGAGATTATTGAGCGGTGTGTGTGTGTATCACTCATTTACAATGATGTCGAGTCAAACAAATGCAAAGCAAAAACAACACAATATACAATTCAAATACATCAAATACACAACAGATAAAGAGAAAAAAAACGATTGAAAATTTCAGACAGTGACGATTTACTAGTGTGACAGTGCCCATAATATCTCCTGCATACTATTTTTAATGTGCATAGGGGTTCAATAATTTAACAGACTTGAAATATGTACTTACATGGGGGAAAAAATATGACGTCTGATGTTTTTAATGTGGCGACTGTTTCAAATCTGTGTTAGATCAATCTAGTTCATAGGATGTTGATGCTACGCTCAGATAGCATGCTGCAGCTAATCGAAATACGACACACGTGAGAATAAATTGTTTATAACACTCATATCCTCTCTTTCCTCACGGCAGATCTCCGTCTGAACGTTCTATAAAAAAGAATATCCAAGACCTTTCTGGACTAGCGCCAACGACGGGTGTCGCATTATGCAGTTAGCTAGCTAACAATCTTTGAAGCTATTATTGAAGCTTTCTTTTTTCAATCCGCGGTGGACTTGGTGCGGCTCTCTCTCTCTCTCTATGTCTCTCTCTCCCTCTCTCTCTCTCTCTCTAAGCTATATATCAAAGCTTGCAACGCGGCAACTTCTCGCACCTGGTTTGGACCTGTATCTCCTCTTCAGTCAATCCATCCTACACACGTCTTGTGCAGCTGGTGAGCCGAACGTGGACATTGACAATGTAAGTTGCTTAATTTCCTACATATGTAGGTTTTTGGTGTTGTTGGTGTTGTTTTTGATGCTAAAATTAAGCCTCTGTGTTTTTGGAGCTAACGTAGCTAAAGTTACAGTAAAATGTTTTGGCTAATTTCCAACTGTAGTCCCCTGAGTTATTGGGACATTCAATTTTGATTAATAATGACCCGGTTTTCAAAGGCTTTAGTTAAAGTTTAGTTTATTTCCAAATACTGCATTTCAGATCTTCAAGATCATTCAAATAATGTAATAGTGTTAATATTATTTAATTTTTTAAACTTTTGAAAACATATTTTATCACTTTCTGAAGTTAAAATAAATTGCTTTAGAGGCTTGAAGTTAATAAATAGGAATAGCTTATTAAGTCTACAACTTCACAACAGTTTCTTCTAACATGCAGTGACCGTAGTAGTCCATCGAAGCGCTATCACGGTGCCATACTATGTCTGCATCCCAGAATGGAAGCAGCTCAAGAAAATTTCAACTTAAATTTTTCTCCACAACATTTCTTCCAGTCTGGTTATTCTTGATTTCAGGCAGTACCATCATACTTGGAACAGGTGAATATTGTTTATTATGCATTTCTTAAAGGGGTTGGCCTAAATTAACATTGCATCCCATCAGCGTAATTGGCTTTAAGTTTGTTTTAAGTGACTAATGATGATAAATAAACTTACGCTCTCTGTCCATGGTTCTGAAACGAGAACGGAAAATAGATGCATTGTGTAGATGGATTTGTTTTGTCGTGTTAAAAGAGATCTGAGATTTTCGATATATTTTGAAAATAACTCTACCTATTTCTGCTTTTGTTGAAATAACGCAACTGCTTTAAAGAGGGTTCCTTGATGGGGCGCTCCTGTGGCGTAGTGGGTAGAGCGCGTACCATATTGCAGTGGTCGCGGGTTACAATCCGACCCGTGGACCTTTACTGAGTGTCATCCCCCCCCTCTCTCTGTCTCCCCATTTCGACTCTGTACTGTCTAATAAAGCTTGAAAATGCCAAAAAGAGGGTTCCTTGAGGAGGACAGTGATGAATACAGGTGAAACAAACGGTGCAGACATTTGATCATTCTAGGCAGTTATTCAGCAATAGCTCACGACAGGCAGCGATGTACGCTTATTATATCACGTTAAATGCGCGTTGTTCGTCTTGACGCGAAGATTCCGTGAATGTATCAATAAGGGAAGGGGCCGTTGGCAGAGAACAGCTTAGTGCAGGGAGTCAAGGCGAGGAATTGATTCAGCACAGTGTCATTAGGCATGTATTCACAGAAAGCCGTCTTTAACATGATTTTAACATCACTTTTTTTTTCAATTCCCCAGATCTAAACACAGAGCCAGTGGTTTTGACAAACTATGGCAGCGAAAGTTCAATCAAGAAGATGAACCAGCTGCACCATTTATAACTTAGCTTAAATCATATTCACCCTAACCTCAGTGAGCCAATCACCTTGTTCCTGTCGAGTTTGAAAATGTACTCTCCTTGCTGTCAGTTGTCAATTCAGTGATTGATACAACCCTCTTCCACCCCATTCACCTCCATTACTCATCACAGTGCTATTTTTTTCTGCGCAGCCCAAGAATTTGCTTCCCCCTTCAGATGACTTAAAGATGGGGTCTTATCACCAAAGACTCTTCTAATATCTAGAGCATATTTCAATACATGAATTGTTCATTCTTTAACCTCTGATTCATTAAGTCTCTCCTGATTGAACTGGCTCAGGCACAATGAGGAGATGACATGTTATCTTTGCCAGAAGCATAGCGGCCCCACGCAGCTTGGGCTACTTTTTGGGGCAGCTGTCCACTGCTTACAGGCTAAAGATGGTAAGATATGATTGAAAACACTAGCACTATTCATTTCTCACTAGCACTATTCATGTCTGTATTTGAATAGATTTTTAATTAAGGAATTGTGTGCGTTATTTTTGTCTGTGTGAAAGTTGAAGACACTGCAGTGCAAACTGAGTGAGAGACGTTTAGATGTGTGCAGGAAGTTGGCCATCGATGGACCAGACCAAGAGGCTTTGGACTACAAGGAGTGAATGAGTAAGTTTTGTATTACTTACTGAATTTATAGTACTTAATATATACTTAATGAAAGTATGCATTTTGCCATCTCTTTGAGCGGTTATAAACCTAATGGATCAGCCTAAATTGTTAAATGAAATCGGGTTAATTGGCATGAATTTAAAATGTAGTTAAAATAATAATTTTTTGCCTACCAACAACCTTGTTTGGTGCCAGGTAAACCCTTATATAAATAATCACATCAGATACAGTTGAAAGAACCATTTTTTACCGGTATTAAAAGTGTTTTTGGGTGGCTGTACTCCAAAGACAGTGGAATAGTGGGCCTTCTTGTAAACCACATCTAATACAGAATCACGTTTATTTCAAGGAACATTAACGCCTACAAGGAATTTGCTTTGGTATGATGGTGCACACAATAAAAGTAAACATAAAAAAATAACTAAGAATAAGATGTACAGAAAAAAAACATTATAAAATAATAATTTTGGCAATTTATGAGCCACAAAAAATTACATTTTAAGGACATCAACAAACAATGTTCTTTTTATTTTAGTAGTAACAGTTATTATTATAAGTTGCTTTTATATGTTAAATTCACGTAGAAATAAAAGTAACAATATAAATGTTCTCATCATAATTCCTTCAAAATAAAGGTTTGGAAGTTTACATTAGACATTGGCCTTTAGATGTCTGCTCCTGCCTTTGTCGTGCCCAAATAATCCACCAGAGGGCAGTGCTTTACTTTATGATTCGTCCACATAGTTCCAAGTAGTCTTCTTACTTTGCTGCATATGCTTCAGTGCAGAGCTTAATGAGATTAATGCAGATTTGCTCATATTGATGCCCCTGTTTCAAATCAAATCAGTCCTTTATACTTGTTATACGCTCCGATATCACAAATAGACATTTTGCTCTCAGTGGGCTTGACATTCCATACAATTGGGATGAAATACAATATGTACACCCTGCCCTGTAGGGTCACCCTTAGCTCGGCTGAGAATAGAATAGAATCATGGGGATAGAATCATGTCTTTGAAACAATACACACTTGGCCATATCTTTGAGCTGAAAAGTAAGAGGTTTCACATTAAGATGTTTCAGTTGGCTTTAATCATTCCTTCAGACTGGGCATATATGTTTTACACTTTTACAACCTGGCCTTGAATACAAACATTTTACAATGGATTGCTCACATGAATTCATAGAATTTACCATATTTCATCTTTACATAGGTGTAGAAGCCAAAAGTGCAAAATAAGTGTCTGTCTTTGCACTGTGGGTTAGGGGTTAAAGAGGAAATTTTGGGGTGTTAGGGATTTTTTTTTTTTTCACTCTAATGAAAATGTAGCACATTTGATTTAACTTATTGTATTTTAAAATATAGAAAACAACCTGGCCATTGAATACAAACATTACAATGGATGCCCACATAGGGAGTTTTAGAATTTACCTTAGTTCATCTTTGAGGGAAGCATACCTGCCATTAATTAAGGTTCGCTTTGACATGGCCATGCCAAAGTATCTCTTGCCTCATTTACTGGACATCCCCACATCCATTTCATAACGTTATTTACCTCAATGCATGCATCAGTGACTTCACGCAACCCCCCACCCTCCCCTATTAACAAGACTTATTACAAAAGATAGGACACATAGGACACATTTTTTTAAAGATCACAAAATTAATTTGATTAAGCCTTTTAATTTACCTCTCAAAGTGGACCAAATTGATGCATTTAACTAGAAAAAGGAACAACATTTTCTCCCAGGAGGAGAATTTGTCTTTCAGCGGGGCTTTTAGATAAATCGACACTATGATACAGCATTTATATAAACATACATTCAAACTGGTGAAGCCTCAAATTAGCTTTAGCTGAAGGTTATAGTGTGACAAAGTGTATTTTGTCCCTGAATTACTAACCGACCGTGTAGTTGCTTTACTTCAAGTAGGATACTGAAGGAATGATTATGGTGACCAATAACTCTTTTTTATATATGACATGTGGTTATTGTATTAAAAAAAGACTTGAAAAATCAGCATAGTTTTTTAGATCCTTTATTGAACATGAAAGCTTTACACACCCAAAGTCAGAATGATATCACATGTATAACAAATTCCCTTCACCATTTTAACATATTTTTTCTTGGCAATCTCTGACACTGCTAAACATTTACTGGTCAACTTGCAGTAATTTATACCCATGAACTGTTATGAAAAATAACCAAACAATAAAATAAAAAGACACTGTGACAACTTACAAGGAACCCCAAAAGTTTTGATAATTGATTATCTTCAGTTTTCATTTAAAGCCCCAAAATATGCTATTTTTCTTATGAGATAGTATAGTGAAAATGCATGAAGCAGGGTTATGAAAAGTATGAGGGAAGACATGCAGCAAAGGGCCAGGATTTATGGTATGCACTCTACCCAGTGAGCCACCGTTGTGCCCTTAATGCTACTTTTTTAAAGTATGGTGCACCCAACCGCACACCCACCCCCACTACGTCGTACAATGTGGTGTCTAGACTCAGCCGCTGATCTGGCCTGCGCCGCCTGCTGCTTCTGCAGATTTGCAATTCGATTTTCCAGTTCTCTATTGCGTGCTGCTGTAACCTCCATCTGTTTCTTGATGTCCTCCTTCCATTTCTCAAATTCTTTCTTATACTTTTCTTTTATTTCATTCTCTAATTTCTCTTGCTCTTTGCGATGCTCCTCTTTTTTCTCCTCCAGGATTCTCTGTCTCTCCTCTTCAAGTAGCCTCTCTGCCTCCTGGAACATTGCATTGGTGTAATGGCTTCCCCCGTTCCTATCTGTTATATTTCTGATCTTGGTGAGCAGCCTCCTGACCTGAGAACGATCCTCCAGGGTATTATCGAAGACATGGTACTTGCCGTTACAGTTGTTGACGAGTTCCTGCATATCTTTGCTTTCCTCCAAGAATATTTCAATCGGTCTCCCTTGGAGCAGGTCACCAAAGGTGAAGAGAACCATGCTGTATTTGCCTGCGTCCTCTCCAAAGAGCTCCTGAATCTTCTTCACAGTATTCTTATCTTCTTCTGTGTATCTGCCCAGTTTGATGACGATCAGGAAGATGTGGGGTCCAGGAGCAGCAAACTTAATGCACTGACCAACATGTTTTTTGGTTTCCTCTTCACTAAACCTGGTGTCAAACAGACCCGGAGTGTCGATAACAGCAATCTTTTGTCCATCTACCTTATTAGTGCCCTTTGCACATTCTTTGGTCTGAGATTCGAAGGAGAAATCAGATTTGAATGCCTCTTTTCGAAGAATGGTGTTTCCTGCGGCACTCTTCCCAGTTCCAGTCTTCCCAACCAACACAATCCGGAGCTCCTTATTATTGAATACGGGACTCTCTGAGGGGATAACAGAAACCATCGACATATAGTTAGAAATGTAGATTTTAACAAAATAATACAATGTTGACACTTAGACAGGCTGATTTCACTGTATGAGTATTTTAGAGGCTGCCGTTTGTGACGTTACACTGAAAGGTGTTTCTAGTATTTTGTTCACCTAGTTCAAATCAACAAGGCTAAATAAGAAAAACATATTCCTGTGCAATGCATGGGATTTAAGAGAAGTTGTGTTACTCCATTTAAGCACTAACCCCTTTAGACCTTTTGTTGTCAGTTGATCATTTGCATAAGTTAATGCAAATATATTAGAGATGCACCGATCTATCAGCCATCCGATCGATCCAGGCTGATTGGCTTATTTTGTATTGATGTGTGCTAAACCAAACTCCTCTACTGAGCTTGTGTCAACAGCTATTATCCCAGAGACACGACTTTTTACATGAAAACACTATCTGTAGTTACTCTACTGCCGACCCTCCCAACCAATTTGATTTAGCAGTAAGTCGTACAAATACTTTTACTATATAAAAAAAGTGGTAACACTTTATAACATGTTCATAAATAAGTCATTAGATAATGTTGAACTTGTGATTTAAAAAAGTAATATATATGTAGATGATTAATAAGTGATATTATAACATCACAAATGTGTTGAAGTCATCTATAACGCTTTTAGTTAATCATGAAATGCTCATTAAAAAATCATTGGTAAATGATTAATAAGTCATTTACAAACCTTTCTGCATCCCCCTAATCTAAAGTGTAAGCCATTTATCAGGTTCTAACATGGAGTAGGGCTGTCCTGGACAAAAATGTACATAGCTGAATCTGATTGCTCAAATCTTGCCTGTAGTCAACTAATGGTCAAATCAAGCATTTATGTTCCTGCTTATTGATCCAGGCTATTATACTGTTAATAAAAACTTGAAAGCAACTTAAGCTTTTAATCAATCTCCATAGTGTAAGTCAATGACTAAAGTAGACATACACTCTAATGCCAACTCATGAGGACAAACTATATTTGGGTATTTAAGCCCTTTTGTGTGATTTAGGAAAAAAATGTGCCAATGAAAATATGGATCAATGAGAAGGAAGAAAATAGCATGATTCTACGATTAGTTGACATAGGCAAGATTTGAGCAATCAGATTCAGCTATGTTAATTTTTAGTGTAGCCCTACTACACATTAGTACCTGATGAATGGTTTACACTTTAGATTAGGGGGATGCAGAAAGGTTTGTAAATGACTTATTAATAATTTACCAATGATTTGTTAATTAACTTTTCATGAGTTACTAAAAACTTTATATAACACATTTGTGATATGTTAAGATGGCACTTATTAATCATCTACAAATATATATTACTGTTTTTGTAAATCATTAGTTCATCATTATATAATGACATATATGACTTATGAATCACTTATAAATCACTTTTAAATGAATGAATGAATGAAGTGTTACCAAAATGGTAATTTGTTTTATAAATGCTGAATGTTTTATAGTTTGATTTTCAGTAAAATATTGAAAATCGGTGCACCCCTTATTAAATATTTAGATACAAGTCATAATTAACAATATAAATACATTTGATTGTCTTACCATCTTCGGCTGGTTTGCTGGCCATAGTTGATTTATGGGGAGATGCGCTGATCTGCTGCTGATAGAAGAAGTCGTATAAAGTCTGTCCTCAACAACACTTCCTTATATAATGCAAACCACACCCATAAAACACTGCTGCCATCAACGTTCATTGAACTCTTTCGTAAGTTCTGCTGAGGTGGCATGTTTCAAAGAACAAACGCCCAAAGGCATTTGATGAAATGCAAAGGAATGTGTGACCTTTACTGTTAAAATCTACTACTATCCGTGATCTAAGACGCGCTGCTAAATGCAAAGGAATGTGTGACTGTTAACGCTGGGGTTGAGAGTTTGCGAGAACGCTCTGCCTGCTGTAGCTCCTCCCTCCAAACGACAGCTATGCGCGTTCATGTGAATTCAGTTAATCTAATCTGTCGCTTCATCATTTTGTGTGAAAAATGGTTCAACGCGCTGAATGCACCTACGCAGGTAGTTTCCCCCCCGATATATTTATTCCCCTAATCAACCATGGCTGCGACCAGACCCGACCCGACACAACAGCGATCATGTCCGCACAAAAACAACAACAACACGGCCAACAATTGTGCCAAAACACAAATAAACAGCAACTGAACGGAACAAATAGCCTTAAAACAGCATTGCAGATTCACGCCGCTCGGAAATGAACACAAACAGCAAGGCAGCACCATACCAAACACATTTACAGCAGCATTGTATGCAGGGCAGTACAAAATAAAGGCAAGTAGCCTGCATTATCTGGCTGTGACGGGACCGTGGCTGGCGGGAACACTGCTGCCATCAAATTTCATTGAACTCTTTTGTAAGTTCTGCTGAGATGGCATGTTTCAAAGAACAAACCCCAAAGACATTTGATGAAATGCAAAGGAATGTGTGACCGTTAATGTTAAAATCTACTACTATCCGTGATCTAAGACGCTCCACTAAATGCAAAGGAATGTGTGACACTGAGGGTGTATTCACACATGCCGTGTTTAGTTCGGTTGAAACGAACTCAGGTGCACTTCCACCTTCGGTGCGCATCTTTCAGACAGGTGTGAATACAGCAATCGCACTCGGGGGCGGACCAAACAAACCCTCGCGAGACCCAGCTGAAGAGGTGGTCTCGATGCGCTTCGAAACGCACTCTGCTGCAGTTCGTTTGTGGTGTGAATTTGGCCGGACTCGATCCGACCCAATTGCAGGAAGCACTGCGCCTTTGATTTCTTTTCTTTTCTTTTTTTTCTTTAATCGCCATCAGCTTCACATTATGGGAAAGTGTTGTATTAACCGTTGTTAGGAAGTTAGCATTGTGGTTTGCCGGGCTCACTTTCGAAAATATTACAGTTGATAATGACGCGTACACATGTTTATATGTTCAGCGATCAGATGGAGAGGAGGGGCGTCTCCCGCACAGTGCCAACAGGTTCACCCTGCGCTTTGCATGAAGTGTGTTTTTTTATTTTTTCTTCCCAACGTGACCGTCAATACTGTCCCTGTGTCAGTTTGGAATGAGTTGGTCGAACTACACCCAGGTGATACACTGCTAAATCAGCTGAGTGTCAGCTTGAGCCTATTCTTCTCTCTATCCGAGTACTGTACCAACAATACAGTAGGCTATACATTATGATTCACATCGTAAGCTACAAGCCACATAACGTGGCATTGACTTAGGGCTACATATTATAACCATATGAAACAACAATAATTAAATCTCTCTTCTTCTTTATTTATAGGCAAGATGTAGCCTAGGCCTTTTAATTTTTTTAAACCCCGTATTATATCAATGATATATTTCGAGTTTTTATTCGTTCTTCCTGTTCTTTTCCCACCGCAGAATGTCTGTCCAATGAATGATTGACCTCAGATCAGTTGGTTTTGTTTTGTAATGCTGGTTCAAATGCAAAAGAGGCAATATGAAAGTGGACCACACCAAACAAAAAAAATCTAAACTCTATTTGGTCTGGACCAAAGCAAGTGAACTAACGGACTTTCCATGTGTGAATACACCCTTAATTCCTTACTACTTGGACACAATTAGGTCTCAAAGATCAACTAGAATAACTAATCTTCTACATAATAATCAAAATGAAAACTATTTAAACTCTCCATATAATATTTAAGGGTATATACATGTTGTATGTGTGTGTCTACGTTGGGGCCCTTGTGTACTGTTGAACCATAGAATAATGTTATGATTCTGAAGAGGCAGAAGTAAAGGTTTCGGGGACATTGTAGAATGTTGTTTCTCAAAATGTTCTGGTTAAAAAAAACATCAGTGGTGACTGCAGACTTGAACCTAACACTGCTTGAGTCCATTACGTGTTGATGCAAATGGTATTGTAGTTTATTTTGTTTAAAAATTAATGAAAGAAAACTGACTGCTAATACTCAAACCAAACTATAGAGCATAATGTGGGCTAAGCCATTGTAGAACAACTTTTTGCTATGTCTTTCCTCTTCGTAACATTTATCAGTGGGCTACACTGTGTCACGCTGCTACTATGTCACCATAGTTAGCTTCTCTGAGTCACCTAACAGAAGAGATGCGTGTGAAAGAAACTCAGTTTGATCGACAGCCGATACCGATATTAAATCACATTTTCTGTGAAATAATTTCTCTTCAAATGGTGATGGGAGGGGGAACAGGGTCTGCTGTTTGCAAACATGTGAAAACATGAAAATGCCAGAGGACTGAACCTTTGCTCAATTATTAGGTAACCAACCGTTGAATAAGTGCTCTGGCAATGTATCAGACGCTTGACAGCGCTATAGGTTATTTTCTTTCATATAATAGAAGGCATGCATGTGAAAGAAACCAGTTTGATCAACAGCCAATAACAATAACGTTAGAGCCTCTCCCAGTGTTTCTCACAGGATTCTGTGAGACATTGTGTTTCTGTGTGTGTTAGTAATAAGTAAAGCATAGGTCAGCTTATAAAAGAGAGCCACTGCTTGAATATAGGGGACATTTCTTTTAAATATAAATCAAATAGACACATATCAGTGTGGAGCTAGAAATAAGTCGTAAATGATATCTAGGGGATCACCTTTGTAGCAACTGGTTATTCAAATAGGAGAATAAACATTTTCGATTTGGCATCATGTAAGTCCTTATCCAGCCTAACGAGACAAGCTCAATCATTTTGGCCATCTCTCGGCTGAAGGCAGGCAAAGACTTTCATCGCCCAGGCGTTGATACCCTTTGTTAATGACTTTACACTTACAAGCCATTGGTCAGAGGGTTGGCTTAAAGTAATAAACGTGTGATCACTGCTTTATGATTCTTGTCCAGCTATTATTTGGAGCTTTGCCTCAAGATGCCCAGTCCTTCCTCAGAACTTCATAATCTTCTAGATCAATTAAAGACAACTTATTGACAAATAAATGTTCCAGCTCCAACGTCAGCCTCAACAAAATGAGCTTAAAACAAAATGATCATATTTAATAAATAAAATCATGTTCTAAATCAATAACATCAACTAGGCTTACACCAACTTAACTAACATTAACATAAATGTGCATTTGTGTCATCACTTTGCAATCTGAGCAGAAAAAAAGAAAATGCATTTGGCATGAACAAGTCAGTGTGTGAGTCTTATCACTGCATTAGTGGATGTAATTGCACTGCACATCTTTTCAAAACAGGACAGCAGGCTTGACTATGCCACCCTCAAGTCATGCTAAATGTTTTTTTTATTGGAAAAACAATAAAGAAAAAAAGAATGATCATGGTCATGCTCAATGTTGAGCTGAGATCTGTACGTGGTATTCAGTGAAGCAACAGCTGAAAAGCCCATCTCACAGAGAGGAGAAGTCATTGCGCACTTTGTGAGGAAATTTTCATTTTCATGTTTTCACATGTTTGCAAACAACAAACCCTGTTCACCCTCCCATCACCATTTAAAGAGAAATCAATCAACAGAAAATGTGAAGTAATATCGGTATCGGCTGTTGATCAAACTGAGTTTCTTTCACAAGCATCTCTTCTGTCACCTGAAAGAAAAACATTTCTACCGCTGCCAACACAGAGGTGACTCACTGCAGTTCAGCAGAAATCACAGAATTTAGAGGAAACTGTTTACTGAACTATTGTTGAACTTAACATGTTTGGCTTCTTTGACTTTGCTGGCCATGTTTGAGTTATAGAGAGCAGAGCAGAATACATAATCATTGTGTTATAATGACGATGTGTCGTTATAGCTAGATATTAGTCCCACAGAGCTGCTAGCATGGCTCTTGTCTTAAACTCAGACACAGTTACTCTTATCTTTTTTTTACTCCACTTCTGGCTCATTAAATAATTTTTCGGATAAACAGTTCACAAGGGCCTCAACAAAGATACACACATATACATGATGTATACACTTGAATCATATATGGAGAGTGTAACCTGAGCAGGGCCGCTGGAACATATTTTTAACAAGGGGTGTTCAGGGTAGGGGGGATGGTGGTCAAAACTTATTGTCACAAAACGCTGTTTTTACTATTTTTGTCTTTACTTCTTACATCAAGATGCAATAACCTGCAACCAAATCTAGTAACAGATTTTTTTTCTCCCTTCGATCTATATTTAGAATATACACGAATTACAAATTTTCATTTAGTAAAAGTATTTGAACGACTTGAGGCTAAATTAAATTGGTTGTTCTGAATACTTTTGTAGTAGTTCCTCTACAGCTTATTTCAGATTAACTCTGCACTCGCACGAAAAGCTTTAAATGTGTCTGTGGGCGCTCAGGTGGCTGCAGTTGCACTGCTCTCTGCAGCCGAGGCTCCAGTCGCCCTTTTTAAAATGAAAATGAATGGCACTACTGACACTGACGTTTGTGTTTTTTTTTTACTTATCACTTGCCTAAACACTCATCAACGTCTGGTTACCTGAAAGAAAAACAATCTCTACCTCTGTCAATAGAGATTTGCCTCACTGCAGTTCAGCAGAAATCACAGATGAAGAAAACGATAAAGATTTTAGCCGGAACTTTGTCAAACTCTTTCCTAGAACAAGATGAACAAACTTCTCAAACATTTGGCACACATATTTAAGCTGATATAATAAGTTGTCACTCTTATATGTTTTAATTCAAACCTTAAATGCTATGCAACCGTTCATTGTCCCATTTGGTTTTTTGTTTTTTTTATACTGGGCACAGGTTGAACATGCAGTCCTCTTGCATTTTCATGTGTTCACATATTTGCAAACAACAAAGCCTGTTCACCCTCCCATGACCATTTAAAGAGAAATCAATCAACAGATAATGTGAAGTAAGATCCGTATCGGCTGTTGATCAAACTGAGTTTCTTTCACACGCCTCTCTTCTGTCACCTGAAAGAAAAACATTTCTACCGCTGCCAACACAGAGGTGACTCACTGCAGTTCAGCAGAAATCACAGAATTGAGAGGAAACTGTTTACTGAACTATTGTTGAACTTGACATGTTTGGCTTCTTTGACTTTGTTGGCCATGTTTGAGTTATAGACAGCAGAGCAGAATACATAATCATTGTGTTATAATGACGATGTGTCCTTATAGCTAGATATTAGTCCCACAGAGCTGCTAGCATGGCTCTTGTCTTAAACTCCGACACAGTTACTCTTATCTTTTTTTTACTTCACTTCTGGCTCATTAAATAATTTTTCGGATAAACAGTTCACAAGGGCCCCAACAAAGATACACACACATACATGATGTATACACTTGAATCTTATATGGAGAGTGTAACCTGAGCAGGGCCTCTGGAACATATTTTTAACAAGGGGTGTTCAGGGTAGGGGGGATGGTGGTCAAAACTCATTGTCACAAAACGCTGTTTTTACTATTATGGCGCTTTTCCACTGTGTGGTATCAGTTCAATTCGCCTCGACTTAACTCACATTTTTGGCGTTTCCACCTCAAAAACATGGTGTCTGCTTTTTTGGTATCGCCTCGCTCGAGGTTCCAAGCGAGCTGAGCCGATTCTAAAAGGTGACGTCAGCAGACTGCCGGCCACTGATTGGCCAATCATTCTATTTTATATATTCCCAATCTTTCCGTGACTTTGAGTGTATTTTGTCTCGCCGCGTGCAGCCTTCTCTTGCTCTTTCATTTGATTTGCATCACAGATCTGAAAAAACATAATGAAATGTTTATATATGCCCTAAGCTCACCCAGTTGTGTTGGTTGTTGGGGATGTTACTTTAAACATACTGTACACGACACGAGAGGAGAAAAGTAGGGCAGCTAGTTAGCCAGCTGGGACAGAAAGTATAGCATATTATCCTGAAACAAGCACTAAACAGTCAACTTTATGATGCCCGTGTTTACGTGCATAAGGATACGTGACGCATCCCTACAGCTGACTGAGTGGCAGAGTCACACATCGGTAAACCAATCCTCCCTTTTAATGGCCCGTAGCAATATTCCTCTACTTCTTTCAGCAAACAGATACGAGGGGGTATTTCTTAAACATTTTCCATCCATATTTTTGGCAGCTGGTTCAGTTAATAGTACAACTGCTCGTAATCTCTTTTCTACTTGGCTCCGGAGTCGGCTTTCAGCCCCTTTGTATGACGACCCCGCCCACGTTCAGGAGGTAATATTTGCAGTGGAAAACAACCCGTGTTGCTGCCAAAACAGAGTTGAGCTGAGTCGAGTTGAGTCGAGAAGAGCTACATGTGCGGTGGAAAAGCGCCATAAGTGTTACTTCTAACATCAAGGTGCAAAAATCAAGCAACCACATCTAGTAACAGAGTCTAACCTGCCTAAACTTTATTCAAAATATACATAGTCTTGGAACTTTGCTTTCTTTTTTTTTAAACAACACTATAAAACATCAAATATATTTAAAAAATTAAATTTTTTAATTTAGTGGAAGTATTTGTACGACTTAGGCTAAATTAAATTGGTTGTTCTGAATACTTTTGGAGTAGTTCCTCTACGGCTTATTTCAGATTAACTCTGCACTCGCACCTAAAGCTTCAAATGTGTCTGTGGGCGCTCAGGTGGCTGCAGTGGCACTGCTCTCTGCAGCCGAGGCTCCAGTCGCCCTTTTCAGAGAGCCTATATTGAAAATGAATGGCACTACTGACACTAACGTTTGTGTTTTTATTTACTTATCGCTTGGGTCCCTTACTTTGCTGGATTCAAAAACTAACTGACTATAGGATACATGGTCAGACTTTTTTAATGAACATGTGAACTTAGGCCATGGTGGCCGCGTTGCTAAATAACAAGGTTATGCTGTCCTAAACACAGTAAAAACACATGACATCGCCATGTCAATATTAAAGTCATACAATCCTTTGCGTTTAGCGGCGCGTCTTAGATCACAGATGGTTTAATTAATCATCGGTTCATCAAGTGCCTTTGGCCGTTTGTTCTCTGAAACATGCCACTTCAGCAGAACTTAAAGAGTTCAATGAACTTTGATGGCAGCAGTGTTTTATGGGTGTGGTTTGCATTATATAAGGAAGTGTTGTTGAGGACAGACTTTATACGACTTCTTCTATCAGCAGAAGATCAGCGCATCTCCCCATAAATCAACTATGGCCAGCAAACCAGCCGAAGATGGTAAGACAATCAAATGTATTTATATTGTTAATTATGACTTGTATCTAAATATTTAATAAGGGGTGCACCATTTTATTGTAAATCAAACTATAAAACATTTAGCATTTATAAAAGAAAATACCATTTTGGTAACACTTCATTCATTCATTCATTTATAAGTGATTCATAAGTCATATATAAGTCCTTAGATAATGATGAGCTAATGATTTACAAAACAGTAATATATATTTGTAGATGATTAATAAGTGCCATGTTAACATATCACAAATGTGTTGTAAATCATCTTTAAAGCTTTTAGTAAATCAGGAAAAGTTAATTAACAAATCAATGGTAAATTATTAATACATCAGATAAAATCCTTTCTGCATCTTCCTAATCTAAAGTGTAAACTATTCATCAGGTACTAATGTGTAGTGGGGCTGTCCTCAACTTAAAATGAACATGGTCGAACCTGAATGCTCAAATCTTGCCTGTAGTGAACTTATCGTCAAATCATGCTATTTTCTTTTTGTCTTATTGATCCATATTCTCATTTGCCACATTACCAAACATTTTTCCTAAATCACACAAAGGGGCTTAAAGACCCAATTATAGTTTGTCTTCATGAGTTGGCATGAGAATATATGTCTACTTTAGTCATTAACTTACACTATGGAGATTGATTAAAAGCTTGAGTTGGTTTGAATTTTTTTATTAACAGTATAATAGGCTGCATCAATAAGCAGGAAAAAAAATATTCGATTTGACGAGTAGCCGACTATAGACAAGATTCCACCAATCAGATTCAGCTATGTTAATTTTTAGTGTAGCCCTACTACACATTAGTACCTGATGAGTTGTTTACACTTAAGATGAAGGGGATTTTTTAATGATTATTTCATGATTCACTAGAAGCTTTATAGATGACTTAGAACATATTTGTGATATGTTATAATAGCACTTATTAATCATCTACATCTATATTACTGTTTTGTAAATCATTAGTTCATCATTATCTAATGACTTATTTATGAACATGTTATAAAGTGTTACCACTTTTTTTTATATAGTAAAAGTATTTGTACGACTCACTGCTAAATCAAATTGGTTGGAAGGGTCGAGTATAACTACAGATAGTGTTTTCATGTAAAAAGTCGTGTCTCTGGGATAATAGCTGTTGACACAAGCTCAGTAGAGGAGTTTGGTTTAGCACACATCAATACAAAATAAGCCAATCAGCCTGGATCGATCGGATGGCTGATAGATCGGTGCATCTCTAATATATTTAGATTAATTTATGCAAATGATCAACTGACAACAAAAGGTCTAAAGGGATTAGTGCTTAAATGGAGTAACACGACTTCTCTTAAATCCCATGCATTGCACAGGAATATGTTTTTCTTATTTAGCCTTGTTGATTTGAACTAGGTGAACAAAATACTAGAAACACCTTTCAGTGTAACGTCATGAACTGCAGCCTGTGCTAATCAATAAATATAGCTTGTATCATATATATTTACATTAATTTATGCAAATGATGAGGCAATCACAATAGGTGGGGGGCAGTGCTTAAATGGAAAACCTGAACTTTTCTCAAATACCCAGCATTTTCCTAGCCTGGAAATCTAGACCCATATCTAGAAAGATAAAGGGTCTGGCCACGATCAATAGACCTTCCATACTCAAGGGGCGGCACCTACGTGTGCATTTCAAATACCACTGCACGCAAATGGATAGCACTACAACCAATCAGGACACCCCGTTCGTTTAGCGAACAGCGAGGTTAACTAGTAGATTAAACTTTTGCCATGGTAGGTCGGCAAAACAGAACATTCCTCTTTCTTGCTAATGAAATATTTGAGTGCCGTCTTCCAAATCATTAAGTGTCGAAGCCAAAGCGGTCTCAGAGCTCAAGCAACATATCCGCAGCCATCTCTGTTGTTTACTATCACGGTTTCGACGGTGCATGAACAGCACTGTTGTCATCCGGTTACGTCCGCCCCAGAGCACCTGGCCCGCCCATATCAGAAAGAACCAATTGAAACGTGGCGCAGAATTTTCTGACATATTTAAGTATCCAGACCAACAGGCGTCAGGTCTGGATTTCCAGGCTAGCATTTTCCTGCATTGCACAGAAATGTGTTTAAGCCTTATTTAGCCTTTTTGACATGAATTAGGTGGAAACAGTTATGCAAAAACCTTTCAGTGTAACACCACAAACTGCAGCCTCTAAAATACAGTAACATCAACACATGTCAAATGACAAAGTTGTATAATCTTGTCAATATCTACATTTCTAACTATATGTTGATGTTTTCTGTAATCCCCTCAGAGAGTCCCATATTCAAGAATAATCAGCTCAGGATTGTGTTGGTTGGGAAGACTGGAACTGGGAAGAGTACCGCAGCAAAGACCATTCTGGGAGGAGAATATGAGTCCTCCTCTGAATCTCTGACTAAAGAATGCGCAAAAGCCTCTGCTAAGATAGATGGACAAAAGATTGCTGTTATCGACACTCCAGGTCTGTTTAACACCAAGTTTACTGTAGAGGAAACCAAAAAACATCTTTGTCAGTGCATTACGTTTGCTGCTCCTGGACCCCACATCTTCCTGATCGTCATCAAACTAGACAGCTTCACAAACGAAGATGTGTATACTGTGAAGAAGATTCAGGAGCTCTTTGGAGAGGACGCAGGCAAATACAGCATGGTTCTCTTCACCTATGGTGACCTGCTCCGAGGGAAATCGATTCAGGCGTACTTCAAGGAAAACAAAGACCTGAAGAAACTCCTCGACAACTGTAGCGGCGAGTACCATGTCTTCGATAGTACCCTGAAGGAGCGTTCTCAGGCCAGGGAGCTGCTCGACAAGATCAGAAATATAACAGATAGGAACGGGGGAAGCCATTACACCAATGCAATGTTCCAGGAGGCAGAGAGGCTACTTGAAGCGGAGACACAGAAAGTCCTGTGGGAGAAAGAAGAGGAGTTGCGCAAACAGCGAGAGAAATTAGTCAAGCTAGTAGACAATGACAGAGAAAGGGTTAAGCAAATTGCAGCTTTGCGGAAGCGGCAGGAAAAGCAGGTCAGAGCATTAGCTGAGGCTTCAGATCCAAATATTAACGTATGCAAAAGCATGTGAAAAAGTAGCATTAAGGGCACAAAGGTGGCTCACTGGGTAGAGTGCATACCATAAATCCTGGCCCTTTGCTGCATGTCTTCTCTACATTCTTTCCCTGACTCTGCTTCATGCATTTTCACTATACTATATCCTAAAGCATAAAAAAGGCAAAAAATAAGATGAAAAGCATTATTTTGGGGGGTTTCAATAAAAACAGAAGATAATTAATTAATCAAAACTGTTGGGATTCCTTGTAAGTTGTCACATTGTCCTTTTTTATTTTACTTTTTTTAGTGATTTATAATAACTGCTGTTCATGGGTGTTACTTACTGCGAGTTGACCAGTAAATGTTTAGCAGTGTCAGGGATTACCAGGAAAAAAAAATTTAAAATGGTGAAGGGAATTTGTTATACATGTGATATCATTCTGACTTTGGCTGTGTAAAGCGTTCATGTTCAATAAAAAATCTAAAGAATGAATGCTGATTTTTCAAGTATTTTTTTAATACAATAACCACATGTCATATATTAAAAAAGAGTAATTTGTCAGCATAATCACTCCTTCAGTATCATACTTACTTGAAGTAAAGCAACTACACGGTTAGTACCATATTGGTCCGACTATAAGACAGGGTTTTTTCCCCGGAAATAGGTCTTAAAAAGTCGGGTCGTCTTATATTCGTGGTCTAATATTCGACATCCAGTAATGGACTGACCGTTACCAGAGCAGTCATTCAGCTTAAGGGCCTGTGTCCAAGTTGTGTTTATTTATTTATTTTTTTATTCGGGTGGCTGTGCACTCGGAAGAAGCCGGGACATGTGTGTGTGCAAGGAGAGGGAACGCTGTGTGTCCGGTGTGTCCTATTTAGTACTATTTTCTGGAATAAATATTTTAAATAAAAAAATATAAATATAAGATAGAATATACTATAAAATACAATATAAAGAAGTGTGTCCTATGTGGTATATCATTTGACACTGGGTCACATAACGTGAAAGCTATTGAAGAAACATTTTTTACTTTGTATTAAAATATTTGTTTAAAAAAAATTAGCACAATTCAGTATAATTTTTTGATTAAAATGTTCAATAACATGACCAAGTCATCATGAAGGTATTTAATAAAGATCGTCTTTGTGTAAACTAGACAAGAAAGTAAGTATGCCGGTTACGTACGAGGCTGGTTGGTGTTACCTTTTTTTGGGAGGTAGGAGGGGTGTCAGTTCTATCGAATATCCAACTTAAAACTAAATTCACCGCTGTGATAAACATTACTTATACTTTGTTTGAGGTAAGTCACGTTATGAAATGGATGTGAGTATGCCTAAAGCATTTTGTTGCATTATGTTTTAGCTTGCAGCAGTTTTGAAATCCATATATCCCTTATTAATCAGGCATTGTGCTGTGGACACTTGCCTTGCATGTTTTAGATGTGTCTCTGTCACCTGATTCAAATAAACAATCAGTTCAGTTCCAGTAAGGTATTATATTATAATTAAGTTCAAATCCCCTACATACCACTCACCAATGCTCAGTTAAACAGTAGGCTTGTGCATTTGGCATACTTAATATGATGAGCACAAATGTCTCTGTTTGGCATTTCTGCTGACAGAACCCTTGTGTATTTGTCACTTTTCAGCTCTCCCTTTTCTTCATCCTCTGCTTTTTTTTCCTCCTCAAAATGCTCGGCCCGACCATTACTGTGCTGTGCAGCAGCTTTTATTCTTCTTATTCCGAAGAAATCCATGTTCCCATGACCAAACTTTGCACACAAGTCCAGTCATGCTACAACTTTGCAACTTAGGTCAAACTGTTGCCTCAATAGAGCAGAAACATCTGCTTTAAACCTGCAGTGTGTAGAATTTTGGGTTTTATTTCCTAGCAGATTTTGTAGAAAGTAATTATAATATCCATAAGTACATTTAATTTAGTGCATAATAGCTGAACATTTTTTTTTTAATTATTTTTTTCGTTAGAAAGGGTCTCATATACACTGTGTGCACAATTATTAGGCAAGTTGTATTTTTGAGGATTAATTTTATTATTGAACAACTACAGTGCTCTCGGTCAATCCAAAATGTTAATGAACCTAAACCTGAATGTTTACAAAAGTAAAAGTGAGGTTTTGTCTTTCTTACGAGAATTTATATATGTTTTGCTGTTATTAGGCAACTATTAGTATGCAGAATTATTATGCAACTAAATAAAAAAACGAAAATGTTCCCATCTCACTTGTTTATTTTCGTCTGTTAAAGTGAGAATAATAAAACAACTCAAAATTTACAAATAAAAATTTCCGACATGTAAAAAAAAAAAACAGTGACCAATATAGCCACCCTTCTTTTCAATAACTGTCACAAGCCTTCCATTCATGGAGTCTGTCAGTTTCTTGATCTGTTGACGATCAACTTTTTGTGCAGCAGCAACCACAGCCTCCCCGACACTGTTCCGAGAGGTGTACTGATTTCCTTCACTGTAAATATCCCGTTTAAGCAGGGCCCACAGGTTCTCAATAGGGTTTAAGTCAGGTGAGGAAGGGGGTCATGTCACAATTTTTTCATCCTTAAGGCCTTTACTGGCTAGCCATGCAGTTGAGTACTTCGATGCATGTGATGGAGCATTGTCCTGCATAAAAATCATGGTCTTCTTGAAAGATGCTGACTTTTTCCTGTACCACTGCTTGAAGAAAGTATCTTCTAGATTAGAAACTAGTAGTAGGTTTGGAAGTTGATTTTGAGGCCATCTTCAACCCAAAAGTCCAACTTCCTCCTTTTTAAAGGAAACTATTATTTTTGGGGGGGGGGGGGGGGGGGGGGGGGGGGGGGCCTTTCGGGGGGGGGGGGGGGGGGGGGGTGTCCCTTTTCCCCCCCCCCCCCCCGTGGTTTTGGGGGGGTGGGCGCACCCCAGCTCCCGATAGTAGCTTAGCTAGCTTAGCACCCTAGTGCAAGACTAGCTCATCTGTGATAAAGGCAACTATAAGTATTACCATTCCCATTTTGTATTGATGAACACAGGTTAAAGGAATTTTTGATAAAGCAAGTATCTGTGATACGAACAGTATCTTATATTTTATTTTGGATAATAAGTAAACATTTAATTACTTACCTTTTTGTTTGTCTGCTTACTCATACATGAATTGGTGATATTGTGCATGTTAAGAAATATTAAGGGTACTGTTTGCATTTGTAAATTAGTGTAGGGAATCCAAGCTAATATTAAAGAAAACAAGTTGGGTTAAAGAACCTAGGGCCCTGCCCTCTATATTTTTGGGATAAAAGGGGCTACATGCCGTTGATGAGTGTTTAGGCAATGTATCTGACGCTTGGCAGCGGTAGAGATGTTTGTCTTTCAGTTAACAGAAGGGATGCGGGTGTAAGAAACTCAGTTTGATCAACAGCCAATAACAATGACGTTAGAGCCTCTCCCAGTGTTTCTCACAGGATTCTGTGTGTGTGTGTGTGTGTGTGTGTGTGTGTGTGTGTGTGTGTGTGTGTGTGTGTGTGTGTGTGTGTGTGTGTGTGTGTGTGTGTGTGTGTGTAAGTAATAAGTAAAGCATAGGTCAACTTTTAAAACGGAGCCATTGCTTGAATAGAGGAGACTTTGCCTTTAAATATAAATTAAATAGACAATTATCAGTGTGGAAAATATCCTTCATGATATCCAGGGGATCACCTTTGTATCAGCTTTAATCAAATACGCGACGCAAACTTTTTCTTTGGCATCATGTTAGTCCTTGTTGCGCCCAGCCAAACACGCTCATTCATTTCGGCCTTCTCTCCTCTGAAGCACAAAGACTTTCATCCCCCCAGGCTGATACCCATGTTAATGACTTTACACTTACAAGCCATTGGTCAGAGTTGGCTTGTAAAGCAGTGTCATCACTGCTTTATGATTCTTGTCCTGCTATATGTGGACTTGCCTTAGTCCAGTCCTTCTCAAACTTTTTCTGTCATTCCCGACTTCGGAGGTGGGGAAATGTTCCAGCTCCAACGTCCCCCATGCCTCAACAAAATGAGCTTAAAGCTAAATGATCATATTTAACGAATAAAATCATGTTCTAAATCAATAACATCAACTAGGCTTACACCAACTTAACTAACATTAACATAAATGTGCATTTGTGTCATCACTTTGCAATCTGAGCAGAAAAAAAGAAAATGCATTTGAGCATGAACAAGTCAGTGTGAGTCTTATCACTGCATTAGTGGATGTAATTGCACTGCACATCTTTTCAAAACAGGACAGCAGGCTTGACTATGCCACCCTCAAGTCATGCTAAATGTTTTTATGTATTTTACTACAATGCAAATAACCATTGTTTTCTTAATTTTTTTATTGGGAAAACAATAAAGCAAAAAAGAATGATCATGGTCATGCTCAATGTTGAGCTGAGATCTTTACGTGGTATTCAGTGAAGCAACAGCTGAAAAGCCCATCTCACAGAGAGGAGAAGTCATTGCGCACTTTGTGAGGACATTTTCATTTTCATGTTTTCATATGTTTGCAAGCAATAATCCCTGTTCACCCTCCCATTACCATTTAAAGAGAAGTGAAGTAATATCTGTATCGGCTGTTGATCAAACTGAGTTTCTTTCACAAGCATCTCTTCTGTCACCTGAAAGAAAAACATTTCTACCGCTGCCAACACAGAGGTGACTCACTGCAGTTCAGCAGAAATCACAGAATTTAGAGAAAACAGTTTACTGAACTATTGTTGAACTTGACATGTTTGGCTTCTTTGACTTTGCTGGCCATGTTCTTTCTTAAACTTTATTTATACAGGTAAATCCTATTGAGACCAGAGACTCTTTTTCAAGGGAGACCTGTTCCCATTCCCACGTTAACATTCACACATTAACATTCACACACATTCATACACCGATAGCAGGCTAAGGGTGCGAACACACTGAACTCTGACGCGTGGCGAGATTACATACAAAGTCAATGTACAAGCGCTTCGCCCCGCGAATCGTGCCAAGTGGCGGGCATTGAGTGTTACACGCGGCGCGTAGTCGTGCGTCTTTTGCGGTGCGGCGAATGCAGAAGTTGAAAATATTGAACCTTTCGCGAGTTGCCGCGCTGCGATAGCCAATCAGCATTTAGCTCCTCCCGACATCACTCACTTCTGGACGACGGACAGAGGAAAATAAAATGGAAGAAAAAATAATAAATACTGTTTGCGGGATCCCGGTGCTCTATGACACCACCAGCATCCTCTACAAAGACTGGAATAAAAATTTGCGGCCGTGGCTCAGGGTGAGCGAGGAGGTCGGGCTCCCTGGTAAGTTATGTGAATATTTGTCTGTTGTACAGCTATCGGTTTTGCTTTATATGAACCAAGTTAGCACCGGTTAGCATTTGGGTAAAGCACCATCAGCATAGCAGACTGTCCCGCTCAGCGCTGGTTAGCACCAGCATAAAGCCCCTAGAGCAGGCTTTCAGAAGAACAAACCTGCGGTGAATATGACCCAATATGATCAAGCAGTGCAGCACTCAGGGCAACCGCTGCCGAGTGCAGTGTCTTTGCACCTTAACTATTGACATTCACACGAGGCAAGGTGGGTGAAGTGTCTTTCCCAAGGACACAACAACCATGACACAAGTGGCAGGGCGGGGATCGAACCGCCAACCCTTCGATCATTGGCCGACCCGCTCTACCACTTGAGCCACAGTTTGAGTTATAGAGAGCAGAGCAGAATACATAATCATTGTGTTATAATGATGATGAGTCGTTATAGCTAGATATTAGTCCCACAGAGCTGCTAGCATGGCTCTTGTCTTAAACTCAGACACAGTTACTCTGTGTTAACAGTGTTCTCAGTGTGGGGGGCGTCCCACCGGTTGGGAATAGAGACATGACAGGTGGGGCGCAACAAACGGGAGGAAAAAGCACCTTCTTTTTTTTTTACACCCACTGCTACACAGTACCTACTGGTACCAGATCATGGGACATATGCTTCGATATGTGCGATTATTGTTGACAATAGGCCTACTGTAAGGTTAAACACAGAGGTTATTGGTCGTTTTGGAATATGTTTTTCCCAATTTAAAACGTAAAAATAAAGCAGTATTGAAAATTCAGAAAATAAATCTTGTAGGCCTAGCATGCTGTTTAACTTAATAGTTGAAATAATAAATACAATGTGTTTTCCCCTTGAAAATAACTAAATGCATATCTACAAAGGTCAAAGACAGTACAGTGTGGCACTTCTGTAAACACTTACTGAAACGTGCCTGGGCCATCACTCTCATGCATTCATCAGACTTTTCTCTGCGCTGCCTGAGCTGTTCATATCGATAGATGTGTTGCCACGGTGAAGTAGAGTCTTAAACGTTCCTAGCTTTGCACAGCACTTCTTTCTGTTACATGTCCCTACCTGAATTCTAAATATCCCCATAGAACAGCGCTGCGTTGTGTTATCATGATGATGTGTCGTTATAGCTAGATATTTGTGCAGTCTCACAGAGCTGCTAGTGTGGCTCTCGTCTTGGTTTCATAGACAGTTACTCCAATCTTTGTTTTTACTCCAATTTCCCGGTGACCTTTACCTCTGCCACTTCAGGATCATTAAGTTGGTTCATTAAGGGCCCCAACATAGATACACACACATACAAGATTGTATATACCCTTGAATCTAATAGGGAGAGTTTAACCAGTTTTCATTTATATTATTTATGTAGAAGATTCTTATTATTTTTAAATAGTTAAATCAATTTTTACTCTTTTCCTTAAGCTGCTCAAATATCAGGACTTATTGGGAAACAGTCTGAGCCAACAGCAGTACATTTTATATGCTTTGTGTATGTTTTTTTTTTCTTTTGAAGGAGAAGAAGATTAGTGCTGCTTGTGATATCATATGTGAGATAAAATATGTTGGGCGCACCGGTGGTGTAGTGGATAGAGAGCGTACCATATTGGCTCCGGCCTTCGTTACAGTGGTCGCGGGTTCAAATCCAACCAGTGGACCTTCACTGCATGTCACCCCCCCTCTCTCTCTGTCTCCCCATTTCAACTCTTTCTCTCCATTCTTTCGAATATAGCTTGAAAAATGCCAAAAAATAATAAAATAAAATAAAATAAAGTATTAAAACAAGTGACCTAAATTTGGCCTGGTAGTGTGGAATAAGGATAGATTCAAGATGATTTGAAATACTCGGCAGATAGGTGATCCGAATTCTTTAAATGCTTAGGAAAGGCATAGGAAAGGAGCCTCGATTCATCCTTTAACCCTCCTTTAGCATAGGTTACTCCAGACCAACCTATGCTAAAGGAAAAATGTTTGGATTTGGCCTTTAGATGTCTGCTCCTGCCTGTTGTGCCCAAATAATCCACCAGAGGGCAGTGCTTTACTTTATGATCTATCCACATAGTTCCAAGTAGTCTTCTCACTTAGCTGCATATGCTTCAGTGCAGAGCTTAATGAGATGTGCTCATATGATTCCCCTTTTGGGGTTAGAATTATGTTTTGAAACAATACACACTTGGCCATATCTGTGCTGAAAGATGTTTCAGTTGCTATATTCATTCCTTCATACTGGGAATGTAGTTAAACCCTCATACAATACATTAGCAAAACGTGGCTTAATTTCAAGTGGATAATTCATCAAGTTAGAAATTTATTTATAAGATTTACATTCTGGCCAATAAAAATAAAAATCTTAACAAATTGGCGGTATCTTTGAAAGGCATAATTCGTTTATAATTCAGGATTTTGGTTATAGTTACATAAATTTTGTGCATTCAAGAAAAAGGACACCAAAACCGGAAACTCAACTACTCTGTTTGCTAATTGCGTATAGAAATGAAACATTAATCATTATTATTATGAATTAAATTATTATTAAGCTATGTTTAAACACTGGATTTTTTTGTCAGCTCACATATAGTAGGGACAGGTAATGGATCTTGAGAAGATATTCACTGATTTTGACAAAACCACTTGGTTCTGTCTGGCAAACCTGGTATATGTATTAATCTGCTTGAGACCTTTTATGAAGTGATTAAAGTATTGACAGACTCAGTTTCTTAATGAATTTTATCAGCTTTATTTCATGATACCTTATCAACATATTCTTGAATATATGCGCCATTTCTAAACATTATTGATCATAAAATAATGTACAATAATTTACGGTGACATAAGTCCAGATAAGTTTGTTGTATTTGAAAAAATAAAGCAGAAAGCACTTAACAACACAGGAAAGGTTAAAGATTACACAATTTCCACAAATAAAAAGTTTGAGTGGTCCTTGATATAAAAAGAGCATGTGTCCAAATGATTACATTATATGCAGAAAATATAATCAACGCAATAACTGCAAGTCAAAAAGTGAATAAACTATATACAGTATATATATTTGACTGGCAAGTTGAGCTTCAAAGCCCTGTCGAGTTTCCACCGGAGTAGTACTATACAGTATGTCTCCTCTGCTCCGTGCAGTCGCGCTGGTGTCCCCGCTGCAGACTTTTATGTATTTATTTCTCCTCCAACACCATAACGTTATGGTATAAAAAAATATGGAGATGCAACTGTATTCTGGAATGCAATAATAATAAACATACATTTTATATAAAGCAGCATAGCACCAAAGCAGATTTATTTTAATCGATTGACAACCCTAATATACAGTATATGTATACAGTGTGTGTGTCTGTGTGTGTGTGTGTGTATACAGTATATGAGGTGTGTATTGTCAAGGCGGACGTCTTAACTATAACATTCCGCAACCTGAGACCTTGTTGAATACGCTGTTTATTACAATAAATAATTATTTAATAAACAATCGAGCAAGACTGAAAGCTATTCCTAGTATTATTTCCAAAGATAATAAAATCCAAGAAATAACAGTTTCTGACCCTTCAGCTTCTCGTCTGGCACGTCTTTCCTGCATTATCCTTAATTCAACTAATCTATTGTGAAGCTCTGTTTCTTTCTGCCCTTCCCGTAACTGAATTGTTTTGTCATGTTCCAGTTTCTTGTACTTTTCTTCTATTTCCCTCCTCAGTTCCTCCTGCTCTTCACGCAGCTCCTCTTCTTTCTCTTTCAGGATTCGTTGTTTTTCTTCTTCAATCGCCCTCTCTGCCTTCTGGAACATTTCCATGGTGTAGTGACTTCCTCCGTTCTTCTCTTTTATGTTTCTGATCTTGTTGAGCAGCTCCCTGACCTGAGAACGATCCTCCAGTTCATTGTTGAAGACGTGGTATTGGCCGTTACATTTGGTCACAAGTTCTTGCAAGTCTTTGCTTTGCTTCAAGAAATCCTCAATGGATTTCCCTTTGAGCAGGTCACCATGAGTAAAGAGAACCATGCTGTATTTGTCTGCTTCTTCTCCAAAGATTTCCTGAATCTTTTGCACCGTATTCTTTTCTTCATCTGTGAATCTGCCCAGTCTGATAACGATCAGAAAGATGTGGGGTCCAGGAGAAGCATATGAAGTGCATTGAGCAATAATACGTTTGGTTTCCCCTTCATCAAACCTGGTGTCAAACAGACCTGGGGTATCAATAACAACAATCTCTTGTCCATCCCTCTCACGAAAGCCCTTAGCACTTGCTTTAGTCACTGAGGTAGGGGAGAACTCCGTTTCAAATGTCTGTTTTCCCAGAATGGTGTTTCCTGTGGCGCTCTTCCCAACTCCGGTCTTCCCAACCATCACGATCCTGAGCTCCTTGTTATTGTATGTAGTAGGTTCTGAGAGAATAACAGAAAACATAGACGCATGTTAAGCTATTTTTACAAGATTATTCAAATTTGACATTTGATATTCAGACAGGGTGTTCCTCTGTATGAGTATTTTAGAGTCTGCAGTTTGTGGTGCGGTTGAATCCTAATGTATTAAACTGACAGGTGTGTTTCTTTTATCTCGTCCACCTTGTTTATATCAAGTGTAGTCTAAATAAGAAAAACATGTTTCTGTGCAATGAAGAAAAATGCTGGGGATTTGAGAAAAGTTATTTCTTTCAAATTAAGCACTGCCCCCTTTAGACCATTTGGGGTTGGTCCATCGTTTGAATAAATTAATGTAAATAAATATCTAGATAAAAATCACCATTAAAAAAAAAGTTTACTGGCTTACCAAGTTTGCTGGCCATAGTTGTATTATGGAGAGAAGAGCTGATCAGTTGCTGAAGGAAGAAGTCAAATTAGGTCTGTTTTCAAAAACACATCTTTATATAATGCAACAGGCCCATAGATAGTATAATAAAGAACAGGCCCCACCTATAAAACACTGTTGACTGCAGTCTGTTGAACTCTGTCCTAAATGCTGCTGAAGTGGAATGTTTCAGAGATCAAATCTGAAAAGAAATTCATATAACAATGCTGCTTGTATGAAAGCTTAATGTAACAAACCACAGCCATGAAACACAAGACATGAAATTAGGTGTGTTTAGTCATACGCTGTTGTATGAAAATAAAAAAATCAGAAACGAAAAGGAAGCGTAACAGATGGACAGTGTGGACATATGTCATGTTTTTCTCTGACCCAGTCAAACAGGTTACACCCAACGTTTTGTCTGTACGCAGCCAACCTTGTTCACCCTCCCATCAGCATTTACAAGAAATGACAACAGTTCTTTGAAATAGTCAAAAATACTGACTGGAAAAGTGGCTACTGTTCAAGTGCTCATTACAGCCTGTGTTAAGCCAAATAGGTGAGATTTTGAATAGATATGTCTTTGTTTAAAAAACCTATTAATTATAAAATAATGTTGTGTAAAAAAAAAAGTAGCTGTAAAAGGAAACCTCTTTTTAAAAAATAAAATAAAAAATGTAAAATGTTCTTTGCTGTTGTAAAACAATATGTCACACTATATATATATATATATATATATATATATATATATATATATATATATATACACTCACCGGCCACTTTATTAGGTACACCTGTTCAATGGCTTATAAAAACAAAAAGCTAATTAGCCAATCACATGGCAGCAATTTAATGAATTTATGCATTTAGACGTTGTCAAGACAATGTACCGAAGTCAAACCGAGCATCAGAATGGAGAAGAAAGCGGTTTAAGGTGACTTTGAACATGGCATGGTTGATGGTGCACGGCAGGATGGATCCATACTTTTATGTTGTTTACGCCAAATTCTGAACCTGCCATCTGAATGTCGCAACTGAAATCGAGACTCATCAGACCAGGCATGATTTATCAATATTCTATTGTCCAATATTGGGGATCCTGTGAGAATTGTAGCCTTATTTTCCTGTTTTTAGCTGATAGGAGTGGCACCCGGTGGGCTCTTCTGTTGCTGTAGCCCATCTGCTTCAAGGTTGGTCGTGTTTTGCGTTCAGAGATGGTATTCTGCATACCCTGGTTGTAACGAGTGGTTATTTGAGTTACTGTTGCCTTTCTATCATCTCTAACCAGAATGCCCATCCTCCACTGACCTCTGACTTCAACAAGGCATTTTACGTCCGCACAAATGTTAACAAGAAAATGAACCGCTGTACCTAATAAAGTGGCCGGTGAGTGTATATATATATAATACTAGGGCTGTCAAAATTATCACGTTAACGCAGAGTGATTAATTTCTGAAATTAACGCGTTAATTTTTTTATCGCAATTAACGCATGTGCAGAATGATCCTCCCCGTGCATCCCACCGGCTCTGTCCTACAGCCATTCAAACGTTGCGGCTGACCCAGGATGTGGCTACTATCGTAGTTTACCACCACCGGTATGACTGTGTGTGAATGAATGGAACCTGGAACCCTGTAAAGCGCTTTGAGTACCTTGAAAAGCGCTATGTAAATCCAATCCATTATTATTATTATTAGACATCAACATAACGTCGGCTTCCTGGTACAAATGAAAAGTCCCCTACGACGTGGTCGCGCGTGTACACACACACACACACCGCGGACTGTAATCAAGTTGTATTCAAGAATGCAAAACCTATAGATTCACAAAATAAATGCCATTCTATAGCCTATATTTGCCCAAAGACATAGTAAAGAGACAGACCAATTGAATTATGGTGTGATAGGTATATATTTTAGTTTGATTTAAATTTATTTTCAGTATCAAAACCATCATTTGGATTTTTAATTAATAAAAATACTAATTTTAAATGTACATATCCACCTTCTGTCCTTTATCTTTCCGTTCATACAACAATAGGCCTATACAGAGAAAATTCAAATTTGTCGGGCATATTTCGAATGGTAAAATGAATCGTGATTAATCCACAGAATCCTGTGATTAATCTGATTAAAAATTTTAATCGTTTGACAGCCCTAATATATGCGTATTCTCAATGAGATATTAGTGAGTTTATTTAAAACCACCTGGAAGGGGCGCTCCGATGGTGTAGTGGATAGAGCGCGTACCATATTGACTCCAGCCTTTGTTGCAGTGGTCATGGGTTCAAATCCGACCTGTGGACCTTTACTGCAGGTCATCCCTCCTCTCTCTCTGTCACCCCATTGCATAAAAAAGTCTTAAAAATAAAAAAAACATTTGGAAATGCACTGTAGTCTATTATGTAGCCTAATCTATGAACATTTAAAAAAAATAGTAGTGACATGCAATATACTGTGTCATGTTAACAGCATAAACCGTATAGCAAAAATAATCAGGTTGACAGAATTTCGGATAGATTGTAAACATAAATGGAGAATATGTCTGTACATTTGGAATTGTTACAGACTTCATTCAAAATTATGTAAAGGAGGCCTTGTTATAAACAACCTTATTTGGAGGCGTCATGTATGTAAGGGTTAATGCCCGACGAGGTGTCCAGGTATCAGGGGTTAATGGACACCGTGGAGGCGAGAACTGTCCGACGCGCAGCCTTAACGAAGTCCATTAAGTCCAGCCAATCAGAATAGAGTATTCACACAGACTATGGTATAAGCTCTATTAAACTCTTGACGTAATCAGTATTGGCTGTTGATCAAACTGGGTTTCTTTCGCACGCATCTCTTCTGTTACCTGAAAGATAATAATCTCTACCGCTGCCAACAGAGAGGTGACTCTGCGGTTCAGCAACACGGATCAAGATAAAAAGGAATTTAGAGATAAGAGTTCCCTGAACTATTGGAAAACTGTTGAACTTAACCAGTTCAGCTTCTTTGACTTTGCTGGCCATGTTTCCGCGACAGAGGGCACAGCATGTGTGGATACATTATCATTGTGTTATCATGATGATGTGTCGTTATGTAAGGGATTATTTATATGAAACGGGTCACACTCGAGAAATGAGACCAACAGGGTGAACAGAGCACGAATCCTTCTCCCAGGATGGACAGACATGCAATATACTGTATATTTACACAATAAACCAACATAGAAAATATTACAGTATAATCGTGGTGATACAATTTTAGATTTTAAACATACGTGTTTAATATGTTTCCACATTTGGACATTTCACAGACTTCCTTCAAAATTATGTAAATGTGGCCTAATTATCAACACCATAAGATTTATTTCTTCATTAGGTTTTCACTCTTGTATGTTTTACTTCAAACTTTAAATGTGAGTCACACCTTTCATTGTCCCATTTCTATTTTTATAATTGAGCACAAGTTGAACATCCAGTTCACTTGCATTTTTATGGTTACTTGTTAGCTGTTGCCTGTAAACAGCAAACCCTGTTCACCCTCCCATCAGCATTTAAAGAGAAATGCCACCAGTTCTTTTAACTTGTCAAGTGTAACACTTGCTGAAATATTCAGGCACACTGGGCTCTTAATTCAAGTTCATATTCAAAGTTTACCCAGGACTGTCATTTTTAAATAACATTTTCTATTTTGCATTCCAGGAAGCTAGAAATCTAAGTATGTAGAACATAACTTTAATGAAGCAATTAAGTTGACTTACTGTAACCATAATGTTATTGCCATGCACAAATCTTGCAAAAAGAGAACTGTTGGCACGGATGTAATTGAAATTGTCATAGGTTTACTAAACCACTGGATAGGCTTAAAAAATAATTTTGGACTCATGTAGCTGCATTTCCTGGAATAAACAAAAACATGTGGAGTGGATTTGTGCACGGGGAGAGCAAATCAAATAAATGAGACTACAAACTGCGTTATAACATTTTATTGACATTCTTGAGTTTAATTACATAAAAGAACATTTTGGTATCATTTTGAACTGATTTTGAGGCAACAGTATGGAAGCCACTAAGATTCAAGTGTAAGGTAAATGGAAAGAAAATTAATGATCTTATCAGTTTATTAAATATCAAACAAATGTATTCATTTAGTGCAGCCTGATCCTGGCTTAACTTTTCTTAAGAGATTGGAACATTTAATTTGTTTTCTACAGTTATCACATCTGAACTGAAAAATTAACAGCAGCCACTTTAAAGTCCTCTTAGAAACTGATACACCAATATTATTATTATCATCTTTATAGTTATGCTGACAAAAGGTATTACATTATCAATTCAAGAGGATACACTATACATTGTTGTGGCTTTATTTAAAAAAACATGATGTATGTTTATGTTTAAGGCATGTTAAAGCAGTTAAGTAATTCTTCATTTCCATTCGGTGAATCCACGACGTAGCAACCTGCCCTATGTAGGTGCATTGTTAAATTATAAATAAGGTGCAAATTGAGATACCATACCATCTGATAACATTTTACTCTTAGTGCATTGAAAGAAAAAGTTTAATTTGTCCAGGGACTTGAGTATCCCAACAATGTTCATATAATAAATATATTCAAGGCGTTCCTGCTCCGAGGAACTTTCAGTTTGTGTTAATTCTTGAACGCCCTTTGGACGAAAGTGTTTTTACTACGCCAGCTGTTGTTCCTGGGTGAGCGTACCCATGACAAAGGCATTAAGAAAAACTATATAAAAATAGCATTCTTTGCACTGATGGTCTCGTTTGCTGTGACATGTATGATCATCAGAGGAAAAATTTGATTGTTTCAGAAATATTTAAAAGTTCCTCGGAGCATCGTTAATGAAGCCTGTTAGTAGCTTGTACAGCCAAAAGATTAGTGGTAATGAAATCCACAATAATTATCAAAACACAAAAAAAAAAAAAAAAATTAAAGTTAAACGCATGTAAATCATATGTTGGAAGCACTGGAAGTAAAATGTTTTAATGTTTGAATATATTTATGTTTCAAAATGATATTCCCATGCAAAGCATTGTTGCCAGTTGTAATAAAAGTCACTATATAAATGTTTCATGAAAAAAAACATATAAAATTAAAAAAGTAAATATTAAAATAAAATTAAAAAAAAAGTTTTCCTATGATTTTTATTCTTAAAGTCAACTATCCAGCCAGTAGTAGTATTTTTTTTTTTTTCCAAAGATGAATTAGACAGTACAGAGTTGAAATGGGGAGACAGAGAGATAGGGGGGATGACCTGCAGTAAAGGTCCAAGGGTCAGATTTGAAACCGCAACCACTGCAACGAAGGCCGGAGCTAATATCCACTACACCACCGGAGCGCCCCGAGTAGTAGTATTTTTAGGGTTTAAAGGTGTTTGATTGCCTTTGTCATTCCATTTGGATGTCAGTGGACGAATAAGTCAATTCAGCGTCAAAGCGTCCTTGTTTGTTGTGAGTTGTAGCAGTGGCTTGAGAGTTTGAAACCAAAGCCAGACAGTTGTCTTATATAACAGATATGGTTATAGTATATATCACCTCAGAGAAGCACTTTCGCTGCAAGTTAAGAATACATTTCTAATTTATTTTTATCTTTATTATTAAAAATTCAATGTTTATTATTTTTGTCTGTTTTTAGAAAATTAACTTTTTATATTAAGATGAAGTTGTTGAGAAGGTCAATTTTAGAGGTTTAGGACAAATGTATTGGGATAATTGTATTTTATTTTATTAAGCATTTATAAGAGTTGCTTAATGGTTTATAACACAAAATAAATCAGTTGTATGCTGATAAATACATTTTAAGTGTGCAAACAGGTAATAAATGACAGTTGTAATCATTTAAAATGTATCGAATAATTGCAATTATTTCTTTAATTACATATTGTAAGTTAGATTTGTTTTTATTTATATTAATTAATTAAGGAAGTATTTATTTTGAAATACTTCATTTACACTATCAATGAGCAAACATCTGAGCTTCTTTGCACATTTTAAACACACTTATGAACAGTTACATATCTTCCTTTTGAGTTTCTGTTCATGATAGTAATGATTATAGAGGATTACAGAAATGTTGAGCCATTCGCCAATGCTCGTTAAAGTCATTCTATAGTTGTTCAGAAGAAACTTTACTATGTTATAGTGTGTTGAGAACCACCACAAGTGTTTATATGCTGCTTATGAATGCTATATGTATCTAACAATCAAGTGTGATCAGGTAATTAAACTTGCAGTACAAAAGACAAATTCAGCCGCAGCAATTGATTTAAGCCTAAAGTAGGAGCTTAGTCTTGAATCCATCTAAAAAACGTTTAAGGTTGGATCAGATCAAACAATACTGTTGTATTTTTATAATGGTCACTGTGTTTGATTAGGTGATCATACATTTTCGCAGTGACTTGCAAAAAAAAATCAGAAAATTGCGTGCAAAATTGTGCATGTTCACAATGTTCTCCTGTGTTGTTTGATGTGACACATTATCGCCACCTTCTGGCCTGGCATGATTGTGACAGTTTTGCTTTTATTCTGTTTGATTGTGCTCCGGAAAAAATTCAGAGACTACTCTGGATTTTTCTTAAATCTTCATCTCTACATTACTTATTGAAAATGCTCTAAATGACAATTTTAGACAATTTATTCTTATTGTGAATTTGGTAGAAATGTTGTCAGTAGTTTATAGATTAAAACCAAAAGGTTAATTTTACTCAAACCTATGTTTATGAATAGTAAAACAAGAGACACTGAACATTTGGAGTGGTCTCTTAATTTTTTCCGGAGCTGTATGTATACATTCTATCTAGATTTTTTTTTTTTTTTTTTTTTACTTTTTGTCCTCACAAAACAACTTCTTCACTTTACATAGTTTTTTTGTTGGTTTTCGTTGCATTGATGGTGGGAAGCCTCAGATTCAAAAAATTTTAACAAATTCTTATATATTGTGTTAGTGTGTATACTGGAATGCTGCTACAATTTTGTTGTACACTGTACAATGACAATAAATGATTCTGATTCTGATACATCTGCTGTGGATGTTGAAACAGTTGATTTGAATCATCGACTTTTAGGTAACAGCCCTAATCTCTAAATCTGTTGGATCTGGCCGTTATCTGTCTGAAATCTTTTAGTCTGATCTCGACATTAAGGCTCAGATGATTCAATCAATCTCAATCTCCCAAATTTGACGAACTGATCAGTTTTAAAATCTTGACGTTAGCTCTACAGGAAAAACGATAAATGGAAACATTGTTTTCCTCTATTTCTCACAACCCCCCCCCCAAAAAAAACCCATCTCTCCTTCACTACATGTCCTCTGTAAACCCCGTCTTTCTCACTTTTGCCGACCGAACTTTCCATCAATCAATCAATCAACCAACCAATCAATCAGTCAGTCAGTCAATGGCGCCTCAGAAGTTTGGAGAAGAATCCAAAAGAGGATCCCGCGGGCTTGTCACTTTGGGCTCGATCCTCATCTACTGCCTGGACCTTCTCCCCTCCTCCGAGACCCAGCTCCCCTTCCAGTTGCTCCAGCTCGGACTGGTCTAGCAGCTCAAAGTCCTCCACATCGCTGTCCGAATCCTCTAGCTCCAGCAGCCTGTTGCATTCTGGGACTTTGAGTTTAGGCCGATCGGTGGATTTGGAGTCTTCGCTGAAAGCCATGATCCCGACCGCCGCTTCTATCCGCTCCTGTATGGCGGCTGTTACCGCAGCGGCAATGGCGTCGCCCGCCATCTGGTTGGCTAATTCAAGGGCTGTGTTGATTGGTTGGTCTGTGTGAGCAAAGGCTGTTTGCTTTGATTTGATTGGCTGCTGATGATGATGAGGCAGAGGTGAGGGTGAGGGGAGGCCGAGGCTATCGTCATCGTCACCGTTGGTCGTTGCGCCGTTGTCAAGAGAAGGGAATTCATGAAGGCCACCGGTGAAGGCTTCTTCTCTGTCCAGGTCTGTGAGAATGAAGTTAAAAAGACAGTCAGATGTATCTCTTTTATGTCTCCATTCTAGAAATCAAATATCTAAAAAGATGTGGGGAGTGATTTTTAAGCTTTTTTTGACAGTTTGAGAGACAGAGTGGGGGAGAGAGGGGGATGACATGAAAAACAGAGATACAGACAGTTTCCCTGACCCATGATGCAATAAGAACAAAGATAATTGAACCTGAGAACCCTGACTAAGCCTTTATGGTACAAGTCTTACCCACAACACCACAGCAGCTACCCCAGAAATCTAATATTCTTGCTCTAAAACCATATTAGTCTGTATCTGCATGTGTTGTGGAGCTGATAAAACGTACCCTCTGAGTTCTCAGTCTGCGGTGTGTGTCCTTCTGACAGGTTGAAAGTTCCGTTGTCCGTCCACGTGACATCAGAAACTTCTGTGTCCGACACTGACATCTCCTTACACACTGTAGAGTCCAGCTGTCGGGGGGGAACAAACGGACACGTCAGATATGACTGGAGACACACACACACACACTCACACACACACAAACACACACAGTGCTTATCAACAACAATGTGGAAATCCAATGACTTCCTACTTGTTTTTGTCTTGTCTGTGCTGTCTTAAATGTGAACACTTAAATTGTCATGTCTTTCACCTGTCTTGTCCTGTATTGCATCACGTAAAAAAATATAAATTAATTAATAAAAAAAGACATAACTCTGGACTTGGAACACCGACTGTATGCAGTATAACGGAAATGTGTAAGGCCGTTAAGTTTGTCCGTTCTGTGCTACTGTAGAAACATGGCGGTGCAACATGGCGGCCCCACACTTATTAAAACAAACTTATAGAGTTGAGGACGGCACTATTAGCCTCCCTATGAATGTTTTATTTTTGAAGTATTTCCCAAGTGCTGTGAAACAGAGCAAGGGATTTTTAACACAGCTTTACCAAACATCCTTCTTTTATTTTGGATTATAACATTAGTTTACTTTGCACAAAGAAACAAAATTATTTCACAAATAACAAAAAATACCAGGGTCAAAATTAGGCCGCGAAGCTGATGTAAATCATGTGTACCGAATTTTAATTAGCTTTAACTCTGTGTGCGTGTGTGTGTGTGTGTGTGTGTGTGTGTGTGTGTGTGTGTGTGTGTGTGTGTGTGTGTGTGTGTGTTTATCCGTCCCTGTGAGTCAACAGAGGCATAATTAGATTGAGCTGAGATGATCAACATACCTTGGGAAACATGGAAGAAAGGTCAGACTCTATGCCTTCTTTCTCAGAGTCAGCCTGTGTCATCCTTTTCTCTGGAAAGAAGAAAAAAGATTTAGTTTTCTCATCCAATATTCAATAAATAAAGTAGAAGCTGGTAAAGCACAAGAATGTATGTGTGGGTATCCTGACTCAGGGAGATTCGCACAAGAATCCCAATGCACCTTTACTGTCTTGTACCTGTGCAAATGGCAATAAACATATTCTATTATATTCTTGCATTCTAGTTATTGGACTATGTTACGGTTATTTTATTTTAATGGATTTATTTTGTAAATCTAAAGTATTTTACATTTTTGGTACAAACGGGGGACGAAACTCACTAACATTTGATCTCTATATAAACATAACATATTAACATGTGTCATAGTTACCATGGTTTTCTTTGATTTTCTGAAGGAACTCTCCGATGCCAAAGTCCAGCTTCTGCAGAACTGGCTTCAGCCACAGAGCAACCTCATGAGATGACATCAGAGGCCACAGGAAAACGCCCAACACTGCAGGGAGAAAGAGAGAGAGAGGGCAAGAGAGAGAGAGGGCAAGAGAGAGAGGGCAAGAGAGAGAAATATGAGGCAAAATACCATGCCAATGCCATAAAAACACACTAAAAAGTGATTTTAACTTTATATGCAGGAACACGTTCTCACCATGTTGGTATACAGTAATTAATGCCATTAATAAGAATATCTTACTGACTTTCATCTTAGGAGAACTCCCCCCCCCCTTTTTTTTTCAATTTTATTTTTTTTCAATCTTATTTTTAATTATTTTTATGGCACAGGGATTGTTAGGGTGGGATGGGGTTTATGAAAATATAAAAATGTAAATTGTTAACTCTTGTTTCATTGTACATTGTCGCAAAAAGAAATGTAACTACTGTGAAATATTGTAACATGTGTGACAGCGTACATCTTGTCTAACAAGCAATAAAATACATGTAAAAAAAAGAATATCTTACTGAGGCTTTGTGATAAATCATCTAGGAACTTGCAACACTTTTTTTTAAATAATTAATTTTTCGATTTTTTTTTAAAGAACACATACACACACACAACTGAAAACATTTAAACAATTAATTAATAAAATAAACAACCAACTCTACTTTACAGATTTTTAAGGATATTGAAACTATAGGTAAATGTTAAGCAGAAAATCAAAAGTTAAAAAAGTCAACGAGGTGTCATGTAGGTCCCTTCAGTACTGTTATATAGTCAAGGAAAGGCTGATATATCTGTTTAAATGTTTCTGCTTTCCCTAAAAAAATTGTGTCTTTGCTGATGGTGACTAGCCTTAGTGGGACAAATGTGTATCCATATTTTTTGGATTTGCCAGAATCAGACCACAAATTAATCATCTTAATATCATAGAAGTAGCACAGTAAATGTAATGCTACATATCTTATCTTCCACTAGAGGTCAACCAAACCCCCCAAAAAAGCAGCCACCCTCCAAGCTGTGTAGGCATACAAATCACTTTTCCTTGCTTGAAATGGTGTCTTAATGTGCAAAAAAATGTAGTTCACTCACCTAGAATATATGAGATAACAATCCCTGGAATGTAACGTCCTAAGACAGCGAAGAAGGTGCAAAGACTGCAAACCAGCAGGCAAAACTAGAAGAGACAGAGAGCACACACAAAGGTTATTTTCTGATTGGTTACGGTATAGAGGTTTCAACATTTTGGAAAGCATGATTAAAGGTGTTACGAGGAACTTTTAAATATTATAAAAGTGTCAAATTTTTTCCTCTGATGATCATAAATGACATGTAACAGCAAACGAGACCATCAGTGCAAAGAATGCTATTTTTATAGATTTTCATAACGCCTTTGTCATGGGTCCCTCACCGTGGAATTATAGCTGGTGTAGTAAAACACTACTGCTTTCGTCCAAAGGGGGCGCTAGAATGAACACACTGAAAGTTCCTAGGAGCACCTTTGATTATCTGATAAGATGATGCAATTTGTCAAATTGTATGAAATTGTATTTTAAGAATTTCACCATTTAGAAAAAAACAAATCAAAATATATTTTACATAAAATAACAAGACAGTAGATGTAGCTTTACATAATTTTTCTTTCACAGACTTCACAGACCTGCTTCAATCATGTTAATTCCCACTGAGTATTAAATGTGCTGAAAATCACATTCATCTGAAGTTAGTTATTTTTTGGTCTGGTGCCTCTGCCTTATATTTACCTTTCCTGGGTTTTGCTGTTTGAAAGCCGAGGTCTCCTGGAGGAAGAGTTTGAGGGAGTCTCTGAGCTGAGGTCCAGACCGACTGTCCTGGCCTGAGTCAATGATCTCCCAGCTGCAGGGACAGACAGACAGACAGATAGGAGGCGCAATGTTAGGCATCTTTAAAATATCTCACTTAGACGCACAAAAGGATTTGACACAAGAAAAATCTTTCTTTAACTTTGTTAAAGAAAGTTATTTTAGTTGCCTTAAGGTGCTCCAAGGAACTTTCAGTTTTTGTTCATTCTTGCACCCTCTTTGGACAAAAGAGGTAGTGTTCTTACTGCATCAGCTGTTGTTCCTGGCTGAGCGTATACACATGACAAAGGCATTAGGAAAAACGATATAAAAATAGCATTCCTTGGACTGATGGTCTCGTTTGCTGTTACATGTCATTTATGATCATCAGAGGAAAAATTTGACTGTTTCAGAAATATTTAAAAGTTCCTCGTACCACCTTTAACTGATGTCAAACAGCTGAAGCTCATTGGCTTAAACAGCACTTTGTTCAACATGTGGCTTTTAAAATGTGCTCTACAAATTAAGCGACACGGCACAGTTGGTATGTTCGGATGACCATGATGTAATCACTTATACAATGTGCAGTGAGTGACTCAGCTATAAAAAAAATAGTCTCCATATTTATCTTCACCACTAGATGGATTGAAGAGGTTTATTTTGAGGCTCAGGATACCACTGGTGGAGGGACATTGATAAAATATACCCTGCGTTCCAAATCACATGTTTTTTCTTTTTACTACACTACATACTAAAGTACAGAAGAGTTTTAGTCTTTTTACTACACTACATACTAAAGTACAGAAGAGTTTTAGGGCCACAGACAGGAGAGAAAAAAAAATCAGATAAGGATAAGGATTATTTTCAATTTTTTTTCATTATGTCGAGAAATGTCAAGAATAAAGATGAATACTCCAAAATTCTATTGGAGTTAGTGGGGGCATTTATATATTTTCAGCATACTACAATTTACGTGCATGTATTGGGACATCCTAAATCTTTTTCTGGCATACTAAACAGTAGGGAAGTATGGGGATTGGGACGCAGGGATAAATCAAGAAATAAAGCCAGTCCAATGTAAATGTCATAGTCTAAATTAAGAAAAGCCTCCTATAAAACTGTCCACATGAGTATGGGTATGGGAATGTCTGTGGGAGTGCTTTCCATTTAGCTTCCGTGCCCCCTGACTCCTGGAAACAATTTACAGCAACAAATTCATATAAAATACCTCCCTCATATCCTTTAACAAATTCAGACATATTATATTAAATCTACCAAACTCTACCTGTAACGGTTTTAACTAGACTATATTGTACTTTCACCCATTTTATTTTGATTGCTGCCACTCTACATCTATGTCTAAATGTGGCAATTGTTTTTTTTTTCTTTATCAGCTTGTTGTGTATTTGATGTATTTGCATTTTATATTGTGTTTGTGTTGTTGTTTTTGCTTTGCATTTGTTTGACTCAAAATCATTGTAAATGAGGGTCACACACACACACACACACACACACACACAGACACACCCCTCAATTGATCTCTACAGTATAAATAAAAGTTCAATTAAATTTAATGAATGTAACACCTGGTGAGGTATGAAACTTTCCTCTCCAGCAAAAAAAAATCATCTCAGTTTTAAGATCTCACTCTCAGCTCTCATGCTTTCTTCACATGACACAGCTATAAAACGCACACGTGGCTCATGTTAGGTTTATGTGCCATTAATAGATATATGACTGTGCTGTTCCCTCTCTTACCAGCCTTTATCAGTTTGATTTAATGAATTAAGAGAAATTATTGACCAAATTCATTTGGTGGCCACTAATATAACATGTCCTTTCTCTTTTTGCCGTCTCCCAAAGTGTCTGAAAAATGTCTGTATTTTTACGACTTCTTTCCAGTTGAATTCACAAAATCACGTTGTCTGACCATATTTGAGTTCAAAAGCTTGCCTTATCCAGGGCGTTCTGGTGGTGTAGTGGGTAGCGTGCATATCATGTGGGCTCAGTCCTTGTTGCAGTGGTCGTGGGTTCGAATCCGACCCGTGGACCTTTGTTGCATGTCATACCCCCTCTCTCTATGTCTCCCCATTTCAACTCTGTTTCTCTCCATCCTATCAAATAAGAAAACTTTGTCTAACTTTTTTTTTATCTACAGCGGCTAATTTCTCCTCTTTGTGTCTAGGAAAAAAAGGAACTGGTCCCAAAGTCCGAACCATCCAAAAATGGAATCCGACCGAACAATGCTTCAGTATAATCCGGACCGAGAATACCTCTTTAGGTCAGACCAAGATCCACCTGTTCAGTCCTGACCATGGTGGGAGGTTTCAATCTTGGTTTTGGATCTAACAGAAAAGTCAGAAAGTCAGGACCAAACAAGGTAGGGATGAAAGCCCCCTTAGTCAAAGTCCCCCTTTGGTTCTGCCCAAACAGTACAGTGTACAGTGACAGGCTAACAAGTGGGCTACCAAACTAACTCAACAGCTTTCCTCAGATTAAATGACAATGTCCTAAATTTATGTCCGACAGACGATAGAAACAGCACGTCCAGGGGAGGCAGCTGTCCTGGAAAAAACAGGCTGGAGTGGAATCACCATGGAGATCTGGTTACTAAAACAGCAAAGCTAAGGGTGTATTCACACATGCCGTGTTTAGTTCGGTTGAAACGAACTCAGATGCTCTGCCTTCGGTGGATCTTAGGAGGTGTGAATACAGCAATCGACTCGGGGGCGGACCAAACAAACGCTCCGAGACCCAGCTGAAGAGGTAGTCTCGGTGGTTTCCAAACGACTCTGCTGCAGTTCGTTTGTGGTGTGAATTTGTCCGGACTCGATCCGACCCAAATGCAGGAGGCACGTGCCTTTCTTTTTTAATAAATAGCCGTCAGCTTCACATTATGGGAAAGTGTTGTTGTCGCATTGTTAGGACGATAAGTTGTGGTTTGACTGGGAGCCCAGAATGATATATTACATTTGATCGAGAGGACGCATTAACATGCTGAATGTGTTCAGCGATCAGATGAAGGAGAGGGGAGCGTCTCGAAGTGCCAACAGGTTCACGCTGCGCAAGAAATGTGTGTTTTATTTTGCTTCCCATGTACGGGACCGTCAATACTATCCCCGTGTCAGTTTGGAGCTTAACTGCCGACCCAGCTGATACACAGTTTAATCAGCTGAGTGTCAGCTTGAGCCTATTCTTCTCGTGACCGCGTCCAGCACCAAAAATCAGTAAAAATTATGTTTCACATTATAGGCTACAAGCCACATAACGTGGCATTGACATAGGGCTACATATTATAACCATATGAAACAACAATAATTTGATGTTTTCCTCTTTATTTATAGGTTAGATGTAGGCATTTTTAATTTTTAACCCATATTATATCAATGATACATATTTCGTAGTTTTTACTACTTCCTGTTTCTCTCCACCCCAGAATGTCTGTCCAATGAATGAATGACCTCAGATCACGTGTGGTTTTGTTTCGTAATGTGGTTCACTTGCAAAAGGGGCAATATGAAAGTGGACCACACCAAACAAAAAAAATCAAAACTCTATTTGGTCTGGACCAAAGCAAGTGAACTAGCGGACTTTCCCAGTGTGAATACACCCTAAGTTTCCGCCAGTTACCCCCGCCAGCTGTTAGCTTCCTGTGCTAATTGGAAACATGTGATTATGGTTCTCAGGGGAGGCTCAGCATGTTGAAGATGCCCATGACCTATCCCAAGACAGAAACAGCCATTCAAGGCCCGTCACCACCAACAACAACTAGGTCGTACAGAAGCTTTGTCTATACAGTATGGGATGGTGATAGCAAAAACAAAGATTCTTAAGGTTTGGAATAAAAAAGAATGTAAACAGGTTGTCAGCCTTTCCTTGACTATATAACAGTACATGACACCTCGTTGACCTTTTATTTTCTGCTTAACATTTGCCTTTAGTTTAAACAATGTCCTTAGAAAACCTGTACAGTAGAGTACGCCATGTTGGTTGTTTGTTTTGTCTTTTGTTTATGTGTTCACTTTTTCAGTTGTGTGTTTGTGTGTGTGTGTGTGTTCTGAAAATAAATCAAAAAATAAAGTATTTTTAAAAAGATGCCCTGCCCATGTCAAATGTGTTTTATTGTCTATGCCAAACAAGCGGTAAAATAATATTCTAGTATAGATGTCTTCATTGATTTTGATAGCTTTTATTCTACTATCCCATATACAAATTTCACAATTTATACAAATTTTGGACAATTTATGGTCTTGACACAGCTCGAGCACAAATTGTGTAAACAACATTCTTCATATATACAAACAGACACTGAGCATTATGCCGATTAATGCGAAGAGTGGTTCTATTTTGTAGGAATTTGTTGGCAACAATACTTACCCTGCGTTCCAATCCCCATACTTCCCTACTATTTAGTATGCCAGAAAATGATTTAGGATGTCCCAAATACATGCAAGTCAATCGTAGTATGCTGACGATACATAAATGCCCCACTAAATCCAATAGAATTTTGGGGTATTCATCTATATTCTTGGCATTTCTCGACATAATGAAAAAAAAAACTTCCTTATCTGATTTTTTTCTCTCCTGTGGCCCTAAAACTCTTCTGTACTTTTGTATGTACTGTAGTAAAAAGAATAAGTATGAGATTTGGAACGCAAGGTTAGTGTCAACAGCTAGGGTAGCAGCCTATCTGACTCTGTGCAGTGGTTCTTATGTGGTGCATTGATAAATGTCAGCACCCTCACATGCTCATAATGTATAGTTAAGTTTCACAACATCACAGTTTGAGTGTGGAAGAGTTATGCTTGTTTTCGTGGAGACCTTCTCTTTTCTTGGACAAGGTTACAGGGTTCAACGAGTGTACAGTTGACCATGTTCACAAGCATTTATTTTAAAGATTTATTTTTTTGGCATTTTCAAGCTTTATTTGATAGTACAGAGTTGAAATGGGGAGACAGAGAGAGGAGGGGGGGGGGGGGGTTGACATGCAGTAAAGGTCCACGGGTCTGATTTGAACCAACGACCACTGCAAAGAAGGCCGGAGCCAATATGGTACGCGCTCTATCCACTACGCCACCAGAGCGCTTGTTCACCAGCATTTATGGAAGACTAATTGTGGAGTACAGCTGGAAATTTGACAAATAGGCTAAATCTGCTCCTTTCACTGTACAGTTAATCAAAGGGGACTGTCCACAAAACTATAAACAAATAAACTAAATGACAATGACCATTGTAGTTCAGCATGTTTGGCCAATCGATTAAGTCGATTGTGTACATTTTAACGTGCTAGTATAAGTATAATAAGTATATAAGTATTAGGGGTGAACACGTGTAACCATTTGGTAAATCATAACCGTTTAGGAATAATCAATAAACGAAAACCGCTTTTTTTTTTTTTTTTTTTTAGTTTGGAAAATTATAATTTTATCAAGGAGTGGGGTCGACATGTGCTACTGTAGGCTACTAAAGCAGATAACACAACTCATTATTGTGTTTGGTTACAATATTCATTCATTGAACTATTTAACTCTTTCCTTTTCATCTCCGTCTCAAACAGCTGGTCCGGTCAACTGTTCGGCTCGTGAGCCCAACGGCCCCGACAGCGGGAGTCAGTCTATTGACAGATGATCACTAGGCAGTTATGATCACTTCGAAGTCAAAAACAAAATTATTAAATAAAGGCCTCTGTGCCTCTCTGTCTATCCGTCTGCCTGACTTTCTCACTGCACACTGCACACAACAGCATCGGCAAAAAAAATAATAATTACGTCGACACTCCCCTCTCCTTCCCCCTTCCCATATCAAACGGTTAAACGTGTACACGAAACATTTACAGCCGTGTAACCGTTTAGAATTTTTTTTAAACGTTCACACCCCTAATAAGTATAATACTTTTTTGTGAAAAGTACAACCATAGTCATGAGAATTCATACTCTGGAGGAATTAATGTGTTCTCCAAATGGCATGATGACCAATGGCAATCAATCTAGATGTGGTTCAGATACTGTATTTCAGACAATCTAGCTTAAAAGGTGCTACGAGGAACTTTTAAATATTTCTGAAACAGTCTCATTTTCTGAAGAAGTAGCCTAACACATGGCCAAACATACACCCGTTGAACCCCATCACCCTGTCAAAAAAAAAAAAAAAAGAGTACGTCTCCACGTCAGCGAGAACACAATCCCAAGTCTTCCACACTCCGCGCAAACTGCTATGTCGTGAAACTTGACCATACATCCTACCAAGATATATCCAGGACTTGCATTTCTTTCCAGGCAAACGTCTCTCTTTCGAGGAATAGAGAAATGCCTATCCTGTGCATCCCTTACTGCTTTTTAATGGCTTCACCGGAACGTTATCACATGTTCGACTCATCATGTTTACTTGGAATTCGGCCTCGTTCTAGAAGGCATGGCATGTGTCTGGAAGTGGAGATGGGAGCAGCAGAGTTGGCCTTTCGTCATAACTGATATGTGAGTCGAGACAGGGCGCATATAAGATACTGTTGTAGCCTGTCGTGACCTGTTCTGTTTGCTCCTGTGTAAAATAATCCCTGCGTTCCAAATCTCATACTCTTTCTTTTTTCTATTCTACATACTACATTTGACCATAAAAATTATCTAGTTAGCATGCAGTATGCTACAATTGGGACATACTTTTACTTTACTTTACTTTATTTCATCATAACAGTGCGCCTTGATCTTGCCTCTTGCTTTTATATGACCACGCATCCCCGGTTGTTTTCATATGGAGGCGCACTGGATTGTAGGTCAGAATCGCCCAAATAATAGCATGCTGGCTGTTTTCAATACTAAAAATCACAGCTGGATGTAGTAGACATCCGGATATTTTGGCATACTAAATCTGACCACAAGAGCTCTAGTTCCCATGAGTGTACCCATGACAAAGGCATAAAGAAAAACTATATAAATATAGCATTCTTTGCACTTATGGTCTTGTTTGCTGTTACATGTAATTGATTATCATCAGAGGAAAGATGAGCTTTTTAAGCCACCCATTATATAATTGGCCATGTTCACCAGCATTTATGACATAGTAGTAGTATATTTTTTGTCAATAGTTGTAGGCCAAAAATATAATCACTTAGAAAGGAATAGCAGCAATCAGTGATGTAGGTGGTGCTCTCACTTTTAGCATGGCAGCATAATTGTACAACCCACAAGATCAAGACCCAAAATGTCAGCTATTGTTTGAGTGTATTTGTCACCAGTTCAGGCCATGGTTTGTTTACTTTTTACCAACAAGAATGTTAATATTAAAATAGCTCTGAATACTGTATGGGTTTCTATGCTTTATATACTGATTCAAAATATAGATTTGATTTGTTTACTAAAACCTAAACTTCATACCCTTATGTAGGGTAGAACTACTGTACATCCCCATCAGTTTCTCTTGTCTGCCTGCGTCCGTTTGAACAATTTGAGAGGAATAACTGTCACTACTGGACACTACTGGAACACATGTCCCCACCTTTCATGCTGTGTTGAGGAATTTAATTTACAAATGTACAGTATGTGTCGACTTCTAGAGTCAAAAAACAAAGCAATAATTGCCCTCACTGACACTAAACAGAGTGATACAAGGGGTTGTGGAAACATTGGAATCGATGCTTGTATGTACTTGAATCTGTGTTAATCTAGTATTTGTATTGTCTTTTATATGGAACTTTGAGTCCGGAATAAGGTATATTCATTCATATTTGGCCTAATCGACATGGGTTGCAAATCCTGACATGTTTCAGCCCCTATACTGTCACATGCTGTCTGAGCTCCACAAACACTTTGGATACTTGGAAGAGAAGTTATCAGGTTTCATCAACACAGAACCACCACTGTCCGCTCACTGGTGTGTCAATCAATCAGGGTGGATGTTTGGTAACACCTTACTATAAGGGTATATTAATTAACTGATGATGTAATGCTTAGTTAATGCTTATAACGGTTAGTTTATGCTTATTAAGCTTTAGCTAAATATTAATGCTTAGTTATTAATGGTAAATTAATGTTTGGTTAGGCATTGGCTAACCATTAACTAACCATTATGCTTAGTCACCTAATGCTTAGCTTAGCATTAAAGTTTAAGTTTTAGTAAACAATCAAATCTATATTTTGCATCAGTTAAGCATTTACTAAGCATAATGGTTAGTTAAGGCATTATAAGCATTCCCTAAACTCTTATTAATGGTTATTTAATGATGATTTAATGTTAAGTATGCATTAACTTACCATTAACTAACCGTTAATTAGTGTACTCTTATTGTAAAGTGTTACTGGAAGTTTTATAACAACAGTCTTAAAGACGCCAGTCATCGTCACTCCAACTCTCAACAGAGATCTTAACCATAACAACAACAACAACAACGTCAGAGGACCGGGGGGAGGGGTCCCTCGTGTAACAGTGTTTAGACCCCCCCCCAACCCCCTCCCCCATAGAGGCCCAGTCCTCTTCACAGCAGACCCGGGTTAGAATCCAGCCCGGGTCATTCTCTGCATGTCATTCCCCTCTTTGCCCAATTTCAACTCTGCCTCTCCACACTGTCTAATAAAGAAAAAAAATGCCCAAAAAACAACTACAAAAAACAACGCCGCCACTCTTCTTAACCATCAGGGTTAAGCAGAGTGGCGGCGACACATACAAGCAGCTGTTGGGCAGATATCACTTTTTACCCAATCGGTAATCTCTGAAACAACACAGGCAGCGGCACGTCTGAGCCTCTAACAAGCCTAGTGACTGCGCTTTTAAAAATAGAGCGAGACTAACAATGTGTGGAATGGCAGCAAAAAAAACTCCCGGCTCTTGACTTGTGTCTTTGGAAAGGAAAGGAGGGAGGGAGGGAGGGAGGGAGGGAAGGAGGGAAGGAAGGATGGAGAGAGGAAGGGAGGGTAGGAAGGAGGGAGGGAGGGAGGGAAGAAGGGAGAGAGGGAGGGAGGGAAGGAGGGAGGAAGGGGGGTGTGATAAGTTTAAAGTTTACCCACCTGTCTGCTGTCTGTGAGGATATATACCACAGGGAGGGAGGGAGGGAGGGAGGGAGGGAGGGAGAGAGAGAGAGAGGGAGGGAGGGGGGATGTGACACAAGTTTAAAGTTTACCCACCTGTCTGTGAGGATATACTGTATACCACAGTAAAAAACCCGCGACTTTGATGCAACTAATACCTGTTTATGTCCTGCATACGTACTCATAAACGGTAAGATGACATTAATGGAGTGAGAAACTAAATGCCTTCGCTAAAGGCCAGTCTCCATGGGTCCGTCCAAGACACGAATCCAAAAAGCTGGAGGTAACATAAGATGCCAGTGTTATGGACGAAAGGGGCAGTGATGACGCAACGGTGTGTTACTGCTTTCCAAGTATATCTATGCCGTGTTTGTTGATCATGTTGTTGTGAATTAATATGAGCTGAGGTCATAAAGTCAATTAAACAGTGATTGCAGAATTTAAAACACAGACAGAATTCAGTCCCAATTAGGTGATAGAATTAAGCATTAGTTTAGATCAAGTGAAAATAGAGTGGTGGAGACATGATACCTTTCTTGATTTTTCTCTTTCTCTACAGTTTCTATCAACTATGTCTCCATCTATAGTAATACAGCCAAGCAAATCCTATCCCTTCATCTGATTGGTTCCTAATGTATGCATTATGCAGTAAAGACCTACTTCACCAGTGGGAATATGAAGGTGTATTGAACTCTGAGATCCTATGTAGTATAAATGTGCAAACATTTTAGAAATCGGTTCATCCTAGCCTGAGAAAAGGCAGAAAGAGTGTTTTATGGTCTCACTGTCTAACCCTACATTTCACCAAAATATTTTCTTTCAGTTGCCACTTCTCTTCCTAGAGTCTTCAGTTAATATAAACCTTAATAACTGGGAAATTATTTCTGAAAATACATTGTTTCTGCATCCGAGTTTTTCAAATGTTTCAATTCTTTGAGCACCTCAGATAAATAAATATCCATTTGCTTCAATTGTGTTTGGGGGTGAAAGAAATATCTGAGTCATACTGTATACTGTATCAATAGCTCGAAAACCTTGAAAAACTATCAGCAAGACAATACCCCACGCGAAAATCCTTTAAAAGAGAGAAAAATAAACCGGCTATAACTCTTTTAAACTTTCTTTACCAGAACACACACACACACACACACATTTAACTCAAATCATACCTCAGTCCTGCCCCATGATCTTCGGGAGACATCTTGAGAGCTTCTAGTGCCTTCAGTTCAGATTTGACGACACAATTAGCGCCGCAGCCAATCACTGGACAGTTGAGATGATAACTCTTTAGCAAGGCAGTAATCACGATACCGCAAGACTACAGCTAACAAACAACTTGTCCAACTAGCAATAAAAAAAAAATATTGGAACAAACTCAGAGGTTTGAACCGAACTCGAGCTTTTTTTTTACGTGCAACGCGACGTGAGAGAGAGCAGTTTGTGTTTATCCTGAATGAAGCCGCGGTCGGAGTATTTCAAGCGGCCCGGTCTAAAAATAGGACCAAGTCACACACTACATACCACCTGGCAGTCACCAGGAGGAGAAACGGATGGGTTGGGTTGGGTTGGGGGGGCGGGGGGGGTCAAACAGCAACACCCCTCCCAAAAAACCCCGACACTATAGACCCCCCCCCCCAACACACAAACAAGCACACACACACACACACACACACAAACACACACGCAAACACACACAGACACACAAACACACACGCAAACACACACTGTCTCACACACACACACACACACACACACACACTGTCTCACACACACAGACACACACACACACACACACGCCTCCTCTTGTGACAGACGAGAAGGAAATGTTTCACTGTCTTGACACAGTATTGTTTGTGTGCTGACGACAGTGTTTCCTATAAACTGCATTGTTTATTGATGATGTAATAACTTTTAAAACCATAATGTATTTCTTTATTTATTGTCCATGTTCAGCCTTATGGTAAACATGATATTGGGGACAAAGGACATTGGAGATGGTGTGGTAAAACAAGACGGGTAAAATAATTAGTTAGATATTGGCCAAATTGTATATTCTTGAATGTAATCAACCGGCTAGTTTAAAGACGATGTGTATATATAAGTTCAAATGTTGACCCTATTCACCTGCATTGTCTAGCCTTAAATGAATCCTTTCCTTATGACATAACACACTTGGTCGAACCAGATTTCAACGTGTTACCAAACCAGCAACACACAAAAAATGTATACGATGTCTTTTAAGACCTACGTCACCGAAATATGAAGGTGTATTGAACTCTGAGATTCTATGTAGTATAAATGTGCAAACATTTTAGAAATCGGTTCATCCTATCCTGAGAAAAGGCACAAAGAGTGTTTTATGGTCTCACTGTCTAACCCTACATTTTCCTACATGTGACATCACACGTAGGGTTAGGATTAACAGGACAGCTGGGCCAAGGGAAGACTGAGGGAAGACTGAGGGTAGAAAAACCTCATTCATTATATTATAATAGCGATTTTATGATAGAACGCCGGTTCCGTATGGGTGAAGTATTCCTTTAAGTGTGCGATTTGAACCTGAAAAATCCCAATCATCTCAAACACGTCGACTCTATGACGCTTGTTTGTATGTCACGTGACCACATCATTTGACTGTGATGAAACACTGGTGACTGGTTTGTTGTGTTGTTTTCTACCAGCTGGCATTTCGACCAATCAGAGGCCTCGCTCTGACGCACACCCCCTTACGTGTCAAGTGATCTGATTGGCTCAAACCTGCTTCGTGTTGCACCTCTGAATCAGTGGAGAGACAGCTGAGTCACCTACACACACCGAACACACACTAACACACAGCGAACAGACACACACACACACTAACACACACCGGACACACACTAACAGACACACACAAACACACACTAACACACACCAAACAGACACACACACACAAACTCACTGTCACACACACACACACACACACAGTAATCATAAACACACACTCTCACACACTCACTGTCACACACAGTAATCATAAACACACACTCACAGACACTCTCACACACTCACTGTCACAAACACACACACATTCACACACACTTTCACACACACACACACACACACACACACACTGCACTCAGGTTTCAGAACTCTTAAGACACTTTGTATTAGTTGTGGGCACAAACAGCAGCACAGCGACTCCTTCCTCAAAGCAATAAAAAAACAAAAATCTATTTAAAATCACGCGACGCTCGTCCACATGAAGGAATGATGTATCCCGGTATCATCATCACATGTCAATCAAATAATCATGATGTATTTATATAGCACCGTTCAAACTATGACGTGCTATACATTGATTACAACACATCTTAAGCTATATCGGTAACGTTTTCATATAAATGAATGTCCGTTATATTCAAAACCATCGCCACATGAGTTGACACAAAGTTAATAAAGCCTATCAGCTCCACAAAAACTCTCTCTGTATTTCTCAGTATGGCAGCGTTTACAAACTGTTGTCCCTCCCCCCCTGACACTGGTGCAGGAGCTCAGAAAAATCCCAAGAAATGTTTCAGTTGTTGATTCAACTGCTAAGAAAAAACCTGGACGTACAGCAGAAGGTATAAAATCCATGCCTCATCACTTGAAGGCTTGCCTCATGTTGATGCACCGACAGTGTTGTTGTAATTACTCAGAATTCCTAATGAGGGCAACAGAAGTTACCCAATACAGCTTTAAACCGTTTAATAATAATTAAAATTATAGAAATACTAAAATGGATCAAAAAACAAATTGATAGAGTAAGTAACAAGTATCAAATCAAATCAAATCAGTTTTATTTGTATAGCCCAAAATCACAAATACATTTGACTCAGTGGGCTTTACAGTCCATACAATATGATACAATATGATACAATATGACACCCTGCCCTTACACCCTTAGCTCGGCTGAGAAAAAAACTCCAAGTAAAAACCCTTTACCGGGAATAAAAAAAATTGAAGAAATCTGAGGGAGAGTCGACAGAGTAAGGGATCCCTCTCCCAGGACGGACATGCTGCAATAGATGTCATAAGTATAGAGTAACTTGTTTAAAATTATATATATAACAATCCTACAAACAAAATAACTAATCGAAAACTACAAGGGCAAGATAGCGTTCTTAGCCATAGTTATAAGAGGATGGTATTTGTGTCAAAGTCACCCACTTGGTTGACCTATAAAACAGAACATAATGTGTAGATATATATGTCAATGCACACACAAAACCGCACACACACAGACACTCAACACACACACACACAACCACACACAGACACACACACTCTCACACACACACACACACACACAATAACAAGAGGCAGGGACACTGTTTGTTCACACATCCCAGCTGTCAGTTCACATTTTGGGTCAACAGCTAATCTCTGACGAGCCTGAGCCGGAGACTTCCTCTGAGCTGATGTACAATTACCCACAGAGGCATGTCTGACAGACCAGGACAGGTGACGACAACACAATCCCACCCTGCTGGCCAAATGTCACACACACACCCACACACACACACAGACTCATACAGTCACACACAAACATACACACAGACAGACTTATACAGTCACACACACACACACAGACTCATACAGTCACACACAAACACAAACACACACACACACACACACACACACACACACACACAGACTCATACAGTCACACGCAAACACACACACACACACACAGACTCATACAGTCACACACAAACACACACACACACACACACACACAGACTCATACAGTCACACACAAACACACACACACACACAGACTCATACAGTCACACACAAACACACACACAGACAGACTTATACAGTCACACACACACACAGACTCATACAGTCACACACAAACACACACCGACAGAGGAAGAGAGAGAGACCGATAGACAGACAGTCAGACGGACGGACGGTAAGACAGACAGACAGACAGACACACAGAGAGACACACAGACAGAGAGGATAAGGAAAAGGGTAAATAGAGATATTAAAGGGGAAGTCAGCCTCACTATCCACAACCTGTCCCTACTGTGTATCTGGCGTAAATACACAGTGTAGGCTCTGTAAACGGGTATGTAAACAAAGGGGCCCACTGTAGCTAGCAACATCAGTCAGTTTACAGAGCCTAGGCTGTGTATTAACACTTGAGCATTCTCCGATACTGATTCCAAAACATTGCATTCAGTCTATCTAACTTGAATTTTGTCTTGTGTGAGATGCCCATGACCTGGACAATGGACCATCGCATACCGTTTGGTCGTGACGTATGTCTTGCACCAATTTCTGAGCCACTCCTTCTGTTCGCTGATTGGACTGGCAGAAATCTGGCTGGAGAGAACCCACTAATATACCGCAAACCCAGACTGACTACTGAAGGGACATTCAAATTAAGCGGAAGTGTGTAGGCGGGCGGTGCCAGGCTAGTTGCATCCAGCCTGGCGCCCACAAATCCCTGTCACCTCCACTGACTCCAGAACAAGCCTTCTGGACTCGCAGTGGCATCGAGTGACAGACAGACACACACACACACACACACACACACACACACACACACACACACACACTCCATCTCTTTTAAAATGGGGACGAGAGTGTGAACTAGGCGACCAGTGTCACACACACACACAAAATCATACACACACACAAACAAACACACACACACACACTCACAGATGCACACACACACACACTCACAGAAGCACACACACACACACACTCACAGAAACTCGCACAAACAACTGTCACAAACCAGGCGACCAAGTACTAAACTAACATTCATTTTACTCTTTTCTTATTGTGACTGTGCAGTCCCCCCAAGGTTCAAGACACAATATAACTATGTTCAAAACAAGATTTCTAAGAGGTTCGTACTAGAGACTAGAGATGCACCTCCTTTGAGTTCTGATCTGATTTTAATACCTGGATTTGGATGACTGCAGAAGTCAGGCGCCACCAAGTGGTAAAAATCAGTCACATCCACATGAGAGAAGGGATTATTGTCCCTGTGTTCCAATACCTATACTTCCATACTATTAAAGGCCTACTTCACCGGTGGGAATATGAAGGTGTATTGAATTCTGAGATCCTATGTAGTATAAATGTGCAAACAAAATTGAAATTGGTTCATCCTAGCCTGAGAAAAGGCAGAAAGAGTGTTTTATGGTCTCACTGTCTAACCCTACATTTCTCTTACTGTGACATCACATTTTTTTTTTGCACATTTATACTACATAGGATCTCAGAGTTCGATACACCTTCATATTCCCACCGGTGAAGTAGGCCTTTAAGTGTGCCAGAAAAAAGAATAAGGATGTCCCAATACACGCATGTCAATTGTTGCATGCTGAAAATACATAAATGCCCCACTAACTCCAATTGCATTTTGGAGTATTGGTCTTTATTCTTGACATTTCTTGACATAATGAAAAAATCTTCCTTATCTGATTTTTTTTTTCTCTCCTGTGGTCCTAAAACTCTTCTGTACTTTAGTATGTAGTGTAGTAAAAAGACTAAAACTCTTCTGTACTTTAGTATGTAGTGTAGTAAAAAGACTAAAACTCTTCTGTACTTTAGTATGTAGTGTAGTAAAAAGAAAAAGTAGGTGATTTGGAACGCAGGGTAAGGATGTCCCAATAAACACATGTCAAATGAAGTATGCCAAAAAATACCGGGATGCCCTGATACATCCAATTGCATTTCTAAGTATAGAAACCAGCATGATTTAGTATGTAGTATGGTGGAAGGGATAAGTATGCGATTTGGAATGCAGGGTTATAAGTGTAAATCAAACAGGAAACATGGACTATAAATATGCAATGTGTGCTTTCCATTTGTCCATACTAAGAGACGGAAAAATGTCAAAGACTGACTTTGTGTCAATCCTTTTCAGGAAGCTAAAGTTTTGTAGAAAAACAAAAAATGTACATCAATTTGAAAAAGTAAACGGCCGCGATAATTTAAGATTTCCCTTTATTGGAGCTAAAAGGTCCAAAAAACGTTAAAAAAAAATGGCAGATTAATTTTTTTTTAAAAACGGTTTGTGGATTGGAGAGTGGTTTTGTACTTCATGGTACAGTAAACAGGATTGTATCAGACTGCACCCACGTGTTTACTCCGACATAGACAGAAATCTTGCAATATTCAGACTTTATTATCCAAAAAGCTCACAGTTCTTTTCCCCCTATAGTGTCCTTCTCATACCCCATCTCAATTAGTGGACTAATCTGTCAACATAACACACAAGGTGAGCGTGTAAGGGTTAGGGTAATTTGTGACTTGAAACTATCTGTTTATTGTATGAGACCTCACATGGTTTTGGGCTTGGAGAGAATTAGATTAGACGCGGTCATTTGGGATCAATTGGCTCGGTAGCTTCACAGCAGTCTAGTGGTAGAAGTTCAGGTTGAGTTTTCTCTCAGAAAAAGACAGCTCTGGAAAAAAGGAAGAGACCACTCCAAATGTTCAGTGTCTCTCGTTTGACTATTTATAGGCATATGTTTGGGTAGAATGAATATTTTGGTTTTATAAAATAAAGTACTGACAACATTTCCCCCAAGTTCCCCCAAAAAATGTTGTCCTTACAGAGCATTTCCATAAAGTTATGTAGAGATGAAGATTTAAGAAAAATCCAGACTGGTCTTTTTTTTTATATACTTTTTTTTTTAAACTTTATTTAACCAGGCAGGCCATTAATAACAAATTCTTAATTACAAAGACGGCCTGGCCATGTGTGTGTGTGTGTGTGTGTGTGTGTGTGTGTGTGTGTGTGTGTGTGTGTGTGTGTGTGTGTGTGTGTGTGTGTGTGTGTGCGCGCGCGAAATACAGAGTGATTTGTTGTTGAACTAAGGAACAAAACTAAGGAACAATTTGCGTTTATCCCAAATTGACCCAGAATCTGAAAGAGAACAGACTTGAAACTGCACCAAGTAAAATCACTTTTCTCCAGGAACATAATCACGGTTACCAGCAGTTAACATACTCCTACTGCCTACATAGAAATAAAAGTTTATACTAGTAGTGGCTGCTAATAAATCTACGGTGCCCACCATCTCTACCAGACACTTAACCCCAAACTGCTCCAGGGGCGCTGTACTATGGCTGACCCTGCGCTCTGAACCCCTCCGTAGTGTTTGTCAAAATCAGTGAATATCTCCTCATGATCCGCTACCTGTTGCTACAGAAACAGAAAAAAAATATCCACTGTTAATACATACTGTAGCCTAGGCTCTGTAAACTGGTATATAAACAAAGGGGGCCCACGTATCTAGCAACATGCCCTTTTACAGAGCCTAGGCTGTGTATTAACAATGTCTTTTTTTCAGCGCGCACACACAATGGACAGGTAGCGGATCATGAGGAGAAATTCACTGATTTGGACAAAAAGTGATTTATTTGAAAACAAATAAAGTCTAGTCTTATTTGTTTATATTGATTTAGTTAATTTAAATAACTGATCTCCTGAGTTCAAATGAACCACGCTATCCTGTAGCTAAGCTAATTAGCTAGCCTGCTGATCGTCCTAAGTAGATGAAAACACGTAATTTGTTTAGTTTTGCAAAAAGCTTCAACCCTGCGCACCAACTGTTCACTCAACCGCTAAGAAGATTCCCTCCAGAATGAGATCTCAGATGTCTCAATACACTGCCCGACAGACACACACACACACACACACACACAGTCTCACAAACACACACACTGTCAGAAACACACGCAGACACACAAGCTCTGTCAAACACTCTGTCAAACACACACACACACACAGTCTCTCACACACACACACACACACACTGTCAGAAACACACACAAACACACAGACACACAAGCTCTGTCAAACAATCTGTCAAACACGCACACACACACACACACAGTCTTAAAAATACACACACACACAAACACACAGTCTCACACACACACACAAACTCTCTCACACACACACACAGTCTCACATACACAGTGTCACACAAACTGTCACTCACACACTCTCACAAACGCACAGTCTCACACACACACACTCACACACACACACACACACACACACACACACACACACAGTCTCACAAACACACACACTGTCAGAAACACACGCAGACACACAAGCTCTGTCAAACACTCTGTCAAACACACACACACACACACACACACACACAGTCTCTCACACACACACACACACACTGTCAGAAACACACACAAACACACAGACACACAAGCTCTGTCAAACAATCTGTCAAACACACACACACACACACACACACAGTCTTAAAAATACACACACACACAAACACACAGTCTCACACACACACACAAACTCTCTCACACACACACAGTCTCACATACACAGTGTCACACAAACTGTCACTCACACACTCTCACAAACGCACAGTCTCACACACACACACTCACACACACACACACACACACACACACACACACACACACACACACACACACACACACACACGCCCTTCAGATTGAGTTCAGTGTCCTACCTTGCAGTCATGCTGCGCCATAAGTGAGCTCCTGTGGAAAAGAACAAATACATTATTCATCATCATAGAGTAGGTCACATCATCAGAAAAAAAACCCATAATGATAGAGATAGTCATAGTGATAGTGACAGTGGTCAAAATGGCTACTAAAAAGAAAAGGCAGTTGTTAAAATAAAAAATAATTATTCATAGGAGAAGTTATAATTGTTGACAGGTTATGAAACAAGCCCATTTGTCATGTAGGATGGTAGGATGGCATAGACCCAAGAGGAAAAGTGGCCGACCAGTAACCATGAGGTCTCTGGTTCCTCCTCCCAGTAACCATGAGGTCTCTGGTTCCTCCCAGTAACCATGAGGTCTCTGGTTCCTCCTCCCAGTAACCATGAGGTCTCTGGTTCCTCCTCCCAGTAATCATGAGGTCTCTGGTTCCTCCTCCCAGTAACCATGAGGTCTCTGGTTCCTCCTCCCAGTAACCATGAGGTCTCTGGTTCCTCCCAGTAACGATGAGGTCTCTGGTTCCTCCTCCCAGTAACCATGAGGTCTCTGGTTCCTCCCAGTAACCATGAGGTCTCTGGTTCCTCCTCCCAGTAACCATGAGGTCTCTGGTTCCTCCCAGTAACCATGAGGTCTCTGGTTCCTCCTCCCAGTAACCATGAGGTCTCTGGTTCCTCCTCCCAGTAACCATGAGGTCTCTGGTTCCTCCTCCCAGTAACCATGAGGTCTCTGGTTCCTCCTCCCAGTAACCATGAGGTCGCTGAAAAAACTAGTGGTGGGTGCTAATACATCTACGGTGCCCACCATCTCTACCATTGTGTCCTTCAGCAAGACACGTCACCTCTCTTCAGACTGCACTTTGACTAGGAAAAAACATCAAACAATAAATAGGCCTACATTTTGCACTTGTTACACCTCCATGTAGCACTTAAAGGCCTACTTCACCGGTGGGAATATGAAGGTGTATTGAATTCTGAGATCCTGTGTGATGTCACAGAAAGAGAAATGTAGGGTTAGACAGTGAGACCATAAAACACTCTTTCTGCCTTTTCTCAGGCTAGGATGAACCAATTTCAATTTTTTTTTTGCACATTTATACTACATAGGATCTCAGAATTCAATACACCTTCATATTCCCACAGGTGAAGTAGGTCTTTATGTGTGGCACTTTGGTTTATTTGAAGCTATAACTGACTTGATTCCTGTTGTTCTGAGTTTTTACCTTCATGGTTGAATGCACTTAATCGAAGTCGCTTTGGATAAACGCTAAATAAAATGTAATGTAGGCTCATGTAATATAGATATAGTGATATAGATACAGTATTATAGATATAGTGATATAGATACAGTATTATAGATATAGTGATATAGAAGGTGTTGTGATGTCTGTTACCTGTGGATCTGGACTTAGCGATGTCCCTGGCTGTAACCGTGACGACTAGCAGAGCCAATAGGACGGCCAGGAGGCTGAAGGCTCGGAGAGGACTGAAGGCCACACAACTATGGACAAACAAAATGTATAAAACTGTTGTGTTTTACTGTATTTTAAAAGTGTTTGTCTGTTTTTTAGAGTATGTATTATATATTATTTATACTGTAGGCCTACCTTTATATATATTTTTTTAGAATGTTTTTTGTTTGCTATGCAATGGGAAATAAAGACATCTATCTTAAAGAGAGGTTGAAAACAAACAGAGGTACAAAACAACAGAGCGATTTGTTGATATTTTGTCAATTATCTCGAGTTAATTTTGATAAATTTTCTTCTTAAAAACAGGTTGAAAATTCATTTTTATGACCTAAAATAAAAAAAAAGCTGTATCCAAAATCAGTTCTTTAAAAACTATAGATATGTAGCCTACATCTAGATTTAAGCTTTTAAAGAAATTAAAATTCACAAATTCAAAAGTAACATATTCATTCAAAATGTTCTCTATAAAAAAAAAATTCATACAAAAAAATAATATTTTAATGTAAGTAATCAACTGGCAAAGTGTTATCACAATATCTACAGCTCCGGAAAAAAATGAAGAGACTAGTCTGAATTTTTCTTAAATCTTCATCTCTACATTACTTATTGAAAATGCTCTTAATGACAAAAAATGTATTGGAATTTGGTAGAAATGTTGTCAGTAGTTTATAGTATAAAACCAAAATGTTCATTCTACTCAAACATATGTCTATAAATAGTAAAACGAGAGACACTGAACATTTGGAGTGGACTCTTAATTTTTTCCAGAGCTGTATAAGTTAAATATTTTACCCTATTCGCCTTCAGTGTCTCGATTTAATTACAAGCAGCTCCGTGTGTGATATCCAGAAATACCTGAGTCATGATGCTGCCTTACCATAACACCGTATTGGCTGCCGCAAACAGCGCCGAAGTCCTGCATGGTCTCTGTCTCCAGTTGACTACCAGGCTGAGGAGGCGACACCGACACCCAGCAAGAGCTTGGCCGGGGGATGAGCTCTCTTCGCCGGCTTGAGCCTGCCTCGACCCCCCGCCGCCGCCTGGTTCCTGGTTCCCCAGCATTGGAATACAACCGGGGGCCCCGTCCGATCCACGGCGCTCCGCTTCTCCCAACAAAGATAGATCGGTGTCAAGTTAACGCTACCGGTCAAGTTTACGGTAATGGTATTGGTGTTTGGGTTTTTCAAAATAAGACAGCGTGTTTGTGTGTGTGTGTGTGTGTGTGTGTGTGTGTCTCCCTCTCTCTCTCTCTCTCTTTGCCAGTCTGTATGTCTGTCTGTCTCTCTCTCTCTCTCTCTTCATCTCTACATAACTAATTGAAAATGCTCTTAATGACAAAAAATGTTTTGGAATTTGGCAGAAATGTTGTCAGTAGTTTATAGTAGGCCTACAAAAGCAAAATGTTCATCCTAATCTACTCAAACATATGCCTATAAATTGTCAAACAAGAGACACTGAACATTTGGAGTTGTCTCTTAATTTTTTTTCAGAGTTGTATATTCCATTGCATTTCATTGAGCGATCAAGTATTACTTTTATTGTGAAGGACCGAACTGGCATTTTTCGCTGTCTGATGTTTTCTAACTTGAAGCTCCAGACTTCAGCTGCTGCTTAATTCTGTTGTGGTTCAACTCATTGACGTCAGCCTTTGTGTGCGTGGGCGTGTGCACGTGAAGATTTATCTCATCGTGACGTAATTTGTTTGTGCTATCTCTTATATATCTACATGACTAAATGCATTCAGTTGCTGCCATGGCTGATAAGTTATACAGCTCTGGGAACATTTATGAGACCAGTCTGGATTTTTCTTACATCTTCAACTCTACATAACTTATTGAAAATGCTCTTAATGACAATATTTTTAAAGTGAATTTGGTAGAAATGTTTTCAGTCGTTTATATTATAAAACCAAAATGTTCATTCTACTCAAACATTTGCCTATAAATAGTAGAACAAGAGACACTGAACATTTGGAGTGGTCTCTTCATTTTTTCCGGAGCTGTAGCTACATGAATAAATGCATTGCATTGCTGCCATGTGATTGGCTGATAAGTTATATGTGTTAACAAAAATTTAACCGCTGTACCTGATAAAGTGGCCGGTGAGTGTATATATCTTCATGTAGCATATTGTTGATATGATAATGATAAGTAAGTGACTGTTTGCATTAGAATGAAGCTTTTAAAGGTGCAGTGTGTAATATGACATCATCAAGAAAGTTCTACAAAGTTCTAGAATGCAACACTCCCTGGGTAACCCCAACCCTTTAGAATAATAACAGAAGCTACAGTGGCCTTCAAGGACAAGAACAATTCTAAATTTTAAACAATGAACCTGATGACATTCCAACTATGACACTTTCAAGATGGCGGCACTAGGCCTTGGTCCAAAATATGCAGAAATATGGACATATATGAGACCCTTTCTAAGGGAAAAAATAATAATTCAAAAAATGTTTTTCAGCTATTATGCACTAAATTAAATGTACTTATGGATATTAAAATTACTTTCTACAAAATCTGCTAGGAAATAAAACCCAAAATTCTACACACTGCAGGTTTAATGGGACTCCGAACAAAAACAACAACAATGCTGTACATGGAGAAATAGCAATACAAATAATAAATGTAGTAAAATAGGATACTGTGCATGTAATAGAACAATGTTAAATATAACTCGACACCATTGAAAATGAGGGTCACCCCTCAATTGGTCTCTCGAGGATAAATAAAAGTTAAATGAAATGCAAAAATAATAACAAATATGTATTACGCAATATGTACATTTGTAATTTATTCCACTTTCCCCTCTGTCACTCCACGGCAGTCCGCCAATATTCTCCAAACACATCCATACACACCTGGCCTGTGTTCGAAATAAGCCCTACTAACGTCCTACTCATACTAATTTTGACGTCAATTTGAGTATGTGATGGTTGTGTATGCGAGTTTGTGTACGCGAGAAATGCCCGGATGAGTACTAACGTCCAGGAAGATTTTCACAAAAAAAATCTATGGAGAAAAAAAAGTCAAGCACTTAGTGATACAAAAGACTGTACAGAGAACAATCACACACACGCACACACACACACACACACACACACACACACACACACACACACATACACACACACACACACACACACACACACACACACACACACACACACACAGACACACACACACACACACACACACACATACACACACACACACACACACACACACACACACACACACACACACACACACACACACATACACACACACACACACACACACACACACAAACTCATTCATAGGTTTTCAAGCATGCATTCACACAAAGACACAAATAAACTCTAATTTATTGCATGCACACTCACAGCATGTGTGTGTGTGACTGTGTGTGTGTGTGTGTGTGTGTGTGTGTGTGTGTGTGTGTGTGTGTGTGTGTGTGTGTGTGTGTGTGTGTGACAGCCACTAATTGGACTGAATTTCACTGAGCAACAAAAAGATCAGGCTCGAAAATTCCAGCTCTGGTTTGTACAGGCTTTGCTTTGTCTGTGTTTGTTCTCTTCTAATGCTGTGTTAACAGTTATCTCTCTCTCTCTTTCTCTATTTCTCCCTCTATCTCTCTCTCTATCTCTCTCCCTTTCTCTCTCTTACTTTCTCTCTATATATCTCTTTCTCCCTCCCTCTCTCTCACTTTCTCTTTCTTTTTTTCATAAGGCCTTTGAAAAAAAAATGTTTCGTTGCCCCAAACGAAGCACCAGTACCCCAACTGCTCAGAGGCCACAGCTACCAAGGGACTTCCCACATCAACTTCCAAATCTTTCTTTCTCTCTCTCTCACACACACACACACACACACACACACACACACACACACACACACACACACACGCACGCACGCACACACACACACACACACACACACACACACACACACACGCACACACACGCACATATACATACACTGCAGAGGAGCCTATTTGGACGGACACAATGAACCCTAGACCTTCATTCGAGTGGACAACGTTTCCATCTATGAGGAACTTGCCTCGTCAATTTCCACCCAACCTGGACCCAAACTTTTTTTGACTGGATTTTACTCCTGAATCAAACCCCTGTGTGTGTGTGTGTGTGTGTGTGTGTGTGGGTGTGTGTTAAAAAAAAGATGATCGATCTACATGGGACAGACGATAGCGGAGGTGGCAATGGTTGTGGCTATGTGGACATTCTCACCACGGAAGAACTGGAGTGTAAAATATGCTATTACGCGTACAATCTCGGAGGTCGCAGGCCCAAAGTGCTCGAGTGCTGCCACCGTCTGTGCGCCAAATGCCTGGCGAAGATATTGGATCTTGGTGAGTCGCCTCCGGACGCGCTCGTGTGCCCGTTCTGTCGCTACGTCACCAGCCTGCCAGGTGAAGCGGTGAGCAGTCTGCCGGATGACTGTAACATGGTGGCGACGCTGGCTCTTCAAAGCAGGAATCAGAGGAACCGCCACTACAGTCACCAAGAAGAATTACTACTAAGCCCCAAGCGCCTCAGCTCTCTAACAGGTGTGTACGTTTATAAGAGACCAGTCTGTATTTTTCTTAAATCTTCATCTCTACATAACTTAGTGAAAATGCTCTCAATGACGAAAAAAATGTATTGGAATTTGGTAGAAATGTTGTCAGTAGTTTATATTATAAAACCAAAATGTTCATTCTACTCAAACATATGCCTCTAAAGAGTAAAACGAGAGACACTGAACATTTGGAGTGGTCTCTTCATTTTTCCAGAGCTGTACGTTAGACACCTTTAGTGGATTGTTTTAAAGGTGGAGTCAGTGATTCTGGAGGACTGCGTATGGTCAAAATCACTTTTTGTCAAAATCAGTGAATATTTCCTCACTGTGTGTGCGTGGAGAAAAATCCAATGTTAATACACATCCTATAGGCTCAGTAAACGGGCATGTTGCTATAGCTAGTATGGTGGGCCCCCTTTGATTACACACCCTTAGTTAACAACATACCAGTTTACAGAGCCTACGCTGTGTATTAACACCAGGTTTTCTTTTCAGTGCACATACACAGTACTGACAGATAGTGAGGAGATATTCACTGATTTTGACAGAAAGTGATTCTGACCACAAGTGCTTCTCGAACCGCTGACCCCACCTTTAAGTCAAGTTGACATCATCTTAAAGCTGCAGTGTGTAGAATTTTGGGTTTTATTTCCTAGCAGATTTTGTAGAAAGTAATTATAATATCCATAAGTACATTTAATTTAGTGCATAATAGCTGAAAAACATTTTTTGAATTATTATTTTTTCCCTTAGAAAGGGTCTCATATATGTCCAAATTTCTGCATATTTTGGACCAAGGCCTAGTGCCGCCATCTTGAAAGTGTCATAGTTGGAATGTCATCAGGTGCATTGTTTAAAATTTAGAATTGTTCTTGTCCTTGAAGGCCACTGTAGCTTCTGTTATTATTCTAAAGGGGTGGGGTTACCCAGGGAGTGTTGCATTCTAGAACTTTGTAGAACTTTCTTGATGATGTCATATTACACACTGCACCTTTAATAGTGGAGCAGATAAGTGCTACAATCTTTAAATGTGTGATACAAGCGTGAACATTGGCATGAGCAGTCTACATGGGTCACTTGACAAGAAAACTGTCAGAGGCAAAAACATTTAATAAATGTACGATTTCAAATGTCTAGGGCAATGTTCTTTGTCCCCATGGAGACTTCTCATGCCAATTTTCACGCTTGTATCATCAACTGAAAGATTCTGACGAAAATAGGCACTTATCCGCTCTACTATTAATGAGACTGTCAATGTTTAATTCAGATGACAACTTAGTTTTTTTGTGTTTTCATCTAATGGTAAATACAGTGGTGGCCAGAATTATAAGAACACCTGACTGATCTTTTTCTTTTTTACCTCCAAAACATGATTTCATTTAAAAATATAGTAATTTTAGAGCATTTATAATAAATAATATAGAGATGAAGATTTAAGAAAAATCCAGACTGGTCTCTTAAATTGTTTTCAGGGCTGTATATGCAATGTGTGTGTAGTTGTGTATCTATTTGATCGACCAAAATAAATAAACTAATATATAACCTGCAGTGTGTAGAATTTTGGGTTTTATTTCCTAGCAGATTTTGTAGAAAGTAATTATAATATCCATGAGTACATTTAATTTAATGCATAATAGCTGAATTTTTTTTTTGAATTATTATTTTTTCCCTTAGAAAGGGTCTCATATATGTCCATATTTCTGCATATTTTGGACCAAGGCCTAGTGCCCCCATCTTGAAAGTGTCATAGTTGGAATGTCATCAGGTGCATTGTTTAAAATTTAGAATTGTTCTTGTCCTTGAAGGCCACTGTAGCTTCTGTTATTATTCGAAAGGGTTGGGGTTACCCAGGGAGTGTTGCATTCTAGAACTTTGTAGAACTTTCTTGATGATGTCATATTACACACTGCACCTTTAACACCAACAGGTAGCGGCCAACCTGTTGTGACATCCCCTTCCTCGCCTTCAACCTACTCGTCTATCCGCGGCTCGCCTAACTTTGTGGTCATAACTATAATGGAGCCTCCGCCACAGCTGTCCACATCCACCCACCACCACCTACCCTCCTATCAACCCCACCAACCCCACTCACGAGCACCCAACCTGGGCTACCGATCATCCAGCCTGGACTCCATGGCTTCAATCACCCAGCGGTGGACTGTGTGGAACTGTGCGGCCCTACTTTGTCAAACGTCTGCCCGGGTTTTAGTGTGGGTTTTGGGGCTGCTGTATTTCAGTTCGCTGCCCATGGGGGTCTATTTACTCATAATGCAGAGGACCACCATAGGAGTGCTACTGGTTAGCCTGGTTCCTACTAGCCTTGTCTTGATTATGGTGTATGGGTTCTGCCAGTGCATTTGTCATGAGCTGTGGGACTGCATACCGACGTAATGGCACCAGATCAATGCAGTTTGTGTTTAATGTGTTTGACCAAGGCTGTAATCATAATATATTTTGAGGGGAAAAAATCCACCCCCACAATATTCAAATATTTTGATATTGTCCCAAACTAAAGAAGACCTAAACAGACATGGAATCATTAATTTATTATAATAATATAATAAATATATACAATTAATATTAATTAGAATGGTAGGATATGTGTTTTAAAATGTTGAAATATTAACAATATTAATAATATTTCTGTCAGAGTTCTATCGCTCTCTCTCTCTCTCTCACACACACACACACACACACACACACACACACACACACACACACACACACACACCCACACACACACACACACACACACACACACACACACACACAACAACAACACACACAAACACACACGAAATATCGACTAAATGCATTACGGCCTTGTGCTTGACAATGGATCTCCAGAATGAACTAATGGGGATGTTACTGTGTAACTGACCACGTACTGTACATGTCCTTTTCTTTATTGGAGAATAGAGCAAGAACATTATGTACACATTACAAGTGTAGCTCACAGTTTAGAGCTGTTCTTTATTATACATGTTCATTTGTGCTTTGTTTACAGTAGCTAGGTAGTCAACTAATTACCCTCAACATTACAGATTTAGCTAAAATGTCTGCTAAATGTTATGTAGGCTATATGAGAACCCTAAATGTATTTAAAGGAATACTTCACATATATGGGACCGGCGTTCTATCATTATGAAATCGCTATTATGATATAATGAAAGAGGTTTTTCTTCCCTCAGTCTTTCCTTGGCCCAGCTGTCCTGTTAAACCTAACCCTACATTTTACCATGTGTGGTGTCACGCATGGGAAAACGTAGGGTTAGACAGTGAGACCATGAAACACTCTTTCTGCCTTTTCTCAGGCTAGGATGATCCGATTTCTAAAGATTTTGCACATTTATACTACATAGGATCTCAGAGTTCAATACACCTTCATATTTCCACCAGTGAAGTAGGGCTTTAATGTCCCTCACAGCTGTGCATCTAATTTATTATCTATCAGTGGTTATCAAATTTATTTTTTATAGATTGTGCCACAACCAGAAATGTATCAAATGTAAACTTTAAAATTAAAAATCCTGAAAAGTTCTTGAACACTTTTAAGCAGGAGGTTGTTCTCGAATATGAAAAACACTTTTCTGTACTTAAAGGTGCAGTGTGTAATATGACATCATCAAGTAAGTTCTAGAAAGTTCTAGAATGCAACGCTCCCTGGGTAACCCCAACCCTTTAGAATAATAACAGAAGCTACAGTGGCCTTCAAGGACAAGAACAATTCTAAATTTTAAACAATGCACCTGATGACATTCCAACTATGACACTTTCAAGATGGCGGCACTAGGCCTTGGTCCAAAATATGCAGAAATATGGACATATATGAGACCCTTTCTAAGGGGAAAAAAATAATTTAAAAAAAAATGTTCAGCTATTATGCACTACATTAAATGTACTTATGGATATCATAATTACTTTCTACAAAATCTGCTAGGAAATAAAACCCAAAATTCTACACACTGCAGGTTTAAAAAAGGGAGATCAATGTGTATTATGCCCATGAAAGAGTATTCTGGAAGAGTCATAAATATAAAAAGGATATAGCTGCAATTATAGTATTATCCTGAAATAAAATTGTAACAGTTAAAGTTTTAGAACACCTAAATTTTTTCCAGTTTTTTATTGCAATTTCTACAGTTTTATGTCGCAAAGAACTCTTAATCTAACAATCTCTCTAACAGGCAAATCGATCTACTACTTTCCTGCAGGTCCATGTTCTGCAAATAATGCTTCAATCAGTGAGAAAAACATTTAAGTTTGTATTTAAAGGTGCTACAAGGAACTTTTTTATATTTCGTAAACAGTCTAATTTTCTTCTGATGATCATGAATTACATGTAACAGCAAACAAGACCATCAGTGCAAAGAATGCTATTTTTATATAGTTTTTCTTAATGCCTTTGTCATGGATATATAAGCTCACCCAGGAACAACAGCTGGCGTAGTAAATACACTAACGCTTTTATCCAAAGGGGGGCGGCTAGAAATCACAAACTGACATTCATCGTGGCACCTTTAATTAATGCAGATTGGTTCTGTCTACAATGATGTGAATTGTATTTACTCATGTCTCATTGTCTGTGGTGATGTCGAGCCTGAGCCACTAGAGGGGGCAGTTATGGGAAATCCTGCATTGACAGTCAATATCGATCATTTTATACAGTTTGTTAATGTTTGTAATAAATGACTGCAAATGGTCTGATGATTCTCCAGAAGATCTTTGTCCCTGTTTGCTTCCATCAATAAAAACGGTGATGAAATTATGAAGAACATTTGTTATGAGATTTCAGGGAAAGCAGAGAAGTTTAAACAGATATGTCAGCCTTTCCTGGACTATATAACAGTACTGAAGGGACCTACATGACACCTCAGAGAAGTTTAAACAGACATGTCAGCCTCTCCTGGACTATATTACAGCACTGAAGGGACCTACATGACACCTCGTTGACTTTTTATTTTCTATTTAGCATTTGCCTATAGTTTAAACAAAGTCATTGGAAGTCCTTAGAAACCTGTAAAGTAGAGGACGCCATGTTAGTTGTTTGTTTTATTTTGTCTTTTGTTTTTGTGTTCACTTCTTCAGTTGTGTGTGTGTGCTCTCTTTTTTTAAATCCAAAAAATAATAATAATAATTGTGATGAAATGATTCAGACAGAACAGACTCTTGCAGCTCTTAATGTTTTAGTCAAATGATGAAATAAAGTGTTGGCACTTATAACTTTAAAACCAAATGAAACTGTCCTGCTGTTATTATGACTTATTTGATCGTGTCAGGGCCAGAAAAAAACATTTTGTGGGGTCCAAAATTGAGCCCCCTGCCCCGGTTTCTCCCACTGTCTATGCATTGTGTGTGTGTGTGTGTGTAACCAAATGTAATGCAATGTGTGTGTATAGCTTAGTAATAAAAGATTACTTTGCGATCAATTAAGCACAGGCTAATGTAGAAATGTGCACCGTGTAAGTACAAGGTAAACTCAAAAGTAATAAAGGTTTGAAAACTAGATGTTATAGGTTACAGAATAATGCAGATGTACTTTAAAGCTCTAGTGCGTAACTTCTGTCCCCCCCCCCCCCCCCCCATGAGGAATTCTGAGGAATTACAACAACACTGTCGGCGCATCTACATGAGGTAAAGCCTATTGAGTATTTTTTCCATCACTGTCAAGAAGCCGTAAACATTCAGGATCTTTTCCCAGAACAGTTTGTCCCCCGTTCTGATGATAAACAGTCCGGGCCTTCAACTCTCTCTGTTTTCCAAAACACGGACTCTCAGCCTGCGTTCCAAATCACATACTTTTTTCTTTTTACTGCACTACATACTAAAGTACAGAATAGTTTAAGGGCCACTGGAGAAAAAAAAACAGATAAGGAAGATTTTCTTTCATTATGTCGAGAAATGTCAAGAATAAAGACGAATTCTCCAAAATGCTATTGGAGTTAGTGGGGGCATTTATGTATTTTCAGCATACTACAATTGACCTGCATGTATTGGGACATCCTAAATCTTTTTCTGGCATACTAAATAGTAGGGAAGTATGGGAATTGGAACGCAATGCCTGTGTTTTCCAAAACACGGACTCTTGAATCTGACTCAGAGCAAGTGCTTCCCTGCAGACACACACACACACACACACACACACACACACACACACACACACACACACACACACACACACACACACACACACACACACACACTTCCCTACAGGGAGCATAACATCATTTCAGATTCCTTCTCTGTGATGCAATGCACATTCCCACATGTTAGTGTTGTGAGGCGGTTTCACAGGCTCTGCTAGCCAAACAAGATGAAAAAAAGATTAAAAAAAAAAAAATCCCTTTAGCCAGTACTAGACTACTTTGTAAACTCTGCTACTGAAAACAAAAAACAACGTGTTGACATTAATTCACTTGTCCACTTAAATGATGCTATAATTATTTATATTTATAATTAATTATGCTATGATAGTGTTTTTTACAGTGTGTTTTGGCAGTGTTTTACCTTACAAGCAAGGCTGGATTACCAACTTTCAAAAAGCCCCAGACCTCCAAATACAAAGGCTCTGAGTGCCAGCAGACTACCTTAAAACTAAGCCAGTGAAAACAAAAACATGTTAACATTAATTCACTGGCACTTAAATTATGCTATCATAATTGTTTTTGTAGTGTGTTTCTGGCAATACCAATAATTCTACCTTACCCAATGTACCTGTACTGTCTTGTACCTGTGCATACGGCAATAAACAGGCTATTATATTCTATTCTATTCTTATGACATCTATTGCAGTATGTCCGTCCTGGGAGAGGGATCCCTTACTCTGTCGACACTCCCTGAGATTTCTTCAATTTTTTTAATCCCAAAGGGTTTTTACTGGGAGTTTTTTTCTCAGCCGAGCTAAGGGTGTAAGGGCAGGGTGTCATATTGTATCATATTGTATGAAATGTAAAGCCCACTGAGACAAATGTATTTGTGATTTTGGGCTATACAAATAAAAGTGATTTGATTTGATTTGATTTCTACAAGCAATGCTGGATTAGCAACTATAAAAACGCCCCAGACCCCCATGTACAAAGGCTCTGAGTTCAGTGTGTGTTAATGAGTTTAGGGTCTTTTGATCAATGGTACCTTTGGTGATATGCTAAACAGCACAATGTTAACTGACTGAAAAGATAAGATCACATTCATCACTACACCGCAAAGTCTTGTGGAGTAGACACTGTGAAAATCGAGTCTTTCTCGACTTCTTACTCCAGTCTTCAAATTAAATTATGTTGTCATTATTATACATTTGGCAGTTTTGCAGTTGATAAAAACAGAAAACGAGGGTTTAAAATTATAATAAAAAAGTATGCATTTGTGCAGCAGAGTAAAAGGCATTAAAACATGAGTTAACAAATGTAAAATAGTAAACAAAGTATAAGTAACAATGTATAGAAAATATGTAAACAGGTTTACAAAAGTAAGTGAACCAAAAGACAGTCTTATATAATAAATAAGTCCAAAACAACACAGTGGTAATGCACCTAGTAAACATTGAATAGTGATATTATACATGAAATGGACAATGATATTGGTTCTTAAGAAAGGAAGGAAGGAAAAAAACACCAACAAAAGAAAAATATTTATTAAAATAAACGAAAATAAACCAACCGTTGTGTTTGATTTAAAGTACGCTATAACATGGTATACATATTCTAACACTATTATTTATTTATTTTTTAATCAATATTTCCCATTCCCATAGGAAGTGACTGGAGCGGCTCTAAGCCAATGAGATTCGCGGATAACCCTCCGACAACAAACAAAAGATCTAGCTAGTTGCTAGCTGAGCTCATTACAGTGAGTCGATCCGTGTATCCCAACGTTAGCATTTAACTCTAGTAGCTTTCCTCTTTTAAATTAACTTTCTGCTGATATTTCGCGGTGGACAGTCGTATTTTCAGCGTCTCTATATCCGTGGCTAAGTGTCAGCTAATGTCAACTTGAGCCATTTTTTTCTTTCTTGAGTCTTAGCGATCGCTTTTGCCTTTTCGCTAGCCCGAGCTAATCGCGTTAGCTTCGGGTTAGCTTGCTATCAGGCTAAGCTAGGTTAGCCCTCTCCCAACCCTTCAACCAAACGAACGACCTCCCTCTAAAAAAAACAAAAAACTTGACACTGAGGGGGATTTTAGTGACATTTGGCTTGTTTCCTTGACAACAGGCCAAGTCGTTTGTGGTTGCCATGTCTGGGCAATCGTCGGGTTGCGGGTTTTTGATGTCGGTTGTCGTACACGGAGACTCCACTCTGAACGAACAGGAAAAGGAGTTGAACCAGCGACTGCGACGGTTGTACCCGGCCGTTAACGAGACAGAAACCCCCCTGCCCCGCTCCTGGAGCCCGAAGGATAAATTCAGCTACATCGGCCTGTCCCAGAACAACCTCCGTGTGCACTATAAAGGTATTTAAAAAAAAAAAAAAAAAACAGTACAAGACACCAGTCCCACCAAACCCTCCTAGTTGGCTAAAAACAAAGTAGGCTAAGCTAATATAGCTTCAGCAACAACAAGACAGGCAGAGGACATTTTGCAACCAACCCGACCAGCTGGCGAGGTGTATCCAGTGCCAACATATAAGCTATCTCTCTACACACACACACACACACATATTATTTACGTAATGGTATTAACAGGGCGATATAACCTTCTATATAATGACAGCTATATTAACTGTCAAATTGAAACCGTCAAAATCTGCCAATCTGTCTTGTGTTTTTTGGAAACAACAAATAACATTCGACTGCTAAAATATAATCTATCTCGCTCTCTCTCTCTCTACACACATATTATTGACGTAATGGTTTTAACAGGGCGATATAACCTTCTATATAATGACAGCTATATTAACTGTCTTGTGTGTTTTTGAAATATAACAAATACATCTAAATAGAGTAGAGTCATCATTTAAAACAGCACTGTGCACCCAAAGGCCTAACACTCTTTAATGTCTTATATATTTCTATATAGATGGATGGATGGATACTGTATTGAGTCTAGTAGGAGCCTACATAAGAAAACAACAACCGACCCCCTTCCCCCACTGTCACGTTATAACCGTACCAAAACTTAAAGTATTACATTAAACCCTGTAAAAAAAACTAAGTGTAACACATTAACTTAAACATTGGAGAAAGAGACATACCAACTGTAATTGTTTTCACCTTTTTTGAAATACTAAATGATGCCTTTCAAGTGATGAGAAATAAGGACAGTATGTGACAAGACAACAGTACAGCAACGCCTGAATGTATATTGTTTAAAAAAACACATCTATCTATCTATCTATCTATATATCTATCTATCTATCTATCTAATAAACCAGGGGTATTCAACTAAAATTCAAATAGGTCCAGTTAGAGAAAAATTCCTCAAGCAAAGGTCCGGAACATCATAATGTCTAACTTGCTTTATGATTCAGTGTGATATATAGTGAAGTAGCCTAGCAGTTGTATCAACGTCTGCATGTAATCAACAACTGACTGTCAGATCAATATAGGAAGAACAATTCAAAAGCATTTCGACAATATTTATTCTCACTTTTTTAAACAATTATACAGATATATAATACTGAAGATATATATATTTTTTTTTTTTCATTTAACTTTTATTTATCCTCGAGAGATCAATTGAGGGGTGACCCTCATTTTCAATGATGTCGAGTCAAAACAAATTCAAAACAACAATACATACAAAATATTCAATGCAAATACATCAAATACACAAGTGAAGAGAAGAGAAAAAAAAACAATTGAAACATTTATTTAACATATATGTATTATTCAAGGAGGTTCAACTGACTCAACAGGGCTGCATTTAAAAATAAAATGGTGAAAATAAATATAATATCAATCTTAAAATAAAGATTAAAATATATAATTAATTTTTGAAAAATAAAATATAGCAGCAACTTGAGTGTCCCCTTTTCTTTGTGAATGTTTTGACAGTTTCAACCAATTTCAAAAATATATATGTATCTCAACACCAGGCCCGGTTGCACAACATAATGACTCGGGGTGCATCTGAGATTAGAAGGGGTGCAAAAAAAAATGAATTATGCAATTTGAGAAATATTTCAATGTATCATTTCTAAACTTCACTATGTGTGTTCAACATAGTAATCTCCCACTTTGTCTAATACTGGATTTTTATTTTGTGATTTTGAAAAGCTCTGAAAAAACTGTCGGGAACCAAACCCCTGTAGGGAGGTCTGGGGGTATCCCCCCCCCAGACGTTTTTTTTGTGTTTTTAAAATGTAATCGGAGCATCCTGGTGCATTCTGGGGAAAAGAATAAAAGAAAAAGTCAACATTTAATATAGTTAAGATGAATAGAAAAATTAACAAAACAACATAACTTGCTAGCAGCCAGATGCTTAACAACTGGACTGAGGGATGGATGACCACTAGCTTTCACTAATGTTAGTGGGGCTACTGCCAAATATCTTGCTAAAAAATGAAGCTTTATTTATAAAATTCTGCCATTACTAAGAATATGTAACACTTAAAATGTAGATAATTGAGACTACATACAAAATGTATTTTTTATTTTCCTGTTGCTGTTGTGGGCAGTAGATGCAGTGCTGCCGGCAATTGGTGATGATGCATGTCAATCTTATGTCTGTGTCATTCACACATAGGACTACATCAGGGTAATAGAGAGTGCACATGATTGTACCTTGAATGGTTTTCACTAGTCTTACAAAAGGGTAAAAAACTCAGCTGTTGATCGCTCATTAACTCGCTCACCCGCTCGCTGAGCGACGCTAACACACGGAGCCGGTGAGCGAGCGGGCGAGCGAGAGAGAAATCGAGAGAGAGAGTAGCACCTTAGCAAAAACTACAGCAAGAACTGGTAGGCATTCGTACAGCAATTACATATATATTTTTAAAGTATATTTATAGAACAATTCAGTCCGTCCTCTTTCCCCAATTGAGGATACAAACATTTCAATTGAGGGTGCAATGCATGCTTATGCACCCCCGTAGAACCGGGCCTGCTCAACACCATTACAATTGAACAGTTTTAGCTTCTTTCTTTCCCTCTTTTATCCCAATCCCCCACTTTCTGTTGTTCAGTGAGAGAACTGAGCTCTAGCTTGTCCTGCCAGGAGTTTAAATCTGGGCTGGAAGGATGTCAGGGCCATTCTCACGCACATGTGCAGGTGCTCATAGGTGAGCCTGGATCGATATTTAGGCTACTTTTAATTATGTTCATGAGACAGACTGGTTTTGTGTTTCCAGTTGGAAGAATGAACATGAATGAGTCTGTCCATTCTGGGTTGAAGGCTCTGTTTTCGCTGTCTACTTTTCTCTTCTTAAAGAGCGCCATTTGTAGTTGTTTTTCTGTCTCCGGCTCACTCTCTCTTTTCTGTCTCGCTGTATTTCTCACTCTTCTCTGCCTTCTCCCGCTGTGTAGCCTACTCACTCTCCTCCCGCTGTCTTATCGGCCTTCTCCCGCTGTCTTTCTCACCCCTCTACCGCTGTACTTTCTTATCTGACTTATTTCGCTGAAATTCTCGTAATTTTTGCACTTCTCTCACTCTGTCATCTCTCGCATGATCGCTCACTGTCTCTTTGTCTGTGAGCCAGGCTGAGCCGGGAATGCACAGATTCGATTGGCTGAGTAGCAGGAGGCGGGATGGCTTAACTCGAATGCAATTGGTCGGTGGATTTCCTGATTCGCTAAACCAGTACCGTAAAGTCTAGAAAAGCTGCGCCGGTCAAAATAGAAGCGCCCCGTCACAATTTAAAATACTTTAATAATTTATTGACTACAGGTCCGGGTCCGTATAGGACGGCGTCTGGGTCCGGACCTGGACCGCGGTCCGCCTGTTAGTGACCCCCGTTATAAACAAACAAATAGTGCAATGTGCAAACAATTTGAACGTAGGGATTAAAGCTGCAGTGTGTAGAATTTTGGGTTTTATTTCCTAGCAGATTTTGTAGAAAGTAATTATAATATCCATAAGTACATTTAATTTAGTGCATAATAGCTGAACATTTTTTTTAATTATTATTTTTTCCCTTAGAAAGGGTCTCATATATGTCCATATTTCTGCATATTTTGGACCAAGGCCTAGAGCCGCCATTTTAAAAGTGTCATACTTGGAATGTCATCAGGTGCATTGTTTAAAATTTAGAATTGTTCTTGTCCTTGAAGGCCACTGTAGCTTCTGTTATTATTCTAAAGGGGTGGGGTTACCCAGGGAGCGTTGCATTCTAGAACTTTGTAGAACTTTCTTGATGATGTCATATTACACACTGCACCTTTAAGCCTATTTAGAATAAAATAAATATAATTTAAAATGAAATGGTGCATGAGTGTACATAATGATATTTTGGGAGATTTTAAATGGTGTTATACATATTTACGTGTATGTGTCGAATATGAACAGAGCTGATGAAAGTGGCTAGGCTAATGTAGCATTATTAGGTAATTAACTGACAGGAAATACTCAATTGTCAAATACCCTGATTCAGCCAGAGTTACTTAGAAGACTTGGCTCCCTATAAAGCAGTTATTGATGACAGGTTAGCCATAGGTAGCTCTGTTTAGCTAAGGGCTTTAATATCAGCTGTTGTGTCTGCTATTCAGGCTGTTCAAAAAGGAATACTTCACCCATACGGAACCGGCGTTCTATCATTTATAAAATCACTATTATAATATAATGAATGAGGTTTTTCTTCCCTCAGTCTTCCCTTGGCCCAGCTGTCCTGTTAATCCTAACCCTACATTTTACCATGTGTGATGTCACACGGTAGTAGGGCTTTTAGTATGAGGAGGACGTTAGTAGGGCTTTTAGTATGAGGAGGACGTTAGTAGGGCTTTTAGTACGAGTAGGACCTTAGTAGGATTTTTAGTATGAGTAGAATGTTAGTAGGATTTTTAGTATGAGTAGAATGTTAGTAGGATTTTTAGTATGAGTAGGACGTTAATGGGGCTTTTAGTATGAGTAGAACGTTAGTAGGGCTTTTAGTATGAGTAGGACGTTAGTAGGGCTTTTAGTATGAGTAGGACGTTAATGGGGCTTTTAGTATGAGTAGGACCTTAGTAGGGCTTTTAGTATGAGGAGGACGTTAGTAGGGCTTTTAGTATGAGGAGGACGTTAGTAGGGCTTTTAGTATGAGTAGGACATTAGTAGGGCTTTTAGTATGAGTAGGACGTTAATAGGGCTTTTAGTATGAGTAGGACATTAGTAGGGCTTTTAGTATGAGTAGGGCTTTTAGTATGAGTAGAATGTTAGTAGGGCTTTTAGTATGAGTAGAATGTTAGTAGGATTTTTAGTATGAGTAGGACGTTAATAGGGCTTTTAGTATGAGTAGGACCTTAGTAGGATTTTTAGTATGAGTAGGACATTAGTAGGGCTTTTAGTATGAGTAGGACATTAGTAGGGCTTTTAGTATGAGTAGAATGTTAGCAGGGCTTTTAGTATGAGTAGGACGTTAATGGGGCTTTTAGTATGAGTAGAATGTTAGTAGGGCTTTTAGTATGAGTAGGACCTTAGTAGGATTTTTAGTATGAGTAGAATGTTAGTAGGATTTTTAGTATGAGTAGAATGTTAGTAGGGCTTTTAGTATGAGTAGGACGTTAATGGGGCTTTTAGTATGAGTAGGACGTTAATGGGGCTTTTAGTATGAGTAGGATGTTAATGGGGCTTTTAGTATGAGTAGGACATTAGTAGGATTTTTAGTATGAGTAGGACATTAGTAGGGCTTTTTGCGAACACAGCCCCAGCAGACATTTGTGTGTGACCCTGGTTCTTGTGTGTGACCCGGGTTCTTGTGTGTGACCCTGGTTCTTGTGTGTGACCCGGGTTCTTGTGTGTGTTTTTGAAGGTCATGGCAAAACCCCCAAAGATGCAGCCTCGGTACGGGCCACACACCCCATCCCGGCGGCCTGCGGTGTTTACTACTTTGAGGTTAAGATCATCAGCAAAGGCCGAGATGGGTAAGTACGCACAGCATAACGCACAATACAGCTCTGGACCAATCCACATATTCAGTGACTTTTGTTTTTAATATTTATTGGTGGCTTTTGCTTGAGTAGAATGAACAGTTTGATTTTATTCTACAAACTTCTGCTGACAACATTTCTACCAAATTTCCCCCTCTCCCCCCAAAAAAAACATGTTGTCATTAAGAGCATTTCCATTTAAAGGGGCACTGTGTAATATGACATCATCAAGAAACTTCAAGAAAGTTCTAGAATGCAACGCTCCCTGGGTACAGAAGCTACAGTGGCCTTCAAGGACAAGAACAATTCTAAATTCTAAACAATGCACCTGATGACGTTCCAAAAACATGGATTCCTCCATAAGACTTGCCCTCTCAATGGAGAAAATGTAATATTGATATTTGTAATTCTCCGCTCAGGAGGATAATTCAGATTATTGGCAGAGGTGATTTTACACCAATGAGGACATATTTATGAATGTGGATATTTATTGATTTTAGCTAATACATAACTTAAAATGTTACACAGTGCCCCTTTAAGTCATGAAGAGATGAAGATTGAAGAAAAATCCAGACTGGTCTCTTTATTTTTTTCCAGAGCTGTACATATATTTTTTTTAAGGTATTTTAACTTTTTATTGATGGATGTAAGGAGAGAATACAGAGTTGAAATTGGGAGACACACAGAGAGAGAGAGAGAGAGGGGGGGGGGATGACCTACAGGAAAGGTCCATGGGTCAAATTTGAACCCTGCAACAAGGACGAAGTCTATATGGTGCGCGCTCTATCCACTACACCACAGGAGCGCCCCGCAAAGTAAAATATTTAACAAAACTATTTGATTTCCACCCAAAACATTTAGTGGCTTGGTTCAAGTGAAGGCATTGTCTGTCTCCACCAAAATGTCTCCACAGCTATTGAAGGTGTAATCAGCGATTCTGGAGAAATCTTATTTAAACAAAATAGCAAAAGACCTACTGACAAGCACTTCTGCGGTGGTTTGCGCATGTTCACTGCATGGTGTCATCCCCCCCCCCCCCTCTCTCTCTGTCTCCCTCAACTCTGGACTATCTAATAAAGCTTGAAAATGCTAAAAAATTATCGTTAAAAATAAATAAATTCAGTCACTTAACCCATTTAAAAAATATATATATATATATAAAAATGTTTTTTGTTTTATTTTTATTTTCTGTAACAGTAACTGTGTATCTGAATCCGAATTTGATGAAAATGGGGGCGGGACCTGATAAGCCTTTGGCTTCTTCCGTCTCCCTTCGGACAACACAAAGTATGATGTATGAATATTTGCAAGAGAAAATTGTGTATTGTGTGGAATTGTCCGAAAGAAGAATAATAAATAAAAATTTAGATGTGTTCGCGTATATACCTTTAAGACCGGATGTTTGCAGGTTTTGTATGATGTCATTGTGTTAAAGTCACATGACTGATGAAATGTGACGTGATTCGCTGAAATGGACACACGTGGAAGGCAGTTTTCGTCGTTATTTTATTTTCATAATAAAATGGGCAAAGGCAATGATTTATAAATATACAGATTTGCAGTTATTTTTCTTATTTTTTTTGTTTATCTTTTTTAATGCACTTAAGGGCAAATCTAATGATTCACATTTCAAGCCCATGGTTTAAACTTTCAAATGTTTGTTTTATTTCATGTCTCCATCCGCTACAGAGGCTACAGTGATATAAAGAATTTAGTAGACGTTGAATATTCTGTGTAGATTTTCAGAAAATCCCATAAAAATTCGGATTGGACTAAAAAATAGTGGATCGGTGCATCTTTTATATTATACTTTTTTAACTGCTACATAACCTAAAAATAAAGACCTATTTAGTGAACGAGGAAAGAGTTTGAACTGTATATTCATGGGATGTTTCGGGATGAGTTGGATTCAGCTAAACAGGGGTTGCGTTCCGAATCGCATACTCTTTTCTTTTTTCTATTCTACATACTACATCAGACGATAAAAAGAATCTAGTTAGGATGCAGTAGGCATACTATTGGGACATACTTTTCTCTCTTATTTCATCATAACATTGCGCCTTGATCTTGCCTCTTGCTTTTATATCCGTCGCATCCCCGTTTGTTTTCATATGGAGGCTTCGTCAATGTTACGTCACTTCACGTGCGCACTGGATTGTGGGTCAGAATCGCCCAAATAGGATGCACTTTTCAACACTAACAATCTTGGCCGCATGAAGTAGGACATCCGGGTACTTCTAACCATCCTAAATCTGGCCACAAGAATCGGGACATCCTAAATCTTTTTTCTACATACTATATAGTAGAAAGTATGCGATTCGGAACGCAACCAGGAGATTAATTTTCAGTTGTTATGTCTTGGCACAATTGTTACATCCCTCTCTTTGCTAGATATTAGGACTGTAACATAAAACCAGATTAAAGAAAAGTAGGAATCCTTCGGGCAGTAAAACAATGTGCATTTAATTCTCGAAACAATAGGAAACTTAACTTAAAGCTGCAGTGTGTAGAATTTTGGGTTTTATTTCCTAGCAGATGTTGTAGAAAGTAATTATAATATCCATAAGTACATTTAATTTAGTGCATAATAGCTGAAAAAAATTTTTTGAATATTTTATTTTTCCCTTAGAAAGGGTCTCATATATGTCCATATTTCTGCATATCTTTGGACCAAGGCCTAGTGCCGCCATCTTGAAAGTGTCATAGTTGGAATGTCATCAGGAGCATTGTTTAAAATTTAGAATTGTTCTTGTCCTTGAAGGCCACTGTAGCTTCTGTTATTATTCAAAAGGGGTGGGGTTACCCAGGGAGTGTTGCATTCTAGAACTTTCTAGAACTTGATGATGATGATGATGATGTCATATTACACACTGCACCTTTAACTTTCCCTGTTATTCCACATCCTAACACACTGTCACTGGTTTGTTCACAGTTACATGGGGATCGGCCTGTCAGCTCAGGGTGTCAACATGAACAGACTGCCCGGTAAGACCACACGTTAGTTTCCTCTTGTGTTTTGGGTGTGGTGGGATGTGTGTGTGCACACTAGGGATGGGCATTTTAAGAAATTCAATTGATCGATCATCGGGAAAATTAACGAGCAATTATCGAGCAATCGTTATCTTTTTTTACATATTAAAAAATGCCAACAGAACATCCAACATACAGCGTTTTTACCATAGACTGTATACAAGAGGTTTTTACTCCATTACATCTTTATTCCAAGATCTTCTAGGCAAACAACAATCTATTAAGACAAGGCAACTTTTTAAAATAAAATAATAATAAAATGCGGCGCTGGTTAAAGCCCGAGGCTATGAGCCAACAAGGAGCCAATGCTACGATACCTTTAAAGTTTAAACACATATGCGCCTCCTAAGATGCTGCCAAAGACTGCATAAGGGCACGGCACGTTTCTCTGAGTGGTAAAGGACCTAACGTTACTTCATCTAATAGACAGAATGTGCAAATTAGTTCCCTGATGAAGGCGAAGTAGGAAAGCATAGACGCTAATGTTAGCTGCTAACGTGACACGTTTAACAGGGTTGGATGTAGGCTTCAATGTACAAGTGGTACATAATTCGGTTTGTTTAAGTGTTGTACTTATACAAGGTTTCACAATGTTTAATGATCTTAGTTATTTTCGGTTCTAAAGCTGTCCGGTCCGATGCCAAACTTCTCCTTAACTTCTTCCCGTTTATGTTTTGAGATCTACGGCAGCTCGCAGGCTGCTGCCTGAGCCTGTTCTGTTGTCTCCTACTACTAGTTAAGTATCTCCCCCTGCTGGTAGGATGTTTAATTGCTGCCCATACAGTCTTTGGTGCTGCCACATAGTGAAACTCATTGCTGTGCTGCCGGACTCACACTGCGCAACACAACGGCTATATGATTGACAACAATTTCACGTGATCGACAATATTCTTAAGGAGCAATGATCGATTAATCGATTAATTATGCCCATCCCTAGTGCACACTGTGTATTATAACACGGATTATTACCTGTGTATATATGTGTGGCCTTGCTTGAAATTACAATGTCCCTGTTGATGAAAAAAATCTAGTTTTCTCTGAAACAGTGGAAAATAAATCACTTGCATTTCTTGCTAATCAGAAAAATGATTCTAAATATTTCCATTTGAAAAGTAGAACAATTAATTGAATCTCTTTTAAACAAATACTTTAAATGCTTCCAAGTGAAAATAAGTAAATAACTTGCAACTTGAATGTCGGTTTCGATGTGATTTCCGATGAATTGCTTAGCCTCAGTTCAGAGTGCAGTGCTGTCCGTCTACGCAGTGATGTATGTGGCAACGTCAGGATTAATTTTGCAGCTCAGCAGTAACTCACACCACCCTGCCACTTGGTGTGTGTGTGTCTGTGTGTGCATCGTGTGTGTGTGTGTGTGTGTGTACATACGTGTGTGTGTTTACGCGTGAGTGAGTGTGTGAGTGTTTGTTATAACCTTTTCACTGCTTCTCACTCTTAACACTTCCATGTCCTTTTTTTTTTCCAAGGTTGGGACAAGCACTCGTATGGTTACCACGGAGACGACGGCCATTCTTTCTGCTCGTCCGGCACCGGCCAACCGTACGGACCGACGTTTACAACGGGCGACGTGATTGGCTGCTGCGTGAACCTCATCAACAACACCTGCTTCTACACAAAGAATGGACACAGCCTAGGTGAGAGGACAGACGCACAGGCAGACAGACACACGCGCCCACTCACTCACTCACTCACTCACTCACTCACTCACTCACTCACTCACTCACTCACTCACTCACTCACTCACTCACACACACACACACTGTAGAGAAGTGGTTGCTGAAAGAGCGCTATCACGAGACAGACATACATGCACAAACACAGACACACACACACACACACACACAGACACTTTCCCATTTAGTGTTGTTTGTGTTGTCTCTGTAACGTACACCTGAATTTGTGACAGCGGCATCAGAACATTTTTAAGAAGACAGGTTATTAGGAGTCAACTGGTAAAATCATTTAGAAATAACTTTTAAAGCTGCAGTGTGTAGAATTTTGGGTTTTATTTCCTATCAGATTTTGGAGAAAGTAATTATAATATCCATAAGTACATTTAATTTAGTGCTAATAGCTGAATTTTTTTTTTTTAATTGTTATTTTTTCCCTTAGAAAGGGTCTCATATATGTCCATATTTCTGCATATTTTGGACCAAGGCCTAGTGCCGCCATCTTGAAAGTGTCACAGTTGGAATGTCATCAGGTGCATTGTTTAAAATTTAGAATTGTTCTTGTCCTTGAAGGCCACTGTAGCTTCTGTTATTATTCTAAAGGGTTGGGGTTACCCAGGGAGCGTTGCATTCTAGAACTTTGTAGAACTTACTTGATGATGTCATATTACACACTGCACCTTTAAGGGGTTGTTTGTGTGTGTGTGTGTGTGAGAGAATCAGGTTTCACTGAGTCTGATGATAAAGAGAACTGTCTGTGTGGTTTACACAGCATTTCAGTGATATTACCTCAGTAAATGTAAACGCCTGTGGTCTTTTAGTGTTGTGTGTGTGTGTGTGTGTGTGTGTGTGTGTGTGTGTGTGTGTGTGTGTGTGTGTGTGTGTGTGTGTGTGTGTGTGTGAGAGAGAATAAAATGGCCACCTCCTTCACACTAACACTGTTTCTCTTCCTTTGCAGGTATTGCCTTCACGGACCTTCCAGTGAGTACCCACGTTTTGTTCACTCGGGTTGGGACGTGGTTATATATTTGGTTTCTCCATTATTAATCAGATTGGAAGGACGTGAGGCTATTTATAGGAAGGAAATGTTAAATTCCCCTTTCAAAGAGTTGTGTTTAGCGAACAGTCATTTGGTTATGCATTGCGCGAGAACTATTTATGCTGATTTAGTTAGTAGTTTCAGTGTCTTTAAATTTAATGGGATATATCCAGGTTTTCTTAGTGTCTCAGAGAGAGAGAGAGAGAGAGAGAGAGAGAGAGAGAGAGAGAGAGAGAGAGAGAGAGAGAGAGAGAGAGAGAGAGAGAGAGAGAGAGAGAGAGAGAGAGAGAGAGAGAGAGAGAGAGAGAGAGAGAGAGAGAGAGAGAGAGAGAGAGAGAGAGAGAGAGAGAGACTCCAACTAAAATACTTGGTGAAAAGGACTTCACTTGTATTGCTTGTGCTCTGTTGTCATGCACTCCCAAGCTAAAATCATGTGAACGACTCCCTCCCACACACAATCTAAATTAATTCTAATGGTATTCATGCATGCATTAGCCCCATTGAGATGTGAGGGGGGCACTTGTTTTAAGAGGGTTTTTTGTCTTGCTTGGTAGCAAATGAAAAATGTGCTTAAGAAATGTAAAAGGGCCTGTTTTTTTTTTTTTAAGATAATTTTTTCGGGGGCATTTTTATGCTTTATTAGACAATGTGGAGAGATGGAGATAAAATGGGTCAGAGAGGGGGGATGACATGCAGATAACTGATACACAGGTTGGACTCAAACCTGTGTGAAATAGCTTGTTTTATTCAAGTATTTAAGAGTCTTAGCCACACAACAATAATCCATTGAGCAGAAAACACAGTTGGCAGTGAGCCACACATTCATGTTTCCCCAGAGCTGTGTGCAGTGAAGTGCGTCACCTCCACACAGCTGACCTTTGTAGTTATTGGAAGAGAGAGACTCACTCACTCACTCACTCACTCACTCACAGACACACACACACCTTTTGTACTGCTGTTGTTATGGGAGCTTGAATCGACTATTTCTTCTTCAATGCTAATCTCAACCAGTTAATTTATCCTGAAATATTATAAACAAGATTTAGTCCTATGTATTGTCATCCTAAATCTTTTTTCTACCATACTAAATAGTGGATAGTATCGGGATTGGAATGCAGGGAGAGAGTGGAAATGGGGAGACAGAGACAGACACAGAGAGAGGGGGGGGGGGGGGGGGTGACATGCATTATAGGTCCATGGTGGATTTGAACCCGCGACCACTGAGCCAATCCCCAAAAGCTTTTCTCCTGTGATTTTCTCTTTTCCTGTTTTCCCTCTCATTGTTTCCTGTTTTGATTTAGTGTAAAGATTGGATTCCCAAAACTCTCCTTTCCTCAAGCCATCCTAAATATTGTTATTGTGGAAAATAAAATCATCATTATACATAGCATCCACATAAACATATTTCCTTTTTCTTCTTAAAATAAAATCCTCTTGGCTCTGGCCTTAGTTGCAGTGGTCACAGGTTCTAATCAGACCCGTGGACTTTTACTGCAGGTCATCCCCCCTCTCTCTCTCTCTGTCTCCCCATTTCAACTCTGTACTATCTAATAAAGCTTGAAAAAAGCCCCAAAAAAATCGTAGAAAAAAAAAAAAAAGGTATTAATTTTATTATTCCTGGTGGTACCCTATCCCAACCATCCTAACTCTGTTCTTATCTCACCTCCTCTGCAGCCTAACTTGTACCCTACGGTGGGCCTGCAGACCCCTGGAGAAGTGGTGGACGCTAACTTCGGGCAGCATCCCTTTGTGTTCGACATCGAGGATTACATGCGCGAGTGGAGGACAAAGATCCAGGCTCAAGTCGACCGCTTCCCCATCGGAGAGAGAGAGGGAGAGTGGCAGTCCATGATACAGAAGTAGGTTCAACTTGGTCTTACACTTTTGACATACAGGTGCACTATGTCCATGATACAGAAGAAGGTTCACTGTAGGAAAATTGGGCATAAGAAGAGATGCAACTTTTTTTTTTTTTTTTTTTTTACATTATTTTTGGGCATTTCTAGCTTTTATTAGTCAGTTTTTTTTTTTGAGACAGACACATTGCCTAAACACTTAAATTCCCTCAAATGTTTTAAATATTATTTTTAATTATATTATACATTTATATTTTAACTGGCATAAGAATTTACATAAGAAGAGATGCACATTTGGCAACTTAGTCTTAAGCCTTTTTTTATTTTAATTTTTTTGCTTTTCTTTTTGCATTTATTAGACAGTTTTTTTTTTTTTTTTTTTTGAGAGACAGATATGTATCTTGTAGGAATAACAGATGGTACATTACCAAATTAGGCAACTTAGTCGAACACACTTTCTAAACATTTTTTTTAAAGATTATTTTGGGCATTTTTGGACTAACCTCGAAAATACCAAAAATAACTCTTAACAAAAACATGACAGGGTTTATATGGTGGCCCAGATGGTTCACTCCAACCCATCATCGGAGCGACCCAGAAGTAAAAAGCTTTCAGATTTGAGTTTCCCTGCGTGCCATGTTTTGATGGGATAAGCGGGTTAGTGCTCTGTTTCTATGATAACTCGTCCTGAATGGATTTAATCTCCTCTTTATGGGGATTGGGGTTGAAGGTTGGTTGGACAGTCCCGTCACTGCCTCCAATTGGAAAACTAGACTTTTTCTTCTTTTAGGATCACGGCAGATTGATGTCAGGAAGTTATTGACTTTTCGTAGAGTAAGAGTTATATAAAGACCAGTTGAATGAGCGGTAGATTTTCAGTAATATTTTGAAAACACTAAAGAGCTGTTTGACGATCGAGCTAACAGTTTAGCAACAAAGAAAGGAATGGTTTGCACGTGTGAACAAATTCTATCATTACAACTAATACCTATTGATCCATTGGTAAAATTATTTTAAAAAACAGCAAAAAGAAAAGACTTCAAGACAAGTAGATTTTAAAAGTTCAGTCTTACGTAGCTGACTTGGTAAATTGCTGTGATCCAAGTTGTGTGTAAACTATATCCGCAAATATATCTCAAAATGAACAACTATGTCCCTAACAAGACAAATTTGAACAACGTATGTAAGTATGTGTGGATTGTTTTGATTTATTTATATTTCATTCTGCTGGTGTGTGTGTGTGTGTGTGTGTGTGTGTGTGTGTGTGTGTGTGTGTGTGTGTGTGTGTGTGTGTGTGTGTGTGTGTGTGTGTGTGTGTGTGTGTGTGTGTGTGTGTGTGTGTGTGTGTGTGTGTGTGTGTGTGTGTGTGTGTGTGTGTGTGTGTGTGTGTGTGTGTGTGTGTGTGTGTGTGTGTGTAGGATGGTGGCTTCCTACCTGGTGCATCACAGTTACTGCGCCACGGCCGAAGCCTTCGCCAAATCCACAGACCAGGCCGTGCACGAGGAGCTGGCCTCCATCAAGAACAGACAGAGTGAGTCTGTCTCTCTGGCTGTCTGTATGTGCCTTTGTCTCTCTGACTGTCTCTCTCTCTCTGTGTCTCTCTCTCTATCTGGCAGCCTTTCCTGTACTATATAGCAGCGCTGAAGGGACCTTCATGACAACTTTTTATTTTTGGCTTAACATTTACCTTAAGTTTAAACAATGTCCTTAGAAAGCTATTAAGTAGAGTACACCATGATAGTTGTACATTTTATTTTGTCCTTTGTGTGTGTGTTCACTTTCTCACTTGTTGGTTTGTGTTCTTGGAAAAAAAAAAAATCTAAAAATAAAGTGTTGCCTGTCTGTGTGTGTTTCAGAGATCCAGAAGCTAGTGTTGTCAGGTAGAATGGGCGAGGCCATAGAGACCACGCAGCAGCTTTACCCCAACCTGCTGGAGAGGAACCCGGACCTGCTCTTCATGCTCAAGTACGTCTGCTTTTTCACAATATTTTTAAAAAAAGATTTTGTGGCATTTTTGCTTACATTTTTACAATCTTGGAGACACAGAAGAAATGGGGTAGAGAGGAGAATGACATTTTATTTTATTTATTTATTTTATTTAACCTTTATTTAACCAGGAAAGTCCCATTGAGATTAAAAACCTCTTTTTCAAGGGAGTCCTGGCCAAGAGGCAGCAACAAGTTACATGTTCACTCACAATAATACATTGAGAGAACAACATTTTTTTCACAGTTTTTTTTTTTTTTCCTCTGTCGAGCTAAGGGTCTACTACAGGCAGAGGATGTCAATCTGTGAATTCAACTGAGGCAAATGGCTAATTGTGATATTCTGCTGTACAAATAAAAACTGATTTGATTTGACTTATTCTCCGTTTGCTAAACTTCCTCTTTCTCTCTCTCTCCTATTTTTGTCTTAAAAAAATATATATATATTTTTGGGGGGCGCAAACCCAACTCTGTCCCTCCACAATCTGTCTAATAAAGAGAAAATTCCAAAAATGCAAAAAAAAAAAAAAATCTAAATAATCCTTTGTTGTGCCTGTCCCCCCCCCCCCCCCGCCCCCCTCCAGAGTGAGGCAGTTCATAGAGATGGTGAATGGGACAGACAGTGAGGTGAGATGTCTCGGAGGCCGCAGCCCAAAGTCTCAGGACAGCTACCCGGGCTCCCCACGGCCCTTCAGCAGCCCCAGCCACAAAGCCAGCACCTCACAGCCCTACCTGCCAGGTAATGTCCCAACTCGAGAATACAGCCAATTAGCCTTAAATACTATCTGAGCTTACTTGAACTAACATACTAACATGCCCCATTCATACTCTGTTTTTACTTTTTTTTTTTTTTTAATTAGACAAAATCACCATCTTTTCCCTGTTTATATGTTAGCAGCGAAGCCGCAGATCCTTGAAAAGTCTTAAAAGTCATTGAATTTAGGTTTTGATGTTCTTAAAAAGTCTGGAATTGTTTGATGGGAGGCATTCAATTTAAACAGGGCAGAATGAATGAGCGTGCCTTATTTTGTTTTCCATCTAGGGGTAGGAGGATTAGATAAATTTAAACTTCTTCCTACTCCTTTTCAGGCATATCATATCAATATATGTAATCTGATTTATTTTTTATTTTTTTGTGAAATAATTTAAACATCATGTTTATTGTATTTTCATGCTTTTCATTTTGTTTTTGTTATTTTTGATATGTCTGAAATAAATTGAGTCAATCAATTAAAGTCCTACTTCACCAGTGGGAATATGAAGGTGTATTGAATTCTGAGATCCTATGTAGTATAAATGTGCAAAAAAAAAAATTAAATTGGTTCATCCTAGCAAGGCAAGGCAAGTTTATTTATATAGCACAATTCAAACACAAGGCCACTCAAAGTGCTTTACAGGGGCAAGATTAAAAGATATAACACATTAGAAGACATTTAAAAGTGAATGAAAAGAAGTAAAACATTTAAATTAAATAAAAAGTACAGGTTAGCCTGAGAAAAGGCAGAAAGTGTTTTCTGGTCTCACTGTCTAACCCTACATTTCTCTTACTGTGATGTCACAGGTGAAGTAGGCCTTTAATCAATCAATCAATCAATCTATTTTTCACTGTTTTTTTTTTCACATTTCTTTTTAGGGTTTGACAATAACTGCTGTAACGGTGTGACATCTAATAAGAGCCACAGCAGCCCGTCTCCTCACAGTCACAAGCCCGTCGCCCCGGCAACAGGCCCCGCCCCTCCAGCGTCCGACGTCAACGGCAGCCGCAGCCAGCCGCCCGTCACCAGGTACAATAACAGGCATAAGAAACACACACACACACACACACACACACACACACACACACACACACACACACACACACACACTACATAAAAAAATGTTTTACAAGATACATACGAATATACAATGTTAGAGAGAAAAAAAAAACATTTGACATAAACACTCACTTAACCCTGCGTTCCAAATCACATGCTTTTTCTTTTTACTACCCTACATACTAAAGTACAGAAGAGTTTTCTTTTTACTACACTACATACTAAAGTACAGAAGAGTTTTAGGGCCACACACAGTGAAAAAAAATCTTCCTTATCTGATTTTTTTCTCTCTCCTATGTCGAGAAATGTCAAGAATAAAGACGAATAATCCAAAATGCAATTGGAGTTAGTGGTGCATTTATGTATTTTCAGCATACTACAATTGACTTGCATGTATTGGGACGTCCTAAATCTTTTTCTGGCGTACTAAATAGTAAGGGAAGTATGGGGATTGTAACGCAGCCTAGATCAAAGTTTATTTTGCTTCACCATGGTCATATTACCATTATTAATCCGACAGTCACACAAAATACATCACCTCATGGCCATGCATCCTGCCGTCTCTCTTTCACTCTTGCTTTGATAACACATGTCTCTACGCAAACAAATACAATTGGAATGAACATTTTTAGCCTCCTAGTTTTCAGTGACATAACTAATGAACATTTTAATTCAGCACGTTTACACGCAGACTCATAATCGGGTAAATAATCTTGTAAATTGCACGCAAACACCTTTATCCGATCTCCTTCGCTCAAAAATCGGCACATTAACGGACAAGCGAAGTCGGATGAGAACACCTAGATAACTCGTTCATAGTCGGCATTCTCTCTGCATGCATGTATACTCGGCCATCGTATCTAGCTGTCCCACGTAAACGCACTGATTGATTGATTGATTGATTGATTGATTTGTGTAACTGAATTAACACTGCAATTGCTTTTTCCCCTCAGTAGTGACGTGGATATGGAGGTTGACCACTTCACCAACGGAGTCACAGAATCTTCCTCCAACGGATTCCTCAACGGCAGCTCCAAACACACCGCCGAGGCCGAAGACATCGACGCAGACATGGGTGGGTAGAGTGTGTGTCTGTGTGTGTGTGTGTGTGTGTGTGTTGGGAGATATTTGTGACGAGTTTGGCTTTTTAGTCTACATGCAAACATCACAACTAGACATTAAAACCCTATTTTTTTTTTTTTTTTTTTTTTTTTTTTTTTTAATAACCTTGACCCAAGGTAAAGATTTCGGTGTGTGATATGGCGTGGACAGGAATATTTTTGCAAACAAAATAGGAAAAAACCTGTTAACATAAATACGATTGGACATGGCCTTAATTTGATCATGTATCAGCACTTTAACTTACACGCCTTTTCGATATCGCATGGTTTACTGTTTATATTAGCAGGATGTTGACTTAACATCTGGCTGGTACCTTGCAGACATTATCAGTTAGTTTACCGATGGGAGAAATGTGAATTGACTGTTAAAACGCTTGAATTGGAGGACAGTCATGGGCCACAGATACCTGAAGTGAGAGATAAAAACCATTTGCTAAGCATTATTAACTGGTCAATATTTTTTGACACGGTTGAACTGATAATCAATAATTGGATATCTATGTTGTTGATTTTGGTCTAATAGATTCTAGGTTACTTGTGTATAAAATGTCCTTATTCGAACACTTAACGTCATGCTGTAAATGGACCACCCCTTCCAAACCCTCATTAACACTTGTCCCTTGTTGCTTGCCGTACCTGCCCTGTGTCTCTGTGTAGAAGTGGAGTCAGCGCAGTCCAAGAGGCAGCTGTGTGGAGGCAGCCAGGCGGCCATCGAGAGGATGATCCACTTCGGCCGAGAGCTGCAGAGCATGAGCGAACAGCTGCGCCGAGAGTGTGGCAAGAACTCTGCAAACAAGAAGATGCTCAAGGTAAGTTTTTTTTTTTTTTTTTTTTTTTTTTTTTTTTTTAAATATATAACCTTTATTTCTACAGGTAAATCCCATTGAGACCAGAGACTCTTTTTCAAGGGAGACCTGTTCCCATTCCCACGTTACCATTTTCACACACACTCACACACGTTCACACACCGATAGCAGCAGTAACTCTTTTTTTTTAAAACCTTTATTTCTACAGGTAAATCCCATTGAGACCGAAGACTCTTTTTCAAGGGAGACCTGTTTTCCTTTCCCACGTTGCCATTCACACACACATTCATACACCGATAGCAGCAGCAGCTACCACGCAGGGTGAAGGCTAACTTTCGGGAGCAATTTAGGGTTCAGTGTCTCTTTGCCCATTTATGATTATCGGAGTAAAAATTTGACTGTTTCAGAAATATTTCCAAGTTCCTGGTAGCACCTTTAACACTGTATAAATAAACCTTACACATGGTTAGATGGCCTGTGTTGAGATGTGTGTGTGTGTGTGTGTGTGTGTGTGTGTGTGTGTGTGTCTTGCTTCAGGATGCGTTCAGCCTGCTGGCCTACTCAGACCCCTGGAGCAGCCCAGTGGGATACCAGCTGGAGGGCATTCAGAGGGAGCCCGTCTGCTCCACTCTCAACAGTGCAATACTAGGTAGGGCAGCCGTCTACACTGGTGGATTAAATGTGTTAATAACTATTGTGTCATGCTAAAAGGAACACTTCACCCAAACGGATCCTGCGTTCTATCATTATAAAATCACTATTATAATATAATGAATTAGGTTTTTCTTCCCTCAGTCTTCCCTTGGCCCAGCTGTCCTGTTAATCCGAACCCTACATTCTCCCATGTGTGATGTCACACTAGTAAAATGTAGGGTTAGACAGTGAGACCATAAAACAATCTCTTTCTGCCTTTTCTCAGGCTAGGATGAACCAATTTCTAAAAAAAATTGCACATTAATACTACATAGGATCTCAGAGTTCAATACACCTTCATATTTCACATTGCGATGCCTTCTCTTTTGTACATTGTCCCTGTTCAAATAAAGTTGCCAACTCTCCATACAGAGACTCACAACCTGCCGAAGCAAACACTCACTCACTCACTCACTCACTCACTCACTCACTCACTCACTCACACACTCACTCACTCACACACACACTCACTCACTCACTCACTCACTCACTCACTCACTCACTCACTCACTCACTCACTCACTCACTCACACACTCACACACACTGTCACTCACTCACTCACACACACACACACTCTCTCTAACTCACTCACTCACACACACACACTCTCTCTCACTCACTCACTCACTCACTCACTCACTCACTCACTCACTCACACACACACTCTCTCTAACTCACTCTCACACACACACACTCTCTCTCTCTCTCTCACTCACTCACTCTCTCACACACTCTCTCTCTCACACACACTCACTCACTCTCTCTCTCACACACACACTCTCTCTCTCTCACACACACTCTCTCACTCACTCACTCTCACACACACACAGATATACTCACTCACTCACTCACACACACACACTCTCTCTCTCTCTCTCTCTCACTCACTCTCTCACACACACACACTCACACTCACTCACTCACTCACTCACTCACTCACTCACTCACTCACACACACACTCTCTCTAACTCACTCTCACACACACACACTCTCTCTCTCTCTCTCTCACTCACTCACTCTCTCACACACTCTCTCTCTCTCACACACACTCACTCACTCACTCTCTCTCTCACACACACTCTCTCTCACTCACTCACTCTCACACACACACAGATATACTCACTCACTCACTCACTCACTCACACTCTCTCTCTCTCTCACTCACTCACTCACTCTCTCACACACATACACTCACACTCACTCACTCACTCACTCACTCACACACACACACACACACACACTCAGATATACACACTCTCTTATCTTTTGTCCTGTTTCCTCCCATAGAGACTCACAACCTGCCGAAGCAGCCTCCCCTGGCCCAGGCCGTGGGTCAGGCGGCCCAGTGTCTGGCCATCATGGCACGGACTGGAACCGGCTCCTGCGCCTTCGCCTCTGTGGACGACTACCTGCACTAGCCCCCTGGACACATACACACACATAGACACACAGAGACACACACATACACACAGACATACACATATAGTCAGTCAGACAGCTAGACACACACTCACCCACACAGCTAGAAACAGATACACACACAGACAGAGATATAGACACACACACATAGCTAGACACACACACACACACACACACACACACACACACACACACAGTCAGACACATAGCCAGAGAGACACACACACACACACACACACACAGACGCATAGCTAGACACAGTCAAACACACAGACTATCTGAGGATCTGTCCAGAAACTGTCTCCGTCTCCCTCCACCTCCCAAACCAGTGTAAGTCATTTTTAGCCGAGGAGACTCGCGTAGAAAGTTAAACCAACTCACTCGCTTCATGTTCTGCTTTTACCGTTTACTGAGGAGCAGGAGACGTTTGTTTCTGGACAGATCTTTAGATTAAACTCACACACACATACACACACAGGTTAAACAGACACACACACACACACACACACACACACACACGTAAAACACAGACACACACACACGCATACATTTAACACACACACACACACTAGGGCCACACCTCCCTTTCCATCATAGATATGAAACGCTGCGTCTGCATCGTTCTGACTGACAGTGGGGGGGAAACACCAGCCGAGTGTAGCCGACTTGAAAAAAATACTCGGAGAGCCGAAAACAGTTGTGGACTCTCTATAGACCCCCAGCCCTATCCCCCCCCCCCCCGTTTGTGTGTGTGTGTGTGAGAGGACCCTAGTCTAATATAAAAGAGGGGGAAAAAATAAGACAAGAAAACAACATACGAGTGAGTGACCGCCAACCTTTAAACGTGGTTCCTGTAAACGCGCACATAGCACACGCAAAACACGGAGGCAGGCTGATGCTGAAAAGTCTCCAAACGAGGCTCTGTTAGGGACAGCCTAAAACCCCCTCGCTCCCACCCCCCTTTCTGCACCAACCATCTCCCCCCCCCCTCCCCCAACCCTCTATCCCACCCAACACACACTCACTTCAGGACGGCTACGGAGATTTGTGTGACGCATGTGGAGTCTCGGGACTTTCGAGGAAGCCACAAAGAATCTACAGTCTGGACTCAAATGTTTCCCTGTTTTTAACCATTTTTTGTTTCGTTTTGTTTTTCATGGGTGATTTAGGGGGGAGGGGGGATTGGCGGGATTGGCGGGGAGGGGGGGAGGCGGTGGCTACCTGGCTCTTGTTTTGTTTTTATTTTTATCCAGGTTTACAAAGGCATGGTGCAGAAGATGACGAATATTATTATATTATTATTATTCTAATGATCATATTATTAATTATTGTTACTTGCATTCACAGTATATTTGTTGAGCGCCAGCAAGAGCAAGTTTCCACCGACTTATTACAAATAAAGTTCCCCGATTCCCAACGATTTTACCGGTGAGACGAGCGTGTGTACATGTTAACGTTTATATATGAATTTAACAAAAATGGAAAATATATCAATAGAGTGAGATATTTAGTTATCAAATGAAAGGAAATCCTTGAAGAAAAAACAGACAAAAAAAAAACAACATACCCACCACCCCTTTAATGCTTTGTGTACTGACACCAGTCACTCGTGCAGCGCTGGTTTGATCCTAGTGTGTGTTCACGTTTTTTTTTCTGTTTTTCTTGACGGCAGGGTTCCTGTGCAGGTTTATATTTCAACCGGAATTTCGGAAAAAAACAACAACATTCAAGTTGACATATTTTGGTTTTGGAAAACGTTTGAAAATCATTGAGATTTTAAAAAAAGAGTCTTGAAACTCTTCAACTGTTAAAAATGAAAAGTTCGGGAAAACTCAACATTTTAAGGCAACTTTCTGCAGTAGTTTTTAGGATACAAAAGTAGTAAGTTTGAAGGGGAATTGCCTACATTTGAGCTAGCCAATTACAATGTTAAGTTCTACATTCTAAGAATTTTAAAGAATAACAGTTGAATTTTAAAGAATAACAGTTGTGCTAACTAACTCTCTGTCTGTCATACATATAAGAAACAAACCAAGTCGGTCAAAATGTTTATGAAAACATTTTGACGACTTTCACAGTGTTACAACTGTCTGAACCATAAAATAAGTTGGTCCAACTTTTAGTGTGTAGAACACAAAACTTGGAAGTCTTAACATAATATATGAAAGGTTTATCATTATGTATGAATGATAAAGATAGTGAGTTGGCGCAAATGTTGTCAGTTTTACTTCAAACTTACTTCTCTTAGTTTTATCCTCAAAACACAAAAATATAATGCAGACACTTGCCTTGAAATTTCTAGTTTTCCAAACTGATTGATTTTTCCAGTGTGGACAAAATATCTAATGTGAACCCTGTGTACACAGCCCTGTGATTTTCGCTCTCTCGCTCTCTCTCTCTCTCTCTCTCTCTCTCTCTCTCTCTCTCTCTCTCTCTCTCTCTCTCTCTCTCTCTCTCTCTCTCTCTCCCCCCCCCCCCAGCTGCACAGCAGGTTTGATGCAAACATTGTCTATCTTTATTTTCGTATCGATGTCTATGCTAAAGAATCCCCCCTAACACACAAAGAACTCAGGAGCCCAAACGTCCCTTTGTTCCCCCGCTTTGGTTTAGAAAAGAAAGGTCCTCAAATAAAAAAAATAAAAATTCCACTTACATTTTTATTGTAAAACTTACACAGACAGTCCACAGTCAAAATAACACAGTAAACAAAAAAATTGTTTGGGAGTAACATTTCTAGCAGTAGGTGGACTCACTTTTAATTTAAAATTTTATTTTATATCATATTAGCAGCACAGCGACGGGCTTTTCAGACTTGGAACTAAGACCAGAAAAAACAGCAAAACCGAACTGCTGTGAAATACACCTCTAACCTTTTTGATTTAAAGTTGAAAATAATCTTCCTACTAAATGTTATTTTTCAAAAGAGGATAAAGGTGTTTTTTGATGGGACGTATTTGTGGAAAGATTTCAAAGCTTCAAGTCTTTGATTGTTTTTTTTTAATTTCATCTTCTGACTTGAGAACCATTAGCCAGACATTACAGCTTCTACACCCTGATACAAGAATTTACATTAAAGTGAAATGTTTTGCGCCCAGACCAGTATTACTTTTTTTTTTTTTTTTTACCTCGAAACAAGTAAATAAAATGAAGTAATTTGTTCAGGACATTAACTTGAAAGATAGATAGATAGATAGATAGATAGACTTTATACCAGACTAAGGTCCATAAAAAATACATACAAAAAAAAGTAGGTTTAATTTGCAGTCTACTTCTTTTAATATTTCTAAACTTGCTGTTGAAATGGCATTCAAGTTTGAAAAGCCCTTTTGTCTGCAGTTATCATCCTTCCTTGGCCCATCTTGTATTTAAATAAAACGAGAACCCCATTAAAGAAACAAGCTTTCAGTATGGTCAACCGCACTGTGGCTGCTACATTTACAAAAATTAAATAACCAAATACTTTAGGACGAAGGACATTTTGCATCTGTCTTTCAAACGGGACACGTCATCATTCATGTTTCTCTCCCGTTGGATCCAGAGGTGACTTGCTATTCTCACGGCTCTATTCTTTTCTGTAACCTTTTTTGTTTAGTCTATTTTTATTTTCTCCAATCGCAAAGCAAGCGAGTCACGGCATCGTTTTAGAAAAAAAAAAACTATGTAGACAAAAGTGTCAGTTGTCTCTTTCTGAGTAAAGGTCTGAAACCTATGCATGCCATAGTAAAGTGGTGGTAAGATCAAGTTAGATGTCTTTTACTTTTATTTTTTTTTTTTTTTAGTTTTCTCCTTCGTTTTTTTTTTAGCCAGTTCACGGTGTGTATAAAAAAAATTTAAAAAAAGAGGAAGATGTCAAACCAGTAAGTTGTCCACTGCTGACTTAATGTGTCCATTTGGAGAAAAGAAAAAAAAAAGTGCAATTTGTGTGAGGGTGAAAAGATTTATATTAAAAATTACAAAATGATGATGGTGGCGCTTGTTTGGATGCTGCATGGGGCTTGGAGCTGAAGTATTATTTTCGATAATCAACAAAGGGGGGGAAAAAAAATCCACCTTAAAAATATAGTTGTGATTTCTGGGGCCTTTTAATAACTAACGCGGTATAGACTGAAGGGCTACAACTTACCGTTATTTAAATGGTTGATACAAAATTTTAAATTGAGAAGTTCGATGAAGCCAAAGTGTTGACATTATCTCGAAAGGGAACGTAGTTTTTCTAAGTAATTCTACATTTGCTTATTCTCTGAGATATGCACTAAGACAGACCCTTCACAGGTTAAAAAAAAAACATCCATGTTGTCTTGACAGCAAATTTTGTAACTGACAACTTTCTCACTTGCACTAGCACTTTATTGGCTAGCCGACCTTGCCCATTAAAGGTGCAGTGTGTAATATGACATCATCAAGAAAGTTCTAGAAAGTTCTAGAATGCAACACTCCCTGGGTAACCCCACCCCTTTCGAATAATAACAGAAGCTACAGTGGCCTTCAAGGACAAGAACAATTCTACATTTTAAACAATGCACCTGATGACATTCCAACTATGACACTTTCAAGATGGCTGCACTAGGCCTTGGTCCAAAATATGCCGAAATATGGACATATATGAGACCCTTTCTAAGAGAAAAAATAATAATTAAAAAAAAAAAAAAATCAGCTATTATGCACTAAATTAAATGTACTTATGGATATTATAATTACTTTCTACAAAATCTGCTAGGAAATAAAACCCAAAATTCTACACACTGCAGGTTTAAGTAATACAAGCAGTTCCCTAGGGTCCCTTCCATTTTTAAATAGTTAAAAATGACTGTTAATCAGGAATTGAGTACAAGATTAATAGTAAGTTAAACATAATAGCATTTAATTCTTGGATTTAAAGGAACCTAGTTAAAGTTCTCTATGGGTTTTCAACATCTCTTTTTTGGCAATATCTTGAGTTAAGAAATGAATTGTTTTGAATTTATTACTCGACTGATATTAGTTGAAAAAGGAAATAGTAGATAGCTGTACATGTGACAAGATCATTTTTACACTTGAATACTTTATTGTTATTGGTGCAGTGTGTAATATGACATCATCAAGTAAGTTCTAGAAAGTTCTAGAATGCAACGCTCCCTGGGTAACCCCACCCCTTTTGAATAATAACAGAAGCTACAGTGGCCAAGGACAAGAACAATTCTAAATTTTAAACAATGCACCTGATGACATTCCAACTATGACACTTTCAAGATGGCGGCACTAGGCCTTGGTCCAAAGTATGGAGAAATATGGACATATGAGACCCTTTAATGAAAAAAAATTATAATTCTTTAAAAGAAAATCAGCTATTATGCACTAAATTAAACGTACTTATGGATATAATAATTATTTTCTAAAAAATCTGCTAGGAAATAAAACCCAAAATTCTACACACTGCAGGTTTAATTCAGAAAGAAAAACGATCTCAGCAACGAGATGAATATAAAGATTCTTATTACAGATTTAAATCAAAACTTTAAAACACGTCCAGTTCATGAGCACAAGAGGTTTTCAGTGGAGCTTGGGACCTCCTGAAGCTGTGGAAAAGGCCGCGATCTCATCCCGAACAGCCTCCTTCAAACAAGTTTCAATCACTCGCTTGAATTTCTGTGATGAAGTGAATTGAACTGGATTCAGGCTGCTGCCGACAGAGACAACGTTGAGTTGATATCATTGGTTGTCCAAAGTGTGTCCTGGCCTTAAAAAATGTCTTCCTCTGTGTACACTTATTTAATTTGCACACAGACCCTGCGTTCCAAATCGCATACCTTTTTCTTTTTACTATAAGCAGTTGGCCAGTTAACAACTTTCAACATGCAACATCTGGGTATTTTTCAGCATTTACATACTGCATTTCAAATGCAATTGGATGTAGGCTAGTAGGATATCCTGGTATTTTTTTTCCAGCATTACAGCCAGGTACATACTGCATTTCAAATCATGTATTGGGGAGATCCTAAATCATTTTCTGGCGTTCTACATAGCATGAAAGTATGGAGATACAGCTTTGGAAAAACTTAAGAGACCACTCCAAATGTTCAGTGTCTCTACTCTTTGTTTGGCATATGTTTGAGTAGAATTAACATTTTGGTTTTATACTATAAACTACTGACAACATCTCTACCAAATTCACAGTAGAGATATTGTCATTTAGAGCATTTTCAAAAAGTAATGTAGAGATGAATATTGAAGAAAAGGATTTTCCAGGGCTGTATATTTTGAGGCAGAGATTTTTCAGCATTACAGGCAAGGTACAAACTGCATTTTAAATCATGTATTTGGGACATCCTAAATTGTTTTCTGGCGTTCTACATCGCATGGAAGTATGGGCATACTATAGATTGGAACGCAGGGAGAGGTGTGTTCGGTCAAGAGGAGGGAATCTGTTGCTTGTGAATCCAACGCTTCTTCATCTTCTCGGCTTTGGCTTTTTCCTTCGAGGCTAAAAGTTCAAACGGGAAAAAAATCTCATGAATATAACGTTCACATAAGCTGAACAAAATATTTGGCATTTTTAAACCAAAATAGAATATTCTCAACATGAATACACTTGTTTATACTGCGTGAATACTCTATTCTGATTGGCTGGAGAACATTCCATAGGTGTGGATTAACCCCTGATGTATGGACACCTAGGTGGTGTACAATAAATACTTGAAATCTAAACTAAATTGAAATAAAAGTGAGCAGTTCAAACAACAGAGGAGTTATTATTCAGCGACTGGTAGGGATGGGAATCGAGACCCGGTTCCTCTTCAGTAACCAATTCCCTGGATTCAACCACATGCCTGCTTATCGGTTCCGCTTGTTGCAAACGATAAGAGAATCAATAAGGAATCGGATCGATAAGCAGAATCGGAATCATTAAATTCTTATCAATTCCCATCCCTAGCGACTGGCTCCTTTTGAATCCACTGGTCAATTTAATTACCTTTAGTTCTCTAAAATCATTCATTTGAAAAAAAGCCGGTGAAATTATGTTTCAGGTCAGTGTTTATAAAGCCTCCGTTAACCTGGTCTAAAATAGTACAAATCAATAGTTATCAAAGTTGGGTGTCACAATAAGCTTTTTCGAAAACCTGAATTAAAAAAAGAAGCCCTTAAATCATTTCCAGTAGGAATCCTCTACATACTTTCTAACATAATCAAAATGTGAGTGATGTGTAGAATTTGATTATTTATTTATTTAAATGCCAGTGCAGATTTTTCTCCCGGTGTCTATGATTTATTGTGCTGAACTTACCCCAGTCTTTCTTGACAAAATGCACCGCTGGCGTTTTATTCCTGCCCTTCTTGTTTTCGAGGGAGAGCAGCTCGTTACCTGAAAAGAGAACACACAGACACATTAGTGTAAAAGCGATAACCTTAAGCAGAAAAACCATGGTTTGTGGGGGATCAGGGTATTGCGATTTCAGCTCTGAAATTTGTTATTTTGAAATGTCAACAAAATCCTTTTATTTTTAAACATATAGGATATTATAAACATAAAGAATTGCATTATAATAAACTCAATTTAAATAAAAGCAGTCCTTTAAGTGAGCAGCTCAACAAGGTTTTAAGAGACACTCAATTTCCACACATAAACAAACTTGTATGTTAACATTAAAATCACATAAGAAGTATGTCATTTGGAACCAAGGGTCTGCATTCAGGATCCAGGTCTTTTTAAGCATACCAATTACAAGAATCAGGACATCCTAAATCTTTAGTCTACCATACTAAATAGCAGAAAGTATTGGGATTGGAACACAGGCCCTGCATTCCAAATCGCATACTCTTTCTTTTTTCTGTTCTACATACTACATCTGACCATAAAAATAATCTAGTTTGGATGCAGTATGCATACTATTGGGACATACTTTTACTTTATTTCATCATAACGTGGCGTGTCTCATCCCTGTTTGTTTTCATATGGAGGCTTCGTCGATGTGACGTCACTTCTGGTTTGCAACTAGATTATGGCCAAATAGGATGCTGTTTTCAACACTAAAAATCTCAGCCGGATGTAGTAGGACATCCGGGTCTTTCTAACCATCCTAAATCTGGCCACAAGAATCGGGACATCCTAAATCTTTTTTCTACATACTATATAGCAGAAAGTATTGGGATTGGAACAGAGTTTGTCTTACTGGTGGTCCTGCAGCTTCCCGCTCCGTAGAGTCTCGACTGGATGAAGTCTTCGGCCGTTTGCTGTTGGAACGAAGCCGTCTCTCGCTCCTTCACCGTCATCACCGTGTAGTTTCCCTTCAGGCTGACAAACCATTTATACATTTTTAAAAAAAAATTATACGATTTATTACTTTTTGGGCATTTTTTTCTTTATTAAGACAGTGTGGAGAGATAAAATGTGTCAGAGAGGGGAATGACATGCAGAGAATGACCCGGGCTGGATTCTAACCCGGGTCTGCTGGGAAGAGGACTGAGCCTCTTCAACACAAGCACCCCCCTGCAAATTATACTTTAAATAAATGTACGAGTGTGATACTTCTATCGACCTACATGTTTACATAAGTGGGTTCTGTCAAGCCCATTAAAATGATCTACTTCAAATGTTAGTTTTAGTAAGAACACCGGAATATTTTAATATAACAAATATGAAACAGTGTTTAAATGTACATACTTTCTTGACCCTGGCAATTTCTCACTCCTCTTCTTTGCCTTCTCCTCTTCCTCCTCGTCCTCTTTAGCTGAAAACATAATTCATACTGATGTGAATTAACACTGTAAAGATAAATTGATATATTGTTATGATGAAACCAGTGATTTACACCCCTAATGTGAATCCATCCTTCTGGACAAGAGAGTCACCCTGCGTTCCAAATCACATACTTTTTATTTCTACTACACTACATACTAAAGTACAGAAGAGTTTTAGGGCCACAGACAGGAGAGAGAAAAAAAATCAGATCAGGAAGATTTTTTTTTTTCATTATGTCGAGAAATGTCAAGAATAAAGACGAGTACTCCAAAATGTTAGTGGGGCATTTATGTATTTTCAACATACTACAATTGCCTTGCATGTATTGGGACATCCTAATAAATCTTTTGGTGGCATACTAAATAGTATGGAAGTATGGGGATTGGAACGCAGGGTCAGATAAATGTTTTAGCTGCTTTTACCTTCGTCTTCAGACTGTTTTAGCTTCCTGTTAAAACACAAAATAAAATAAAGAAGCAAAACGTTAAATATTTGATATGTATTTTTTTTTTGGCATTTTTATGCTTTATTGATAGTGCAGAGAGACAGAGGTGAAATGGGGCAGAGAGGGGAGTGTCATGCAGAGAACGACCACGGGCTGGAATTGAACCCGGGTCTGCTGCTGGCCGAGGCCCATGGGGGGGGGGGGGACGCCCTACCAACTGAGCTAAGGGCGCCCCAACGTGAAATATTTGATGATCAGAAACAAAAGGAACACATTTTAGAAAAAGTTCGGATCTTACTTTGAAGGCGCAGAGTCGATTTCCTCCAACACTTCCACCGGTAACAGTTTCCTTTTCTGTAGTAAAACAAAAAAAATATATATATATAATTTTTTCTTTAAAACCTTTATTTATACAGATAAATCCCATTGAGACCGAAGGCCTGTTATCATTCACACACACATTCATACACCGATAGCAGGCCAACTATCAGGAGCAATTCAGGGTACAGTGTCTTGCTCATGGACACGTCCACATAATTCAACTTCGACTTCATTTAAAAATAAAGGCTCTGGATATTTTTAACAGAGTCCGGCCGACAGCACACACACAGTTTGGACAGGTAGCGGACCATGAGTAACTATTCACTGATTTTGACAACAAGCATTCTCCAGAATTGATTACATCAACTTTAACACACACACACACACACACACACACACACACACACACACACACACACACACACACACACACACACACACACACACACACACACACACACACACACACACACACACACACACACACACACACACCTTCTGCTCCTGGAACAGCTCCTGTCTCTTCCTTCTCTTCTCTTTCAGCTGCTCCTTTTCCCTGCAGACATGAAAACAAACTTGTCATTAAGTCGCCTGAAGAAATCCTGACTGAATAGTGAACAGATGTTTGTTGTAGCAGAACAGAATTTCCCCCATAAATTAGATTTAAGACCAAAGTTACAAAAACAAAACATTTAGAAAAATATTTAGCATAAACATGACTTCTTTGGTCCAGTGCAAAAGTGAGATCATACACAAAAAAAAAAAAAAATAAGTTTGTTATTTAATTTGGGTAAATAAATTCTCGGCCTTTCAAGACCCACTAATAATTTATTAATTCTATTTTTGGCCCCAAAATGCGTAACTTTTCCTGGCCTATAAGGACCTGTAGGAAGTAGATCCCCAACCTTAAACCAAACTCCAGTAAACACATTTTCAAACACAAAGTATCTTCCTCTCACGCACATATACATGCACCAAATATTTACATGTTATAAATCCTGGATTTATTGGAAGACACTCGTCATGTCGGCATTAATACAGTCAGTGCAAAAACAGCGTTCGGTCAACTCAAAACTGCACATTGTGGTAGCGATTTTTTGCATTTTGAAACGCAAATTTTATTAAATGTTAAGTGTCCTACCTACTAAATAAACCCACCGAATAAACATAGGCTCCTTAAACAAATGGCAGAATATTATGGATAACTAATTCTGGTTTATTTATTTGGCTTAATAGACCCAAGACAACCTTATAAGTAGATATATTTGAATGGAGTCTGGTACAAACCGTCTTGCCGTGTCCAGAGCCTGTTTCATGCTGCGTAACGCTTCCGCCTTTGAGTCTTCAAACGTCACCTCTTCTGGCGCCTCGTCGTCGCTTGACTCGAGCGATAAACTGAAATGTTCCGAGTTGTTTTTGTCCATTTCCAGCGGTTCTGAAGACCCAGCTGCTGTTTCTCCACGTTGTTTCTTCGCCATGTTGTCTGGTGGCTAGATTGCGTCATGACGTCACGCTGGAAAACGTAGGCTACGTACGTGACCGGTGTGCGTTGGTTGGGGTTGGGGTTGGGGAGCGTCACAATCACAATCGAAAATCACAACAAAATAAATTAAAAAAACTGTGAAATTGTTGCTCAATTGAATTAAAAGATGATTTTCAGGCTTTCAAGAAACGTATTAATTTGACAGAAAATTAACTGTTTAATTATTTTGTTTTTGTATTTTTCATGTCAAAAATATATCATGGTGGATGCATAGATAGATAGTGGGTGGATGAATTAAATAAATAAATGCCCAAGCCTTTATTTTGAAAAGCACAATCGGAAACCCTTGGATGCATAACTGGAGCAGGTGCACCCCAGCCGCTATCAACAACAACATTATTATAACGGTATCAGCTGACGGGGGTAGTCGAAATGCTGCACCTACTGTTGTTCTCGCTTCTGGGTGTAGCCGGGGCGTTGGCTCATGGCTTGCCCGGACTTGGTGCCTCTCAGTCGGCTGCAGCGCCCTGCCTCGCCCCGCTGCAGTGGGAGGGAAGATGGGTCCTTTACGACTACAGCACCGGGAGGAACAGCCGGGCCGCCGTGTCCTACGACGCCCAGAACCAGAGGCTTCGAGTCCTGCAGCAGAACAAGAAACACACCCCGTGTCAGAAGTAAGATTTGTTTGTTTGTGTGTGTGTGTGTGTGTGTGTGTGTGTGTGTGTGTGTGTGTGTGTGTGTGTGTGTGTGTGTGTGTGTGTGTGTGTGTGTGTGTGTGTGGAATTGGACGAATTAGACACACAATCAATGTATAGATAAGTAAGTAGCTATATGTGTGGTGGTGGTGGTGGTGGGTGAATGTAGGCAATAATTAACATTGTATTAAATATGAAGTAGAAAGTTACATGATATTTAATTATTGAATAATCACGTATAAGTATTGGCTACTTTTTACTACTCCTTTTTGGACATGTTAAATTGGTTGAATATTTTGTTGGTTCACATCATGTCAGAAGTAAGATCTCTCGGTGTGTGTGTGTGTGTGTGTGTGTGTGTGTGTGTGTGTGTGTGTGTGTGTGTGTGTGTGTGTGTGTGTGTGTGTGTGTGTGTGTGTGTGTGTGTGTGATGAGGCTACATATAGGCCTGTCCTATAGCTTATAATGTAAAGGCAATGAATATGATGACGCAGTTATTGTTTTCCTGCAGTAATCATTACTCTAATGTAGCCCAATGAAACATTAACATAATAAATAAAGCGCTAATAAAATCTTTTAAAGGGGGCTTTATAAGAAATATGCACCTTTATTTATATCATTGTGTATTTTCATGTGAATACGTTTTATTTGTCTACAATTTCAGTAAGAAACTTCAAACAAAGCTCCCTCGTGTGTGTGTGTCATTTAAAGGTCTATTTCACTGGTGGGAATATGAATTCTGAGATCCTATGTAGTATAAAAGTGCAAACATTTTTTAAATTGGTTCAACCCTACAGAGAAATGCAGGGTTAGACGGTGAGACCATAAAACACTCTTTCTGCCTTTTCTCAGGCTAGGATGAACCGATTTCCATTTTCTTTGCACATTTATACTACATAGGATCTCAGAATTCAATACACCTCATATTCCCACCAGTGAAATAGGCCTTTAACAGCTTTAAATTGTTTTAAATTGAATGCTTGCATCAGAAGTGACTTTTCTTCTCTCTCATCCTCCCTCCTTCTGTCTCCACTGCAGGTTTTTCGAGTACATCTTCTTGTTCCAGAGTAATGTGATGTTCCAGATTGACCAGAAGACTAAGGACTGCTCTAAGGTCCGCAATGAGAAATATTGCATATTGTGTATGAATACTAAACTGAAATGTAGATTCCGGAAATGCGTAGAATGGACCTTCATTTTTCTAAGGACCCAAGAAACATGATGCCTCTGTTGTTTGATTAAACTAGCAGTGTGTAGAATTTTGGGTTTTATTTCCTAGTAGACTTTGTAGAAAATAATTATAATATCCATAAGTACATTTAATTTAGTGCATAATAGCTGAATTTCTTTTTTAGAATTATTATTTTTTTCCTTAGAAAGGGTCTCTTATATGTCCATATTTCTCCATACCTTGGACCAAGGCCTTGGCGCCGCCATGTTGGAAGCGTCATGGTTGGAATGTCATCAGGTGCATTGTTTAGAATTTAGAATTGTTCTTGTCCTTGAAGGCCACTGTAGCTTCTGTTATTATTCTAAAGGGGTGGGGTTACCCAGGGAGCGTTGCATTCTAGAACTTTGTAGAACTTATGATCTCATTTTCTCCTCACAGGTCGCTCTGACGGAGGCGTGGGATCCATTCGACATCCCAAATAACTCCACCTTCGAGGACCAGTACATCATCGGAGGCCCCGGGGACAACGTGGAGGTTCAGGAGTGGTCAGATAGGAAGCCGGCACGCCAACGTAAGTCTGTTACTTTTCTTTTCTTTTTTTTTTTTAAGTGATTACGAGGAACTTTTAAATGGTTTATGGTTTACTGAAGGATAAAAAACACAAGTCAAGATTTTAAAAGTGCTACAAGGAACTTTTAAATATTTTTCTGAAACAGTCTAATTTTTCCTCTGATGAACATTAACTACATGTAAAAGCAAACGAGACCATCAGTGCAAAGAATGTTATTTTAATATAGTTTTTCTTAATGCCTTTGTCATGGGTATACGCTCACCCAGGAACAACAGCTGGCGTAGTAAAAACACTACCGCTTTTGTCTAAAGGAGACTCAGGAATTAACACAATCTGAAAATTCCTGGGAGCACCTTTTTAAATACTAAAATAAAAAAAGCCAAATGGTTTGATAGTTTCTTCACTGTTATCAGAACTTGTGCTAGCTTGCTTTGCCTCCCTTCAAGTGACAACTAGGAACTTTTAAATGTTTTTTAAAACAGTCTAATTTTTCCTCTGCTTATGCTTATAAATGACATGTAACAGCAAACAACCATCATTGAGAGAAGAATGCTATTTTCATATAGTTATTATAAATGCCTTAAAATTAAAATAAATACAAAATAGAGCAAAGATAAGGCAAAACAAAACATTACATTACTTGTCATTTTAGCAGACGCTTTTAATCCAAAACGACTTACAACTGGAGCACACATTCATACACCGATAGCAGCAGCAGCTACCACGCAGGGTGCAAGCGAACCATCGGGAGCAATTTAGGGTTCAGTGTCTCTTTGCCCAGGGACACTTGGACATGTGGCGGGGAGACGGGGGATTGAACCAGCGACCCTGCAGTTCGACCACCCTACCCAGTGAGCCACTTCCCCTGACTATATGGTATATAAAAAAAAGTAAATATTTTTTTTTTATTTCATTCCCACCAGATGAGACCTGGGTGGGCATTTACACCCTGAAGGACTGCTACCCGGTGCAGGAGACCTACGCTAAGAACAGCAGCGTCACCACCTCCACGCGCTTCTTCAACCTCCAGCTCGGCATCAGCGACCCAAATGTCTTCACCCCGCCCAGCACCTGTCAATCAGCTCGGCCCGAGAGAATGGCAGAGACCTACTGCTAAGAGGCATTCTCTGGCCCTCTCACGTTTTTTTTTTTTTAAGATTATTGTTTGGGCTTTTTTCAAGGTTTTTTTGATAGTATAGAGTTGAAATGGGGAGACAGACAGACAGACAGACAGACAGAGAGAGGAGGGGGATGACCTGCAGTAAAAGGTCCACGGGTCGGATTTGAACCCGCAACCACTGCAACGAAGGCCGGAGCCAATATGGTACGCGCTCTATCCACTACGCCACCGGAGCGCACTGGCCCTCTCACCTTTTGACCTTAGATACTAAACAGGATTCAAAAGGCTGAGTCTGAAATCACTTCCTCGTTCCCTACCTTTTAAAATAGATTATCAAATTACTTTTAGATCTATAGACTTGTTTCCATTGAGCGGTAGAGTTCGGTTTGGTACGGTTACACTAGATCTGGCTTGCGTTTCCACCGCCGATAGTACCCTTGCTTGGTAGGCGGGGTAGCCCGGTCCAACCAGACTATAGTACTTCATTTCATTTGTACAGAAGGTCTGGATTTGCTCAATTGACAAACGTTAACTCACTTGAAGGCGGGTGTCTGTTGAGGTTTAAAACTATTGGATCTGCCCAGTGCCACTCTGGATCTGCCAACCAATCGCATAAAGTTTGGTGCTCCGGCTTCTGACTTCAACTGAAACTGTTGCACGTAATTTTTCTCAGCCAGTCCCTCTGTTCGCTGATTGGACTGGCAGAAATCTGGCTAAATAAACCCGCGAATATACCACAGACCCAGACTGACTACTGAAGGGAAATTTAAATTGAGCAGAAGTAGGTAGGTAGGCGGGCGGGGTAAATATGGAATAAGAGTGCACTACATGTTGTGATTTCAGAAGCAGTCTTTGTGTTTTATATAATTTTTGTTAACTTGCTGCTAATGTGCTTAAACTGTCATCAGGTCCGATTGGCCCTGCTAGCTAGCAACCTAACAAATTAGCTCGGAGCTAACAGTACAATGGATTTGTAATGGGATTCCTGATCGATTACCGTCATTCTAAAAAGTGACTGTATGTGTTGTTAGCACTCCTGGGGCCTCAAAAATATGAGTGTAAAGGTTTTTAGTTTCTTTGAGGTGTATTTTCTCAGACATGCAGTGATCTGTTTGAGGTTTAAAATGTGTTTTTTAGTTGTTTTTTTTCAAATGGTTGTGTGCAGCAGGGGGCTGGGAGCTTGTTTTTAAGATGTTATGATAGCTTTGTATGGAATTTTTCTCTGTTTTAGGAATAAAGGGATCTTGCTTGAAACGAGTACATTTTCTGTCCTTATATTTCCACACACCTGCCAGCTCTGGTTTAATAAGTGTATTTTCAATCCAACATGGAGGATCATAAAATTATTGTGGAAAGTGGAAAGTGATGCATTTTCCATTTATTTTATGTCATCAAGCGAAACTATGAAACTGAAAATCTGAATGCACGTTAAACCATGCAAACCATCAAAGCATTGATTACAGAGCCTGACAAACATTCAAACAATTCATTAAAGGTGAGAAGACCATCAGTACAAAGAATGCTATTTTGATATAGTTTTTTCTTAATGCCTTTGTCATGGGTATACGCTCACCCAGGAACAACAGCTGGCGTAGTAAAAACACTACCACTTTTTCTAAAATAAAAAAGTATAAGGCATTTGATTGACTGTCTTAACCCAAGTGTGTTCATCTTGTCGAAACAGGTTAAGGCAAGCTGCAGATTTGTGTGAAGAAAAAGCCCTCGTAAGGCAAATTATTCTACAGTCCTGCACAAAGATTGATTGATTGAAGATACAGTAAGATTAATTTAAATAAAAAGGTAAAACATTGTGGTTACTGTTGGGAATTGATGTCACTCATTAGGAATTCAGCATTTAAGTGAAATAAAGTATAGAAACTAAAGTGTTAGTCTGATGGATTGTATGTAGTTTGTGTTTCTTTATTCAGGCTGAGTTATTATGAGGCTAAATGACTGGTGACTGGAGTAAACAGGGTCTATCAATGAGAAATGAGCTCTATTGTAACTTAGTGTTAAACTATTATTAAACATAGGGTGGTTCTCTCAGACTGCTCCTCTTCCTGGAATGGTGCAATGCTTGATAGCCCTCCCTCTTCTTCCTGCTCTCAAACACAGCCTGCTCCCCTCTGTCCGTATGTCCTTGTTCCCTCCCCTTTAGATCTAAAGTTGGAACATGGGTGGAACCAAGCTGACAGACCCCAGTCACTGCACAAACACATGTTGTTCAGATCGGAGTTTAAACTAGTTGCAGTTTTGAGGAAGTGAAACTCAGACAGTCGCTGACACAGAGAGGTGAAATGGCGCAGAAAGGAGTTCAGCTGGACCGGGACATAATTTGCTGTTCGATATGTCTGGATTTTCTGAAGGATCCGGTGACTGTTGCCTGTGGACACAGCTACTGCATGAACTGTATTAACACCCACTGGGATAAAGAGGATGAGAAGGAAATCTACAGCTGCCCTCAGTGCAGGCAGACATTCACAACAAGGCCTGTGCTGGTGAAAAACACCATGTTAGCAGTTTTAGTGGAGGAACTGAAGAAGACTGGACTCCAAGCTGCTCCTGCTGATCTCTGCTATGCTGGACCTGAAGATGTGGCCTGTGATTTCTGCACTGGGAGAAAACTGAAAGCCCTCAAGTCCTGTCTGGTCTGTATGGTATCTTACTGTGAAAAACACCTTCAGCCTCACTATGAATCCTCTGCATTTAAGAAACACAAGTTGGTGGAGCCCTCCAAGAAGCTCCAGGAGAACATCTGCTCTCGTCATGATGAGGTGATGAAGATGTTCTGCCGTACTGATCAGCAGTGTATCTGTTATCTCTGCTCTGTGGATGAACACAAAGGCCACGACACAGTGTCAGCTGCAGCCGAATTTACTGAGAGGCAGCGAAAGCTTGAGGTTAGTCGACAAAACATCCAGAAGAGAATCCAGGATGGAGAGAAAGATGTGAAGGTTCTTCAACAGGAGGTGGAGGCTTTCAATGGCTCTGCTGATAAAGCAGTGGAGGACAGTGAGAAGACCTTCACTGAGATGATCCATCTCATCCAGAAAAGAAGCTCTGATGTGAAGCAGCAGCTCAGATCCCAACAGGAAAATGAAGTGAGTCGAGTCAAAGATCTTCAGGAGAAGCTGGAGCAACAGATCACTGAGCTGAAGAGGAAAGACGCTGAGCTGAAGACGCTGTCACTCACAGAGGATCACAACCAGTTTCTACACAACTACCGCTCACTGTTACCACTCAGTGAATCTACACACTCATCCAGCATCAACATCCGTCCTCTGAGATACTTTGAGGATGTGACAACAGCCGTGTCAGAAGACAAAAAGAAACTACAGGACGTCCTGAGAGAGACATGGACAAACATCTCACTGACAGTGACTGAAGTTGATTGTTTACTGCCACGACCAGAGCCCAAGACCAGAGCTGGATTTTTGAGGTATTCATGTGAACTCACACTGGATCCAAACACAGCACACAGACAGCTGGCATTATCTAAGGGGAAGAGAAGAGCATCATTCATGAGAGACAATCAGTCTTATTCTAGTCACCCAGACAGATTCACTGCATTTCGTCAGGTCCTGAGTAAAGAGAGTCTGACTGGACGTTGGTACTGGGAGGTGGAGTGGAGAGGAGCAGAAGGTTGTGTGGCAGTTGCATACAAGAATATCAGCAGAGCAGGGAGCTCAAATGAATGTGTATTTGGACGAAATAACAAATCTTGGGCGCTAGGATACTTCAAGAACAGTTGTACCTTTTGGTATAACAATGTCAGTTCTACCGTCTCACGTCCTTGTTCTACCAGAGTGGGAGTGTACCTGGATCACAGTGCAGGTATTCTGTCCTTCTACAGCGTCTCTAAAACCATGACCATGACTCTCCTCCACAGAGTCCAGACCACATTCACTCAGCCACTACACGCTGGACTTCGGTTTTTAGAATGTCAGTACTACAAAAGAGACATTGTTGAGTTCCTAAAACTCAAATAGACAGAAGTGATTGAAGGGACAATTGGTTCAAATGTTTTCATCCTTAAACGTCTTTTGTTATCATGTTTGTTGCTGAGAGCTGATTGTTTGTGGATTTTCTTCACTGCATAGGTATCAGCTGTCAATCAAACATGATGGGTGGGACTTTGACATCTTCATTTGTTGTTGTGTAAATGTTTGTTTAGGTGGCGCTCCTTCCTCTGTCTGTTTAACCATGAAGGCTAACACTGCTCATGATTACTTAAGTTTAGCTAACCTGACATTTCTCTACATGAACATGGAAACTTATCTGTACTTCAAATCATTGTTGAATGCTTTTATGGATGTCTTTGTATGTTTTTGTTTCTCTTCCACTGCATGAGCATCAAGAAAAAAAGCACCAGACCTTCCATTATCCAGGAAATTTTTCCCAGCAATTTGAAAATTTGTAAAGAAATCTATAATCAAATTTAGATTTATTTGTTTGGGAGACCTAATGGTGTTTTCGTTCTAATCAATGTACAAATGAGGAACTGAGAGGTTTCATAAAAGTGTAAATATCATGATTCATTCTTTTCTTTGACATAGCTGAGATTCTGCTCAAACAAACTGTGTGAATAAAGTAATCTGTAAATGAAATCATTGACTCAGTAATTGAAAAGACTATACTGAAGGGGATGTGTGAACTAACTGAAGGTTTTGATCCTTAATAAACAAACAGCAACAACGTTTTTTTCTTCTTGTCTTCATTACAGGGTTTTCTCCAAAGCTGCTGGAGGACATTTGACACTCACATGAGATTTACATTGAATTAATTTTTTCAAAACTTTTGTAATATGAACTTCAGTTATAGTCTATACGGAAAAATGTATTGTTGGTGTAGATTCACGTTGAATTTCTCATTCGTCACTCAAACAGTGAGTCACTCAGCTTTTACAAGAAGGAAAATATTTTTATGAATGGAAAATGTACAGCTTATGTCAAGTCCAGTCATAAAACCATGACCTTAATACAGTATATGATTTTAATACATTTGGTTACAAGTTTTCCATTGTTCTTTTATCACGAAGCCTAATTCAGAGAGGTTTTACCCTGTGGCCTAAAACCTCCCGTTTACAAATACTATTTACAACCTGACAGCTGATGTAAATAATATCTGTAAACTGCTAACTCTTCCCTACCATCTTTCCCACACACCCTGAAGGCAGCATCAGTGTCACAGGGCCTGTGTCTTGATTCAGGGGTTGCATCGATGACCGATTGCGTCATAGCGGCGCGCAAAGGCTGTCCCATTTGCAAGGCTCCTTGCAAGGCTCCTCATATGCAGCCGTGAAATGCAGCCTTCGTTTCATGGTTTTGAAGGCTGCATCAGATGTATCCTTCGTGGCCCAACATATCCCAAGATTCATTGCGTTTTTTTCAGAGATTGCATAAAATAAAATTAAAAATAACAAAACAGCAACGTGTTGCTCCATCTTCTTAACTTTTATCTTCCTTTCTTTTTTTCTTGTACTTTTTTTTCGTTTCGTCTGGTAGGCAACTTCTTTTTCTTTTTTCCTCCATTGACAGGGCTGTCTCCGTTGGCGGCAATCAGGGTTGCTAGGCAGCACAGGAGCGGCGAGTCGTCACGCAAGGTAACGGCTTGTCACGTAAACCGCAAATGCTCGTAAACGGAGACCTGCGGAGACCGTCTCGTTTAACAAGGCTCGTTGGCCTTGGAATCGGCCTTAAAATCGGCCTTCATAGGCTATAGCCTTCATAGACCGCGAGACTGCGGCCTACCAAGTGCGTGGTCTCTGAATCAAGACACAGCCATGGTGTGACTCAGGTGTCTGAAGCTGCATAAGGCTCAGTGAAGTGTTTACATTAACTTGTATGTTCATGTCAACAGACTAGTATTCATTTGTTTGTACCTTGACATGTTTCGACTATTTCCTGCAGTCTTCTTCAGAAGCTGTTGAAGTTAATTTATCAAGTTAGACTAAATGAACCTTTATGAAGTTTTAATATGTCTTACATGTTACAGTGAACGTCACAGAAGGTCAACAAGTGAAATATGAAAACTGATGCTCAACACCAGAGGGCGCCGTCATCCTACTAACCAGGGATGTAGTGGAGGTTAGAGCTCCTGATCTCAGTTTATCTGCAGTTTTATTCATTAACATGTTTTACACTGATACAATACGATGTATTATATAAATAAAAGGAATAATACATTATGGTTGTGGGTGTGAATTGATTTCAGTCATTGGGGAATTCATCTTTAAAGGGGAAATGAAGTAAAGGAACTATAAAAATTATACAGTCTGATGGATTCTATGTAGTTTGTGTTTCTTTATTCAGGCTGAGCTCTGCCGTTAGTAGAAGGGTTAATGACTGAAGTAAACAGAGTCTATTAATGAGAAATGAGCTCTATTGTAACTAGTGTTAAACTATTATTAAACATAGGGTGGTTCTCTCAAACTGCTCCTCTTCCTGGAATGTAGCAAAGCTTGATAACCACTCCCTGTTATCAAACACAGCCAGCTCCACACTGTACATCCTTTGTTCTCTCCCCTTTAGAACTCAAGTTTGAGAGGATGGGTGTAACCAACATGCATGCTGGCAGGCCCCATTATTGGCACACACACATGTTGTTCTGATCAGATATACTAGTTGCAGTTTTGAGGAAGTGAAACTCAGACAGTCGCTGACACAGAGAGGAGAAATGGCGCAGGCAGGATTTCAGCCCGACCAGGACATCATATGCTGTTCGATATGTCTGGATTTTCTGAAGGATCCCGTGACTGTTCCCTGTGGACACAGCTACTGTATGGACTGTATTAACACGCACTGGGATAAAGAGGATAAGAAGGAAATCTACAGCTGCCCTCAGTGCAGGCACACCTTTACTCCGAGGCCTGTGTTGGTGAAAAACATCATGTTAGCCGCTTTAGTGGAGGAAATGAAGAAGACTGGACTCCAAGCTGCTCCTGCTGATCACTGCTATGCTGGACCTGAAGATGTGGCCTGTGATTTCTGCACTGGGAGAAAACTGAAAGCCCTCAAGTCCTGTCTGGTCTGTATGATATCTTACTGTGAGAAACACCTTCAGCTTCATTATGAATCTCCTGCTTTTAAAAAACACAAGCTGGTGGAGCCCTCCAAGAAGCTCCAGGAGAACATTTGTTCTCGTCATGATGAGGTGATGAAGATCTTCTGCCGTACTGATCAGCAGTCTATCTGTTATCTCTGCTCTGTGGACGAACACAAAGGCCACGACACAGTGTCAGCTGCAGCAGAACGGACTGAGAGGCAGAAAGAGCTCGACGTAAGTCGACTAAACATCCAGCAGAGAATCCAGGACAGAAATAAAGATGTGAAGGTTCTTCAACAGGAGGTGAAGGCTATCAATGGCTCTGCTGATAAAGCAGTGGAGCACAGTGAGAAGACCTTCACCGAGCTGGTCCGTCTCATCCAGAAAAGAAGCTCTGATGTGAAGCAGCAGCTCAGATCCCAACAGGAAACTGAAGTGAGTCGAGTCAAAGATCTTCAGGAGAAGCTGGAGCAGGACATCACTGAGCTGAAGAAGAAAGACGCTGAGCTGAAGACGCTGTCACTCACAGAGGATCACAACCAGTTTCTACTCGACTACCGCTCACTGTTACCACTCAGTGAACCTACACACTCATCCAGCATCAACATCCGTCCTCTGAGATACTTTGAGGATGTGACAGCGGCTGTGTCAGAAGTCAGAGATAAACTACAGGACGTCCTGAAAGAGACATGGACAAACCTCTCACTGGCAGTGACTGAAGTTGATTGTTTACTGCCACGACCAGAGCCCAAGACCAGAGCTGGATTTTTGAGGTATTCATGTGAACTCACATTGGATGCAAACACAGCACACAAACAGCTGTTATTATCTGAGGGGAACAGAAGAGCATCATTCATGAAAGACAATCAGTCTTATCCTAGTCACCCAGACAGATTCACTGCATTTCGTCAGGTCCTGAGTACAGAGAGTCTGACTGGACGTTGGTACTGGGAAGTGGATTTCACAAGTTCAGAAGGTTGTGTGGCAGTCGCATACAAGAATATCAGCAGAGCAGGGAGCTCAAATGAATGTGGATTTGGACGAAATGACAAATCTTGGGCGCTAGGATACTTCCAGAACAGTTGTACCTTTTGGTATAACGGTGCCAGTTCTACCGTCTCCTGTCCTCCGTCCTCCAGAGTAGGAGTGTACCTGGATCACAGTGCAGGTATTCTGTCCTTCTACAGCGTCTCTCAAACCATGGAGATGACTCTCCTTCACAGAGTCCAGACCACATTCACTCAGCCGCTACATGCTGGACTTCGGTTTTTAGAATGTCATTACTATAAAACAGACACTGCTGAGTTCATAAAACTCAAATAGACGGAAGTCATTGAAGGGATAGTGGGTTAAATGTAATGTATGTAATGTCGTGGTAATTCTACACTACACAGAGATCAGCTGTCAATCAAACATGATGGGTAGGACATCTTCTCATTCGTTGTGGTGCTCCTTACTGTGCCTGTTTAGCCACTGCTCATGATGACTTTAGTTTAGCTGAACTGACATTACTCTACACTAGTGCAGTACCCGTAGGAAGCAGTAGCGTATGCATGCTTAAATTTAACCCGTGTATCAAAGTGGGACACATAAACAGATGTAGCCTACACATAGGCAGTGTCACACAGTCATTGAAATGGCTGTCACATCGCTCGTCAATGTGACTTATATTCTTTCTTTAATATTTGTTGCGCCATATAATCCTCTATTCTTTATAGGAAAAGCAGGTGAACTTTTTTTTTATTGGTAATTGCAGCTTCAAGGCAGCAGCAGCATTTATCATTGCAAACAAAATGAAGGGCATTTTTGCATCTTACATATAGACGTTTCTTGCTTTATAGATAGATGAACATGGAAACTTATCTGTGCTCTAAATCATTGATAAATGTTTGTATTGATGTATACTGCATGGGTCATAAGAGAGAAAGCCCCAGACTTTCCCTTTATCCTCCATATTTGGTCAAGACTTTGTACATTTGTAAATAGATCTATAAGCACATTTACATTTATTTGTTTGCCAGACAGTGTTGTTCTAATTGATGTACAAATGAGGAACTTTGAGGTTTTGTAAAAGTGTAATTATCATGATAATCATCGAAAAATATGACTCATTGTTTTATTTGACATAGCTGAGATTCTGGTCATAGGAACTGATTGTGTGGAAGAAGTTAATCAGTACATGAAATCATTGACCAAGAGTAATTGAACAGACCTTACTGATGGGATGTGTGAACAAACTAAATATGTTGATCCTTAATAATAAACAAACAGGAACAAAGTTTGTTTTTGTCATCATTCCAGCGCAAAGCTGCTAAAGAACATGTGAAACTAGCATGACAGTATAACTGAGACACCTAACCTCCTGAAACAACACAAAGTCCAGTATTCATGTTTCCTGATGTTTGTGGCTCCACCTGCTGTTTCTAATTGTATTTCCATAGAAAAATCTGCATTGAATTAGTTTTACAAACCCTTTAAACCTGCAGTGTGTAGAATTTTGGGTTTTATTTCCTAGCAGATTTTGTAGAAAGTAATTATAATATCCATAAATACATTTAATTTAGTGCATAATAGCTGATTTTTTTTTTTATTATAATTTTTTCCCTTAGAAAGGGTCTCATATATGTCCATATTTCTGCATATTTTGGACCAAGGCCTAGTGCCGCCATCTTGAAAGTGTCATAGTTGGAATGTCATCAGGTGCATTGTTTAAAATTTTGAATTGTTCTTGTCCTTAAAGGCCACTGTAGCTTCTGTTATTATTCGAAAGGGTTGGGGTTACCCAGGGAGCGTTGCATTCTAGAACTTTGTACAACTTTCTTGATGATGTCATATTACACACTGCACCTTTAATATGAAATCCACTGGTATTGACAACCTGGATGGAAAGCTGTTGAGGATGGTAGCGGATCAGATTGCCACTCCCATATGCCACATCTTCAATATCAGTCTAGACAGCAATATGTGCCCACAAACCTGGAAAGAGGCTAAGGTAATACCTTTACCTAAAAATGCTCGTGCTGCCTTTACTGGCTCTAACAGCAGACCAATCAGCTTGTTACCTGTTATAAGTAAACTGTTGGAGAAAATTGTATTTGGCCAGATACAAAACTATTTCTCTATGAACAAATTGACAAGCAACTATCAGCACGCTTATAGGGAAGGACACTCAACCTGCACAGCGCTTACTCAAATGACGGATGATTGGCTAAAAAACATTGATCAACAGAATATTGTAGGAGCAGTCCTGTTAGACTTCAGTACTGCCTTTGATGTCATTGATCATAACTTACTATTAAGTAAACTTAAGTGTTATGGCTTTACTCAATCTGCCTCAGCATGGATAGAAAGCTACCTAACTAACAGAACACAGAGGGTTTCCTTTAACGGAAGCCTCTCAAATACAAGACAGATACAGTGTGGGATTCCGCAGGGTTCTTCACTTGGACCACTGCTCTTCTCGATTTTCACAAATGATCTCCCACTTGTTTGTAAAGAAGCCTGTGTGTCTATGTACGCAGATGATTCGACAATCTACACGTCTGCCCGAACAGTTAAAGAAATTACCTCGGCTCTCAACAAAGAGTTGCAGACAGTATTTAACTGGATCACTGATAACAAACTTGTCCTGAACATATCTAAGACTAAGAGCATTGTATTTGGATCAAAACACTCATTAATCTCTAAACCTCAGCTGAATCTGGTACTGAACAATGCTGATATTGAGCAAGTACAAGAAACAAAGCTTCTTGGTGTAACTTTAGATAGTAAACTGACATGGTCAAGACATATAGATTTAGTGGTGCAAAAAATGGGGAGAAACATATCTGTTGTCAAGAGATGCTCTTCTTTTTTAACACCACATCTGACCAAACAGGTCCTGCAAACCTTAGTGTTATCACACTTATGGCGCTTTTCCACCGCACATGTAGCTCGACTCGACTCAACTCGACTCGACTCAACTTGGTTTGGTAGCAACACGGGTCGTTTTCCACCGCAAATAGTACCTGCTGAACGTGGGCGGGGTCGTCGTAAGGGGCTGAAAGCCTACTCCGGAGCAAAGTAGCAAAGCAGAAATTACGAGCAGTTGTTGCACTATTAACTGAACCAACCGCCAAAAACACGGATGAATTTTTTTAAAGAAATACCCCCTTGTATCTGTTTGCTAAAAGAAGTAAAAGAATATTGCTACGGGCCATTAAAAGGGATGGTTGTTGTCCCGATGTGTGACTCTGCCACACAGTCAGCTGTAGGGATATTCACGTACATCCCTATGCACGTAAACACGGGCATGATAAAGTTGACTGTTTAGTGCTTGTTTCAGGATACGTACGGGTTTTCAAATGCAAGCCGTGTCTCAGCCTGAATATTTTATTGAGGTAATCAGTTCAGTCCCAGCGGCTTGTAATGTAATCGCTCGCTATCATGTCTGTCCCAGCTGGCTACTATTTAGCCTAGCTGCTAGCTGCCCTACATGTCTCCTCTCGTATGTAAGTAACTTCCCCAACAACCAACACTGGGTGATCTTAGCGAATATATGGAAAATAAATTCGGATCTGTGATGCAAATCAAATGAAACAGAGCCAGAGAAGGCTGCACGCGGCGGAAATACACTCAAAAGTCCCGGAGAGTTGGGGAGAATAAACAACAGAATGAAGCCGGTAGTCTCTGGCCACTGATTGGCCAGACAATAGTCTCTGGCCAATCAGTGGCCGGCCGTCTGCCGACGTCACCTTTTAGCATCGGCTCAGCTCGCTTGGACCCTAGAGCGAGGCGATACCAAAAAAGCAGCCGCTACGTGGTACCAGGTACCATGAAATTGCGGTGGAAAAGCCAAAAATGCGAGTCGAGTCGAGTCGAGTCGAGTCGAGCTGATACCATGCGGTGGAAAAGCGCCATTAGATTACTGCTCGGTGGTCTGGTCAGGTACCACAAAAACAAATCTAGGGAAGCTACAACGGGCTCAGAACAGAGCAGCTTGCCTTGCCCTTCAGTGCACAACGAGAACTAAGATAAACGTCATGCATGACCAACTCCTCTGGCTAAAAGTAGATGAGAGGGTAAAAGCTTCCCTTCACTCATTTGTGAAAAATATTAATGTACTGAAAACCCCTGATTGTTTGTATAGGCAACTCACACTCAGCTGTAACGCACACACATACCCCACTAGATATGCCACCAGTGGAAACTACACTATTCCACAAGCCAAAACAAATGCAAAACAACGTACAGTGTTGTATAGAGCTATGGTTGAATGGAACTCCCTCCCAGGGCATATCTCTAAAAATCAGAATAAAACTGGGTTCAAAAAACATGTGAAACAACACCTAATTGCTGTCCGCATGAGAGATAAGAGATTTAAATTTAAAAAAAAAAAAAAATTGTTTTTTGTTTTTTTTTGTGTATTGATGGTTTTGTTCCTATATGTTTTGTGATTGTTCTTCCTTGTATATTTTTTATATGTTTTTCTTCTTTGTATATGTTTTGTGTGGACCCCAGGAAGAGTACCTGATGTTTCTGCATCAGCTAATGGGGATCCTAATCAAATCTAATCAAATCAAACCACTCAAATCAAATTTAGACAAGATTATATTCTATGTTTATGTTAATATAGTTAATGTATGTAAAATTTTCTAAGAACCCAGTTGTTGTTTTAATTTTACTTGATTATATTTTGAACTTCAAGAGGGTTTCTAATTAATCTTCATCAAAGAAATGCATCCACGACAGCCATGATTACAGTTCCTGACAGCTGTGAGGGATTTAATGCGCCATCACAGGTAACATTACTCCACCTTTTCTAGAACCGAAAATACTATACGAATTATTTCATAGTCAAATAAATCCACATGAATGCTGTATTTACTGAAATTAGAATTAACATTAAAATTACTTTACTTCTGATGGTAACCTGTCAGTTTCATTTCAAATAATTAAGACACGAAAATGTATGGTTAGTGGAGATTCACGTTGTTCCGGAGAGGTTTTCTCATTCGTCAATCAAACAGTGAGTCACTCAGCTTTTAAAAGGAAAATGTTTTTATGAATGAAAATTTGCAGCTAATGTCATGTCCAGTCATAAAACCATGACCTTAATACTGTATATGATTTTAATACATTTGGTTACAAGTTTTCCATTGTTGTTTTATCACGAAGCCTAATTCAGAGAGGTTTTACCCTGTGGCCTAAAACCTCCCGTTTACAAATACTATTTACAACCTGAGAGCTGATGTAAATAATATCTGTAAACTGCAAACTCTTCCCAACCATCTTTCCCACACACCCTGAAGGCAGCATCAGTGTCACAGGGTATGACTCAGGTGTCTGAAGCTGCAAAAGGCTCAGTGACGTTTTGACATTTACTTGTATGTTCATGTCAACAGACTAGTATTCATTTGTTTGAACCTTGACATGTTTCGACTTTTTCCTGCAGTCTTCTTCAGAAGCTGTTGAAGTTAATTTATCAAGTTAGACTAAATGAACCTTTATGAAGTTTTAATATGTCTTACATGTTACAGTGAACGTCACATAAGGTCAACAAGTGAAATATGAAAACTGATGCTCAACACCAGAGGGCGCCGTCATCCTACTAACCAGGGTTGTAGTGGAGGTTAGAGCTCCTGATCTCAGTTTATCTGCAGTTTTATTCATTAACATGTTTTACACTGATACAATAGGATTTGTTATATAAATAAAAGGAATAATACATTATGGTTATGGTTGAGAATTGACTTCAGTCATTGGGAATTCAGCTTTAAAGTGAAATAAAGATAGAAACTAAAATGTTAGTCTGATGGATTCTATGTAGTTTGTGTTTCTTTATTCAGGCTGAGCTCTGCCGTTAGTAGAAGGGTGAATGACTGAAGTAAACAGAGTCTATTAATGAGAAATGAGCTCTATTGTAACTGCTGTTAAACTATTATTAAACATAGGGTGGTTCTCTCAGACTGCTCCTCTTCCTGGAATGTAGCAAAGCTTGATAACCAGTCGCTGCTTTCAAACACAGACAGCTCCACTCTGTATCTGTCCTAGTTCCCTCCCCTTAAGATTTACAGTTTGAACATGGGTGGAACCAACAAACACCTTTTGTTCAGATCAGAGCTAATACTAGGTGCAGTCCTCAGTAAGTGAAACTCAAGACAGTCGCTGTCACTAAGAGGTGAAATGGCGCAGGAAGGGATTCCACTCGACTGGGAGATAATCTGCTGTTCGATCTGTCTGGATTTTCTGAAGGATCCGGGGACTCTTGCCTGTGGACACAGCTATTGTATGAACTGTATTAACAGCCACTGGAATGGAGAGGATCGTAAACAAATCTACAGCTGCCCTCAGTGTAGGCACACCTTCACAACAAGGCCTGTGCTGGTGAAAAGCACCATGTTAGCAGATTTAGTGGAGGAACTGAAGAAGACTGGACTCCACGCTGCTCCTGCTGATCTCTGCTATGCTGGACCTGAAGATGTGGCCTGTGATTTCTGCACTGGGAAAAAACTGAAAGCCCTCAAGTCCTGTCTGGTCTGTATGGTCTCTTACTGTGAGAAACACCTCCAGCCTCATTATGATGTGGCTCCATTAAAAAAACACAAGCTGGTGGAGCCCTCCAAGAAGCTCCAGGAGAACATCTGCTCTCGTCATGATGAGGTGATGAAGATGTTCTGCCGTACTGATCAGCAGTGTATCTGTTATCTCTGCTCTGTGGATGAACACAAAGGCCACGACACAGTGTCAGCTGCAGCAGAACGCACTGAGAGACAGAGAAAGCTTGAGGTGAGTCGACTAAACATCCAGCAGAGAATCCAGGACGGAGAGAAAGATTTGAAGGTTCTTCAACAGGAGGTGGAGGCTATCAATGGAGCTGCTGATAAAGCAGTGGAGCACAGTGAGAAGTCCTTCACCGAGCTGATCTGTCTCATCCAGAAAAGAAGCTCTGATGTGAAGCAGCAGCTCAGATCCCAACAGGAAACTGAAGTGAGTCGAGTCAAAGATCTTCAGGAAAAGCTGGAGCAGGAGATCACTGAGCTGAAGAGGAGAGACGCTGAGCTGAAGACGCTGTCTCTCACAGAGGATCACAACCAGTTTCTAACAGACTACCGCTCACTGCCACCACTCAGTGAACCTACAGAATCATCCAGCACCGACATCCGTCCTCTGAGATACGTTGAGGTTGTGACAGCAGCTGTGTCACAAGTCAGAGAGAAATTACAGGACGTCCTGAGACAGACATGGACAAATGTCTCTCAGACTGTGACTGACGCGGATGTTTCATTGTCACAACCACAACCAGAGCCCACGACCAGAGCTGGATTTTTGAGGTATTCATGTGAACTCACACTGGATCCAAACACAGCACACAGACAGCTGGCATTATCTAAGGGGAAGAGAAGAGCATCATTCATGAAAGACAATCAGTCTTATCCTGATCACCCAGACAGATTCACTGCATTTCGTCAGGTCCTGAGTAAAGAGAGTCTGACTGGACGTTGGTACTGGGAGGTGGAGTGGAGAGGGGCAGAAGGTTGTGTGGCAGTCGCATACAAGAATATCAGCAGAGCAGGGAGCTCAAATGAATGTGTATTTGGACGAAATGACAAATCTTGGGCGCTAGGATACTTCCAGAACAGTTGTACCTTTTGGTATAACGATGTCAGTTCTACCGTCTCCTGTCCTCCGTCCTCCAGAGTAGGAGTGTACCTGGATCACAGTGCAGGTGTTCTGTCCTTCTACAGCATCTCTCAAACCATGGAGATGACTCTCCTTCACAGAGTCCAGACCAGATTCACTCAGCCGCTACATGCTGGACTTCGGTTTTTTGAATGTCTTTACTATAAAAAAGACACTGCTGAGTTCAGTTTGGGGCGACCGTGGCACAGTTGGTAGAGCGGGTTGGCCAATGATCCTAGGGTTGGCGGTTCGATCCCCACCCGGCCACCTGTGTCATGGTTGTTCTGTCCTTGGGCAAGACACTTCACCCACCTTGCCTGATGTGAATGTGTGTGACGCCTGTATGTTTGAGGTGGTGGTCGGAGGGCCCGTTGGCGCGGAATGGCAGCCACGCTTCCGTCAGTCTGCCCCAGGGCAGCTGTGGCTACTCTCGTAGTTTACCACCACCAGTATGACTGTGTGTGGATGAATGGAACCTGGAACCCTTTAAGCACTTTGAGTCCTTAGGGAAAAAAGCGCTATATAAATTTATGTTGTGGTAATTCTTCACTACACAGAGATCAGCTGTCAATCAAACATGATGGGTGGGACTTTGACATCTTCTCTTTCGTTGTTGTGTAAATGTTTGTGTGTCATTACGTGGCACTCCTTCCTGTGTCTGTTTAGCTATGGAGGCTATACTGCTCACATTGACTTAGTTTAGCTGAACTGACATTTCTCTGCGTGAACATGGAAACTTCTCTGTGTTTTAAATCATTGTTTAATGCTTGTATGAATGTATTTGTGTTTTGTCGTTTCTCTTCAACTGCTTGGGTCTTCCACCAGACCTTCCTTTATCATAGATATTTTCCCCAGCTCGTTTTTTCATTTGTAAATAGATCTATAATCACGTTTACATTAATTTGTTTGCCAGACCAAGTGTGGTTCTAATGGACGTACAAATGGGGAACTGTGAGGTTTAACAAAAGGTGTAATTATTGTGTTTTATGTAAATATTTCTTTCTTTGACATAGCTGTATTTTGATTGATTGATTGATTGAAATAGCAAAACATCATCATGATTCATTATATTCTTTGACATAGCTGAGATTCTGCTCAAACAAACTGTGTAGATAAAGTAATCTGTACATGAAATCATTGAACAAGAGTTGTAGGGGCCAAAATGAACATTTGATTTATTTGTTTATTGTTTATTTTGAAAAGTCACGCACAAAGTTTTGGGTTACACACACTTCCGTTTGATTGACACATGTGGGTGTGGTTTAATATATATACCTGGGCACTTGTGGCGGGCGGCAGTTAGGAGACAAAGGCGGTTAGTGGCGCACCTGATTTATACTTTCTGTTTACCGTCAAACAACGTCAAATAACCATCAATTACAGCAGTTTATCTTTTATTTGTTTATTTTCAATACCATATACATGTTTTCATTCATCCATCGTCAATCTGCCTTTCAGTCATTAAACTCTTATCATCACCGGAGTTGGAAATTGTTTAGGCCTTTATTGGAGAGCAGTCGCTACAAGAGTCATTGAACAAACTTTACTGATGGGCTGTGTGAACTAACTGAAGGTTTTGATCCTTCATAAACAAACAGGAAAAAAGTGTTTTCTTCTTGTCTTCATTCTAGGGATTTTTGGATTAATGATGATGTCAGGATGGAATCTTTATAAGTTGTCCTCTTTTGTTCCTAAAGCCTGGGTGAAACGTCAGGATGGTTTATATCGTTAATGTTAGTATTGTTTAGCATACATTTCTGTGTGTATTTTATAATAAGGCCTTGTTGAATGGTCATGCTAATGCTTGACACAATAATAAAAAAATCAACTCAAATCAAAAAAATCATCCAGGGTTTCATCCAAAGCTGCTGCGGAGAACATCTGAAACTAACATTAAAGTTTAACTGGGGAACTTTTCCTCCTGAAACACCACAAAGTCAGTGTGTTAATGTTGAGAGCACTACATGTCTTTATTAAGATTATTTTTGGCAATTTCAAGCTTTTTTAGAAAGTACAAAGTTGAAATGGGGAGATAGACAGAGAGAGAGGGGGAATGACCTTCAGTAAAGGTCCACGGGTCGGATTTGAACCCGCGACCACTGCAATGAAGGCCGGAGCCGACATGGTACACGCTCTATCCACTACACCACCGGGGCGCCCAACTACATGTCATTTTAACCTTTTCTGATTAATCCTCATCAATGAAATGCATCTAAACTGATGATTAGGGTTCCTGACAACTTTGGTTGATCCATTTCACCAGTTACTCCAACTCACAGCTTACTCCACCTCCAGTACAGAAGCATTTTAGGAATGTTTTTTTAAAATCATACTAATGTCCATATGAAATGCTGCATTCATTGTCATCAGAAGCACATTCAGTCTCATTTAAAGTCAGCAAGGCAAAGTAATATATAGTTGGTTGAGATTTATGTTCTTCCTGAGAAGTTTCCTCACGTATCACTCAAACAATGACACAGCTTTTCGGAAAGTGAAAATATTTTAACAACAAATCCAAAATGTGCAGCTTCCTTCTATCAGGTCCAGTTATAAATCAATTAAATTAATATATGATTTTTCACATTTGGTTACAAGTATATTTGGGTTGTTTAATCAGTTTTAAACTATTCATAGGACCTGTAGCCCTATCCCTACACCAGGGATGCAGGTTTTTTCAAAATAACTAAATAAAAATATACTTATTTACAGTTAAGGTGCCAAAAAATTTGACCTACCTGTTTATCACAGCAAAATGGTTGTTGTTTTTGTGTGGCCCCGTTATGGGGTTGTCGCATTGTATTTTCAGTTTGTTTTTATGAACACATTTCACATGAACAAATGTATTCTTTATAATTTGGGGCTTGTTAATGGGAGGTTAAAATAGAGAAGCAATGGTCACATTAAAATAAAATAAATATAAATTCCTTTCCTTTTCAGGACAAAAAAAATGTCAATAGGAGTTGAATTAGCCTACTAGCAAGCTACTGCAAAATATACTGGTTTAAACCTGCAGTGTGTAGAATTTTGGGTTTTATTTCCTAGCAGATTTTGTAGAAAGTAATTATAATATCCATAAGTACATTTAATTTAGTGCATAATAGCTGAAAAAAAAAATTTTAATTATTTTTTTTCCCTTAGAAAGGGTCTCATATATGTCCATATTTCTACATATTTTGGACCAAGGCCTAGTGCCGCCATCTTGAAAGTGTCATAGTTGGAATGTCATCAGGTGCATTGTTTAAAATGTAGAATTATTCTTGTCCTTGAAGGCCACTGTAGCTTCTGTTATTATTCGAAAGGTTTGGGGTTACCCAGGGAGCGTTGCATTCTAGAACTTTGTGGAACTTTCTTGATGATGTCATATTACACACTGCACCTTTAATATGTTGTTCACTACTCAACACTTTGAATTTGACCATGCTTAGCTTTATTTTTGTTTAGAAAACAAAACACGGGGCGCCCTTAGCTCAGTTGGTAGGGCGTCCCCCCCGGGCCGAGTCCAGCAGCAGACCCGGGTTCGATTCCCGCCCGCGGTCGTTCTCTGCATGTCACTCCCCTCTCTGCCCCATTTCAACTCTGTCTCTCTGCACTATCAATAAAAGCATAAAAATGCCCAAAAAATATCTTGAAAAAAAAACACTGGAAGCCTGCTCAACTTTAAACACATTAGCTCTTTCGTAGCTAGCTAGCTAGGTCAAAACAACAACAATGAACATGATGACAAACACTTGTTGTAATTTAACTCACCAAATCCTCCAACGGCCAAACAAAACTGATTCTGGTGACGTGGAAAAATAATAAACGCAGAATTAAAGCAGTAGCGTCATAATGTCTCCATAATAAAGGAAAACACTTTGGTTTAAACTTCTCAAAACTGGGTTATTTTTTCTCTTTTTACGCTCGGTTGTCTTGGTTACTCTTTTTTTCCTGTTTCCCGCGAGTGACGCTACTCGCTGCACTTTCTAAAGGAACATTCCACCATATAATGTGAAAGATAGATAGATAGATAGATAGATAGATAGATAGATAGATAGATAGATAGATAGATAGATAGATAGATAGATAGATAGATAGATCTGAGTTGAGGTTGTGACGAAAAATACATAACATTTATACAAATAAAAAATCCCCTAAAAGCTGCTGATCTCCTCCAACATGGTCGCCAGGGGGAACCACTCACCAATGCGTCACCATAAAGCCCGTTGGCAACCACTGGTACCGCAACAGACTTCATATCCCAGAATCCCTTGCTGCAGTTCTTGCTTTTTCACTTCCTGTCCGAGTGAGGAAACCAACAGATGAGTCTGCTGACTGACTGACTGACTGACGGACTGCTGTTGTTTAGGTTGAATGCTGCAGACAGAAACCGGATTGTGAAACATTAAACAACATCAAACAGCGAGTATAAAAGGTAAGGACCAAGATGGAGACGTTAACATTTAAATTAATCACATCCTAGCTGGCAAACGGTGCTCGTAAACAACACTGTTTTGCTAATGGAATTCTCAATCCTTCATGATTATTAAAACCCTATTTTTTTCCATTCATCTTTCGTCTTTATTAGGCTATTTCAAACCAGCAAGCTCAGATGTTTGTTATTAACGTACAGACCTACAGACGACTAGCAATGCTGTCTGTTGTGTGTCTGTGGTTGTTGTCGTTGGCCCTGCTATCCGCTCAACCACTGTGCTGCACTTTGCGTTTCGTTTCCTGCTGCATTCCTATTTATTTATTTATTTATTTAAAAACATTAGTAGGCTAATAATGTGAAGTTGCCAAAGTGGCGCAAGGAATTAAAGGTCGCCCTGCCACTGTGTGATGTCATGATATCAGCACGAGCCTTTGTTGAGATATAACTACCATTTACCATACCAGACTGTCACAGAATTGACTTCAAGATACTTGTTACTTGTGTGTGTGTCTGTCTGTCTGTCTGTCTGTCTGTCTGTCTGCTAAATAAACTTCCCTTGCCTACACCATAATGTCTGTAGAGCTGCAGAGGAGGTTGAGACAGTGCTGTGTGTGCTATTCATATTTAAAAGTGCATAATGTTTAACACGGGTTTGGAAAAAACTGTATCTGGCCTTTTACAACATTTTACTGGTAGTAGGACCATCTGATATTAAAAAGCAGAGCGTGAATTCATTGCACATGGAATAGGCTACTTTGTATTGCAGTTCAAGGCAGCTGTCTATAGGATAACCTCAGATGTTGATATTGTATGGAATTCTAAATTTAATTCTAATCTTACAAACGTCATATTGTTCTAATGTGTTTTTCTTATGAGGAATGCTGAAAGGAAATGATACGGTGATATTCACAGATATGCTTTTGGTCTCAAATAATCGTTAATAAGATGAAAGTAAACTAAAGAGCTTTTTTTCTTCATTACTGTGTTCATTTGTCTGCAGAATGTTTCAGTGAAATCCTCTAATCCTTCTGAAGTCCTATGACCAGCCAACAGTTAAGGTTTAAAGCTGCAGTGTGTAGAATTTTGGGTTTTATTTCCTAGCAGATTTTGTAGAAAGTAATTATAATATCCATAAGTACATTTAATTTAGTGCGTAATAGCTGAAAAAAAATGTTGAATTATTTTTTTTCCCTTAGAAAGGGTCTCATATATGTCCATATTTCTGCATATTTTGGACCAACGCCTATTGCCGCCATCTTGAAAGTGTCATAGTTGGAATGTCATTTGGTGCATTGTTTAAAATTTAGAATTGTTCTTGTCCTTGAAGGCCACTGTAGCTTCTGTTATTATTCTAAAGGGTTGGGGTTACTCAGGGAGCGTTGCATTCTAGAACTTTGTAGAACTTTCTTGATGATGTCATATTACACACTGCACCTTTAAGTTAAAGGAATACTTCACCCATACGGAACCGGCGGTCTACCATTATAAAATCACTGTTATGATATAATGAATGAGGTTTTTCTTCCCTTTGGCCCAGCTGTCCTGTTAATCCTAACCTAATATTTTACCATGTGTGATGTCAATCATGGGAAAATGTAGGGTTAGACAGTGAGACCATAAAACACTCTTTAGGATCTCAGAGTTCAATACACCTTCATATTTCCACCGGTGAAGTAGGTCTTTAAGTTGAGAAAGGGAGCTAAAGAATCAACAAACAATTTGAACATAAACGTAAAAATCACACTGGTTTCGCCGTGGTTTCAGGTTGGATTTCCTGAATAAATTAGAAGCTAAACTAACTTCCCTTATCAGGACTGACCAGAAGCCAAGTGTCAAATGAGTCAGTAGTAGCTCAAATCACGTTAAGAGGAAGCTGGTGGGAGGGTATATAGTTTCATGGGAAATCACAGCAGCTAGGCCTACATGACGTGACTGTGAGGAGTTACAGTATGTTGGTTTACTGGATTCCTTTTCATATTAAAATTGCTCAGTATTTACCAGCAGCTCAAATTTTTTTATTTTTTTTTAACCTTTATTTATACAGGTAAATCCCATTGAGACCGAAGACTCTTTTTCAAGGGAGACCTGTTCCCATTCCCACGTTACCATTCACACACACATTCATATACCGATAGCAGGCCAACTATCGAACCCTGTCCAGTAAATTTAAGAATAATTTACAAAAGAAAAAAAAGCTCCTCTAAGTTTAAAAGGTGGAGTCAGTAATTCTGGAGAACGCTTGTTGTCAAAATAACTTTTTGTCAAAATCAGTGAATATACTGTGTGTGCGCTGAAAAAAAATCAATGCGTTTTCTGGGTAAAAATGAGGAGAGAAATTCATGATTGAATGTTTCCACTGTCTCTTTATTTGACAGTGAGTGCAAAAGGTCAATTGGTTTCACTTCCTAAAACATGGAAATTTAAAAAACAATGGTTGCGTTCCGAATCGCATACTCTTTCTTTTTTCTATTCTACATACTACATCTGACCATAAAAAGAATCTAGTTAGGATGCAGTAGGCATACTATTGGGACATACTTTTACTCTCTTATTTCATCATACCATTGCGCCTTGATCTTGCCTCTTGCTTTTATATCCGTCTCATCCCCGTTTGTTTTCATATGGAGGCTTTCGTCGATGTGACGTCACTTGACTGGATTGTGGGTCAGAATCGCCCAAATAGGATGCAGTTTTCAACACTAACAATCTTGGCCGCATGAAGTAGGACATCCGGGTACTTCTAACCATCCTAAATCTGGCCACAAGAATCGGGACATCCTAAATCTTTTTTCTACATACTATATAGTAGAAAGTATGCGATTCGAAACGCAACCAATATATATTTTCTCTGTCCGTTCTGTAGATGCAGCAGCAGTGATGAGGTTTTCCAGCACATCCATGACCCAGCTCCTGTGACTCTTCTGTCCACCGTGGGCCGAGCTGCTCTGGGCGAGAGGGGGCTAAGGTGGGCTAGGTGTGTGTGTGTGTGTGTGTGTGTGTGTGTGTGTGTGTGTGTGTGTGTGTGTGTGTGTGTGTGTGTGTGTGTGTGTGTGTGTGTGTGTGTGTGTGTGTGTGTGTGTGTGTGTGTGTGTGTGTGTGTGTGTGTGTGTGTGTGTGTGTGTGTGTGTGTGTGTGTGCGCGCTCTGGGCTAGAGGGGGCTAAGGTGGGCTAGGTGTGTGTGTGTGTGTGTGTGTGTGTGGGGGGGGGGGGGGGGGTGTGTGTGTGTGTGTGTGTGTGTGTGTGTGTGTGTGTGTGTGTGTGTGTGTGTGCGCGCGCTCTGGGCTAGAGGGGGCTAAGGTGGGCTAGGTGTGTGTGTGTGTGTGTGTGTGTGTGTGTGTGTGTGTGTGTGTGTGTGTGTGTGCGCGCTCTGGGCGAGAGGGGGCTAAGGTGGGCTAGGTGTGTGTGTGTGTGTGTGTGTGTGTGTGTGTGTGTGTGTGTGTGTGTGCGCGCTCTGGGCTAGAGGGGGCTAAGGTGGGCTGAGGAACACTGTATTTCTAGTGACGCAAGATTGAAGTAAACCTGTCTTTAAAGGTGCTCCGAGGAACTTTCAGCTTCTGTTCATTCTAGCGCCCCCCTTTGGACAACAGCGGTAGTGTTTTTACTACGCCAGCTGTTGTTCCTGGGTGAGCGTATACCCATGACAAAGGCATTAAGAAAAACTATGTTCCCACAGCATACGTATATATAAAAATAGCATTCTTTACACTGATGGTCTCGTTTGCTGTCACATGTAATTTATGATCATCAGAGGAAAATTGAGACTGTTTCAGGAATATTTAAACGTTCCTCGTAGCTCCTATAAAACACAACCAGGCAATTTGTCTGTCTGTATTTGTTCTTTGTTTTTACACTCCCTTGAATGCTATTTATAATGTCTAATCTTGATGTATTTCTTGCCCCTGTAAAGCACTTTGAATGGCCTCGTGTCTGAACTGTGCTATAGGGTCTATCAATAATCCTGCCTTGCCTTGCTTTTAGTGTGTGTGTGTGTGTGTAGGCAGCGATGGACAGCCGATGCAGCAGCAGTGCAGACTCCAGGCTGACCGGTAGAGGCCTCGGGTCCATAAACACTCCGCCATACGCGACCCGCATGGAGTCATACGAGTTTGGACAGAAGAAATGCATCTCTGACGTACGCAGGACCTTCTGCCTCTTTGTCACCTTCGACCTCCTCTTCATCACTTTGCTCTGGATCATAGAGCTCAATGTAAGAGACGTGTGTGTGTGTGTGTGTGTGTGTGTGTGTGTGTGTGTGGGGGTGTGGGTGTGTGTGGGTGAGGGGTTGTGTGTGCGTGTGTGTGGGTGAGGGGTGTGTGTGTGTGTGTGTGTGTGTGTGTGTGTGTGTGTGTGGGTGGGTGGGTGGGGGGGTCGTGTGTGTGTGTGTGTGTGTGGGTGAGGGGTTGTGTGTGCGGTGTGTGTGTGTGTGTGTGTGTGTGTGTGTGTGTGTGTGTGTGTGTGTGTGTACGTACGTGTGTTAAAAGTCTTCAGCTTTTGTTAATTCTAGCGCCCCCTTTGTACAAAAGCGGTAGTGTTTTTACTACGCCAGCTGTTGTTCCTGGGGTGAGCGTATACCCATGGCAAAGGCATTAAGAAAAACTATATAAAAATAGCATTCTTTTTGCACTGCTGGTCTCGTTGGCTGTTACATGTCATTCATGATCATCAGAGGAGAAATGAGACTGTTTCAGAAATATATTTTAAAGTTCCTCATAGCTACTTTAACCAAACATTAACCTACATTTTACAGTGTCAGGTGATGCATAGCGTTGACCTAGTTCATCCAGAGTTATTGTCATTTATGTAACACCTTTCCTGCGTTCCAAATCACATACTCTTTCTTTTTACTACACTACATACTAAAGTACAGAAGAGTTTTAGTCTTTTTACTACACTACATACTAAAGTACAGAAGAGTTTTAGTCTTTTTACTACACTACATACTAAAGTACAGAAGAGTTTTAGTCTTTTTACTACACTACATACTAAAGTACAGAAGAGTTTTAGTCTTTTTACTACACTACATACTAAAGTACAGAAGAGTTTTAGGGCCACAGACAGGAGAGAGAGAAAAAAATCAGATAAGGAAGATTTGTTTTTCATTATGTCGAGAAATGTCAAGAATAAAGACGAATACTCCAAAATGCTATTGGAGTTAGTGGGGCATTTATGTATTTTCAGCATACTACAATTGACGTGCATGTATAGGGACATCCTAAATCTTTTTCTGGCATACTAAATAGTAGGGAAGTATGGGGATTGGAACGCAGGGCTTATCAGAGAACTACTGTCCAATATACAGTAACTTATCTAACTACAAAGCTAAAAGCAGTGAGGGCTCCGAAGTCTATTCAAGCTATAAAACTGTGTGTCCTGAATGAGGAAGTGATTTTACTGCGACACACATTCCAAAAATATACACACACACACGCACACGCACACGAAAACACACACACACACACACACACACACACACACACACACACACACACACACACACACACACACACACACACACACACACACACTTCTTTATATCAACAGTATTGGAGGGACATTCCTGTGAGTCACATTGAACAGTAAATATGTATTTTCACTGCGCCAAACTTTTCTCTCTCTGTGTTACTGTAAACCATTCGACACACACACACACACACGCACACGCACACACTTACACTTACACTTACACTTTTCTCTCTCTCTGTTTCTGTAAACCAGTCGGGCTGGGAGAGTCATACAATATGTTTTTACTCAAAGGTTTACTTTCAGTTTGGAAATCCCGGACTTCCTCTAAAACTGTGATAACAACATGTGAGTAGATTAGGTCAGGCTTTGAAAACACACACACACACACACACACACACACACACACACACACACACACACACACTAGTAACAATTATCTTGGAAGTCAATTTTGTTGAAAGACTTTGAATACAATGCAGCCGATAACATGAGATTAAATAGAACTATATTCATCATCAAACTCTTTTGCCAGATTGCAAATTTACAAAAAAAAAAGTATACACGATTACTGACATACTGTATATAGCTACAAAGAAAATATGTGAAAAACCTAGTGTGTAGATAGCCTGTGATCCAACGTTTCAATTGTTATTTTTACACCTTTTAAAGGGACACTGTGTAACATTTTAAGTAATGTATTAGCTAAAATCAATATCCTCATTCATAAATATGTCCTCATTGGTGTAAAATCACCTCTGCCAATAATCTGAATTATCCTCCTGAGCGGAGAATTACAAATATTAATGTTACATTTTGTACAGTGAGCAGGCAAGTCTTATGGGAGGCATCCATGTTGGTTGGAATGTCATCAGGTGCATTGTTTAGAATTTAGAATTGCTTTTGTCCTTGAAGGCCACTGTAGCTTCTGTTATTATTCAAAAGGGGTGGGGTTACCCAGGGAGCGTTGCATTCTAGAACTTTCTTGATGATGTCATATTACACACTGTCCCTTTAAGTGTGAAAACAATGTGAGAAACTGTCAGGTTACATTTTCATGTGTTTTGTGTTTCTCCAGGTGAACGGCGGCATTCAGCAGCAGCTGGAGAAAGAAGTGCTGGAATACGACTACCGCAAATCCTTCTTCGACATATTTGTGAGAATCTACATTCCAAATCTCATACTCCTTCTTTTCTTTATTCTACATTTGACCATAAAAAGAATCTAGTTAGGATGCTGTATTCTACACTTGGGACATACTTTTACTTATTTATTTCATCATAACATTGCACCTTGATCTTGCCTCTTGCTTTTATATCCGTATCATCCCTGTTTGTTTTCATACGGAGGCTCCGTCAATGTGACGTCACTTCACGTGCGCACTGGATTGTGGGTCAGAATCGATCCAAATAGCAATGCTGATTTCAACGCTAAAAATCTCGGCCGGATGTAGTAGACTAGATCTGGGTATTTGTAAGCATACTAAATCTGACCTCAAGAATTGGGACATCCTTAATATTTTTTCTACTGTACTAAATAGCAGAAAGTATGGGGATTGGAGCACAGCCTAAGTTCACATTTATTATATTTAACTATATTATTTTATTCTATTCATGTATATTATATTATGATATTATTGATTATTTGCTCTGTCTCTCTCAGGTCCTGGCAGTGTTCAGGTTTGCCTCTCTGATCTTGGCCTACGCCGTCTGTAAACTGAGACACTGGTGGGCCATCGCAGTGAGTCTGGTTTCTTACTTTCTTCCACTGTTATGGGACTGTAAGCGTGACAGACAGACAGACGGACGGATGGACAGACAGACAGACAGACAGACAGACAGACAGACAGACAGACAGACAGACAGACACATACACAAGGACAGATGGACATACAGATAGACAGACAGACACACACAGACAGACACAAAAAGACAGACAGACAGACAGACAGACAGACACACAGGCAGACAGACACACAGGCAGATAGACAGAATTGTACACACACACACACACACACACACACACACACACACACACACACACACACACACAAACACTCACACTCTTGAATGAAAAATTTCTCATGTAAACAGTAAAATGTGAATTTTTGCAGTATTCTATGCTAGAAAACAAAGGTTAATAATGATTATAATCACAATAAACATGTTACAAACCCTAAACCTCAGTCTCTGATCAGCGTCTCATGTGTCTGCTCAGATCACCACTGCGGTCAGCTGTCTGTTCCTCATCATTAAAGTCATTTTATCAAAGGTAAGAATCTGTTTGTATAAAGAGATGTTTCTGTGTAGTTTCTACAAAAAACATTAATATTGTGTTTTTGGCTCCACCTGCTGCTCGCTATCAGAACTACAACTAACATTTTTTTTAATCTGCTTGACAGTTTTCATACTTTAGGATAACTTGTTTTTTTATTTTGCACTTTCAGAAAAGCACCTTTCATTTTCATTTAGTTAAATTGTATTGCTTATATTCTTTATTTATTGTAAATTTTAAAGTTTTTATTTGTATTTCTTCACTTTTATGAAAATAACTAATGTTGCATTGCATTGGGTTTATTATAATATTTATAATTATTAGATATAGTAGATTTCCATATATAGTACATGATTGCTATCGACAGTACTACTTACATAGTAATTCATTTGTCTGTCTGTCTGTCTGTCTGTCTGTCTGTGTAGCTGTTGTCTCAGGGGGCCTTTGGTTACCTGCTCCCCATCATCTCCTTCGTCTTGGCCTGGATAGAAACATGGATGCTCGACTTCAAGGTTTTACCTCAAGAAAACGAAGATGAAAACAGTGAGTTACAGACTCCGCAAATTAAATATCTACTATTTTTTTTAAAGATTATTTTTGGGCATTTTCAAGCTTTGTTAGATAGTAAAGAGTTGAAATGAAGAGAGAGAGAGAGAGAGAGAGAGAGAGAGAGAGAGAGAGAGAGAGAGAGAGAGAGAGAGAGAGAGAGAGAGAGAGAGAGAGAGAGAGAGAGAGAGAGAGAGAGAGAGAGAGAGAGAGAGAGAGAGAGAGAGAGGGGGGGAGAGAGAGAGAGAGAGAGAGAGAGAGAGAGAGAGAGAGAGAGAGAGAGAGAGAGAGAGAGAGAGAGAGAGAGAGAGGGGGGATGACGACCTGCAGTAAAGGTCCACGGGTCAGATTTGAACCCGTGACCACTGCAACGAAGTCCGGAGCCAATATGGTACACTCTCTATCCACTACACCACCGGAGCGCCCCTGAAATGTCTACTATTAATATGACTAGTAAATTTGCCACAGTCTCCACCAGTCCTGGAGATATTCTAACAGTTTTCAGAGGAATTTGTCCATTCAGAATTGTACTTTTCCTAACAGCATTAAAGTAAAAGTATACTTACTTTGCGGCTTTTTTACGACTTTTTTGCGACTTTTTGTCAGGTGTGATGATGAAAATCCAGTGTATCCCATTAATTAAGCGTGTCTGGATTCCTGCAGTGTGTGTGTGTGTGTGTGTGTGCGTGCGTGCGTGCGTGTGTTTGTCTCCATCCTGCAGTATTCAGTGTGTTGTGGCTCTCCCTCCATGTGTTTCAGGATATCAGTCTATCGTGGACGCGGTAGAGCGAGCTCCCCTGATGCATCCGGGTCCGTTATCTGACGGACAGTTCTACTCTCCACCAGAGTCTGTGGCAGGTCAGTTCACTACTCGGTCTGTCTGCTGTTAATACAATACACAGCCTAGGCTCTGTAAACGGGTATGTAAAGAAAAGGGGGCCACCGTAGCTAGCAATATGTCCCTTTACAGAGCCTAGGCTGTGGATTAACACTGGGTTTTTTTTTACACACACACACACACACACACACACACACACACACACACACACACACACACACACACAGAGTACGGACAGGTAGCAGATCATGAGGAGATATTCACTGATTTTGACAAAGTGATTTTGACAACAAGCGTTCTCCAGAATCACTGACTCCATTTTTTTTTCAACACACACACACACACACACACACACACACACACACACACACACACACACACACACACACACACACACACGAGTTGTAGTGTAAAAAAGGAATTTTCCGATTTCTCTTATTTGTTGTCCTCTTGTGTTCAGACTCTGATGAAGAGCTGGATGATAAACACGACCCGGAGAAAGGGCTGATCCAGCAGCTCACCTAACAGGTAACGCGCTATAATGCTTCCCTCAAAATGAGCAGTGAATGGTAAATGGACTCCACTTATAAAATAAAAATAATAATAAAAATCCATATACTGTATGTTTAGACCAGGGGTGAGAAAAAAAGGTCAAATTTTGGGCTATTTACATTGAATTCTACAGGTTGTTGTATAGTTATGTAAACAGTATAAAAAGCTGACACTAAAACATGAACAGTAAAAATGCAAGTTATCAGTTAAAAAGTAGCTAAATTAATGATAAACCCTAACCCACAGCCACTCTACAGCTCTGGATCAAATTAATAGACCACCCCAAATATTCAGTGTCTCTCGTTTTACTATTTATAGGCATATGTTTGAGCAGAATGAACATTTTGGTTTTATAATATAAACTACTGACCACATTTCTACCAGATTCCCCCTCAAAAATGATTGTCCTTAAGAGCATTTCCATTAAGTAATATAGAGATGAAGATTGAAGAAAAATCCAGACTGGTCTCTTAATTGTTTTCCAGAGCTTTAGACCAGAAAAAAGGATAGAAGGAATTTTTTTTTCCCTTTGGAAAAAGTGGGAGGCTTTTCATAGCAAGCCAGTCCATTACATTTTTTTTTAAAAGACTTAAAAAGTAGCTAAAATAATGATAAACCCTAACAGGTCCTGGTGGGTATAGTTGTATGACTAATGTTAATAAATGAAGTACGTTTTATGGACATAAGACTTTCCTTGTGGGAGATAGCAACCCTAACCTAACCCACAGCCACTATACAGTTTGTACCCACATCCTGAACCTTCCTTTGTCTTCTCCTCAGGATCAGTGGCGCTGCTGTCTTGCTACTGAGGGAAAAACGTCTGCCTTACACATTCTGTCTTTTTATTTTTTTTTTATTCCTCGACTCAAACAAACTCTCTTTCTCTGTGTATTCAAACCCTCCAACGCACCTCACTGTCTGATATCAGCCTACAGCATGAAGACCAGGACTGTCAAACAGTGCCGCTTAAAAAAAAAAAAAAAAAAATGCTATTTCAGTGTCAACACTTGTAAGATTGTTGTTCTCCCTTAAACTCTGTCTTAAAGGACCTTTTTAAAGCTGGGGTGGAGGATTTGGGGAGAAAATGGCAGTTGGGATAGAGATTTGAATCCAAATACCTCAACCGCTCCACTTGTTCTCTTTGGTCCCTCCCCTATGGTCCCTCCCTGACACGCTCTTCACCAACAAAGTCGGTGCCAAAGTGAATGGACAGTCCCAACAGCCAATAAGAACAGAGAATCGGAGCCTCACTCTGATTGGTCAAAGTGTACAGCTCATGTTAACTTTGACCAATCAGAAATCACATACCCCAGCTTTAAGGAGAAAAACATATTAATGGATATTTATACAGAGAATTGCACTTTGTGTCTTGAACAGAATTTGGTTGAGAACTAGTTGAATTTTTTGTTTAACAGCAAGAAAAGGAAAATCCTTATCCAAGGTATGAATGTTTTATATATTGCCAATGTCATGTTTACTTTTATTTTGCTGATGGATTTAACTCGTCCTTTTGTTTTGAAGGCGCTGTAAGGGAAAATAAAATAAGCTCGCTCTGTAGACTCAAGAAAATAAAAGAAGGGTTATTTTGGGGCCAGTATTAAGCCTTTTGGACCACGTTTGTAGCAAAAAAAAAAAAATATTCCCTGCGTTTCAAATCACATACTTTCTTTTTACTACACTACATACTAAAGTACAGAAGAGTTTTAGGGCCACGGGAGAGAAAAAAAAAATCAGATAAGGAAGATTTTTTTTTTCGTTATGTTGAGAAATGTCAAGAATAAAGACAAATACTCCAAAATGCTATTGGAGTTAGTGGGACATTTATGTATTTTCAGCATACTACAATTGAGGTGCATGTATTGGGACATCCTAAATCTTTTTTTTTGGCATACTAAATGGTATGGAAGTATGGGATTTGGAACGCAGGGAAAGTCAATTTACTGTCTATAACTGGCTACATTGAAATGTGTTCAGTTACGTCAGGGCCTTTACAAAGAAGTGAAAAAACTTGCCGAGAATATCTGATTTGAGGAACACTGGCTGCTTCTAGAATAGTCTGAAGTAATATTATTATTATTTTACTTTGAAACTAAATGAGCAATATGTCTCCAGCATGGGAACAGCAAGGTTTCGGAAACTTTACACACACGCTGACAGACACTGCTCTAAAACCAACTGCTGCACACACACACACACACACACACACACACACACAAATATTAATTACTATGTACGTAAAAATGTCGATATCACACAGACAGACACACACACATTATAAACTCTACTGTTAAACAAACTGCTGTCGAAGCTCATTGAGTTAAAACACACATGTACATATCTTCATGCATGCCTTGGCCTACTGGGTTTTTTGTTTTTATGAAAATGCTCGTCTTTTAAAGAATCATTAAAATGTGAAAGCTTGTTGTGTGGTTGTCTGTTCTTTTCAGTAGCTTTTAATTGCGAACAAAAGTCAAATTCAATAGAACAATGGACGTTAGTGTGAATACAAATAGATACATTTTTTTGTTAACTTTGAACACAAGGGCTTACTCAAGACTATTGACCCAAACCCATAGAATCAATAGGTGTCATTTAAAGGAATACTTCACCCATATGGAACCGGCGTTCTATCATTATAAAATCACTATTATAATATAATGAATGAGGTTTTTCTTACCTCAGTCTTCCCTTGGCCCAGCTGTCCTGTTAATCCTAACCCTACATTGTTACTAGTGTGATGTCACACTACTAAAACGTAGGGTTAGACAGTGAGACCATAAAACACTCTTTCTGCCTTTTCTCAGGCTACAGGATGAACCGATTTCTAAAATGTTTTGCACATTTATACTACATAGGATCTCAGAGTTCAATACACCTTCATATTTCCACCGGTGAAGTAGGGCTTTAACATTCATCACAGCTCGGTTTCTTACTTATTCTTTCAGCACATAAAAAAAAAAATGCAAAAAAACAAACAGTGGTTCCAACTTCTACGATTGTAAAATGAATAATTTGTGGTTTCGGACTGATGCTTGCAACAAATAAGAGATTTTTAAAAGAACTTTAATGACATTTTTTTGAACAATATTTATGCACTATTTTCTGACCTTTTTTTTTTTACACACAAAAACTATTAATCCAGAAATAAATCAACAGATGAAATATGAAATGATAATGCAAAAAAAAAAAAGAAAAAAAAGTGCTGTCCTAGATCTGAAAATGTCTGATCATCATCATTCATTTAAAAATCTCAAATTTAAAAAAAAATAATAATAATACTGATTGCATGAGACATATATACGTTTTGGGTTGTTTTAGTATCTCCATAAAAAAATCACAATTATCCCGAGAGTCACCCTGTGTTCCAAAGCACATACTCTTTCTTTTTACTACACTACATACTAAAGTACAGAAGAGTTTTTTGAGCCACAGTAGAAGAAGAAAAATCAGATAAGGATTTTTTTTTTTTTTTCATTATGTCGAGAAATGTCAAGAATAAAGACAAATACCCCAAAATGCTATTGGAGTTAGTGGGGGCAATTATGTATTTTCAGCATACTACAATTGACCTGCATGTATTGGGACATCCTAAATATTTTTTCTGGCATACTAAATAGTAGGGAAGTATGGGGATTGGAATGCAGGGCATGTTTGATGAATTTGTAACATTTTGTCTTTACGTGCTGTTCCATATCTAGCCATTAGGTGTCCCCAATGACCAGCATCCCACTAATGCATCTTACAGGTGAAACTCATATTATTAGAATATCATGGAAAATGAATTGGAATTTAGGCAAGAATTCATGCAAAAAAGGGGCCCAAACCAAGTACTGAGCACATATGGATGATTATACTTTATAGAGGGCCGACATCTCTGTATTTAAAATCCCTTTTTTATTGATTTGTAATATTCAAATTTTCGAAGATTTTGTGGTTTTCATAAGCTGTAAGCCATAATAACCAAAATTATAACGAATAAAGGCTTGACATATCTCAGTTTGCATGTAATGAGTCTATATGATATATTAGTTTTCACCTTTTAAGTTGAATTACTGAAATAAATGAACTTTTGCACGATATACTAATTTTTCGAGTTTCACCTGTATGTGTGAGTGAATACTGTACTATACATATACATAACACTGGGCCTCCACAATCAGCCCAATAGTCCTACACACACTGCCTTCATTGAGGTCTGAAATTCGGGTAAACAGAGGGAAAAAACAACAGGGTAAAGAATGGATTTGTAACAATATAGTCAAACAAATATCAGTGATTCTTAAGAGAAATAATACTGCTTTAGGTTGTTAAAATGAATACTATGTAACAAGTTCTTAGAGCTTAGAAATGCTTGGGACGTTCCCCTTCAAAAATGTCACGTGAATTTCTACATTACTCAAACATTTCCAGCACCTTCCCCAACCAAAATCATGGCCATAATACTTTGATTCTATTGGTTATAAAACTCAAATTATCACAGATTTATTTATTTTTTGCTTCCTCAGTGCTGCTCATTCCCAAACTTTCACTAAGTGTTTTAACCAACTACTAACTCATTTTAAGGACAACATTTTTTCCCAAATTTGAAAGTGAATGAATTCTTTATACTGTAAAATAAAAAAAAGTAGGGCTGTCAAGCGATTAAAAAAATTAATCTAATTAATTACAGGCTCTGTGATTAATTAATCTAAATTAATCACATACTTTTATGACACTTTTATACCTGTTTATAAACAGCTGTATAGCCTGCTAGTCTCTCTCTCTCCGTCTCTCGTAACTTCTGTCTCCACAACAGAGCGCTGCACTGCCACAGATGCTTATGCCGATTCATTCACCATCGTCGTACCGCAGGCAAAAATATTGAGAGCACACACACACGCACACGCACACCCACCCCACACACACACACACACACACACACACACACACACACACACACACACACACACACACACACACACACACACACACACACACACACACACACACACACACACACACACACACACACACACACACACACACACACACACGTTTACGCGGACGACGAGACAGCTTGCAAACAAAATTGAGACACGGGGAGAACGATTGAGAGATACTGTTTTGAACCTAGGCTACATTGTTGCACCCACTAAATCAATAATGCACAGACACTGGCTGCGGAGAATAAAGTAAGATGTCTTCCTACCTTCATGCTTATTAAACCGTCTATAGAGCCCTCGGTCCCCTGCTTCTCTCTTTACTTTTCTCCCTTTCACCCGCGCGGGCTGTGTCTGCTTGAGGTGCAGCTCGGTGCAGCTACGCACCACTTTTGCACCGGGTCAAAGGGCATTATAGAAGTGCGATTAATCTGCGTTAATTTTTTTAATCGCGTTAATTTTTCTGTGATTAATTAATCGAAATTAACGCGTTAATTTGACAGCCCTAAAAAAAAGCATAACTTTCTCTTTGCTTTCTTTCAAGTGTTTTCATACCGCCAGGCAGACTGCCTTTAGATCTGACAATGTCGGTGTGACGCCGTCCAAGCTGTGTTATAAGTCATTTTATGAAGCTAAAATGATTAGCGATTAGCCGATTGGTCAAATATCAATTTTATCAAACATTTTTGATAATAAATTGACGGTTTAATATCTAATAGTTCCAGCATCTCAACTGTCAACATTTTACCAGTTTTTTATTATTTTTTTTAAATTTACAGAGATTTGAAATTTCTTTAGATTTTGGGAATTTTGTGTCGGACAAAACTCGACATATGAAGACGTCACCAACAGGGGCTGAGAAAACTTGATGGGCATTTTCTCTTGCTTATTTTTGACTGTTTCTTTCAACTCATAACTATTTTATTTATTCATTTAAAAGGAATAATCAATAAATGTATAGATCACATTTTGTTTTTTTAACATTAGCTGCAGCTGGATAGTAAGTGAGCAGTAGCAATCTTATGTTCTTTCCAAATAATTTAACAAAATTTCTAAATTTATCACGACCCAAAAAACTTGCTTTCTTTTTTACTTTCCACACTTTAACTTGTCTGCTAAAAAAAAAAAAAAAAACACATATTATTGGAACTACTATTCAACAATTAACCAACATGTCACTGGCCAAAGGACTATGCATTTTCAAATTTCAAGATCAATCCATCTCAAAATTCTTCCCCATCATTTTTCATTTTCAGAGCTGAAGAGTGATTGACTACAATAGGACCTCTACTGTACGTGATGGTCCACTACTTGTCTTGCCTACACGTGTCCCATTACAAATATTGGCATTGCTGTTGGTTAATAATAAGTGGCTGTATATCTGTATATTAAGCCTTTTGTAAGTAGTCAGAAATACAGTCCGTATGTCCCGAAAAAGCTGCTCCAACCTCCAACCAAGCATAGTTTTTTTGTCCCACTCCGAGTGTCTGCATTGACCCCTTTCCCAAGCTGGGAATGTAGTCTTGTGAGAGGGGTAAAAATGCATTGGGGAAAATCCTGTCCTTTTTCAGATTTTTTAAACCACTTATGATGGTGCCAAGTCCAGGGTTTGGGGGCCCGGGGCAAATGAGAGCTGAGATGTATGGATTGCATTGTATATAGAGCTTGCAGCAATCCGACTTTCCAACTATCCAGCCAGCTAGCTCGCGGGTAATACTAAACGTGTCATTGTGTCACAGGGTTAGGGAAGCAACAAAAGGCCTTTTGCATGGAGGCGGGATTCAGGAATGTGAGTTCGGCGTTGAGCCAAGCTGCTTAGCCCGCTGACCCCCTGCTGCTTTTGAGTTCGTTTTAAACAGTTTCTGTCATTTATAACCCCCAAAAATGACTCAAAAAAACACAGAAAAAGAATGGACACTTGACTTTACATTGGTTTTTTTTCTTCATAGCACCATTCCATCGGTTTCCAGGTTCTTCAACACTGGTTTCATTTCAGTGTGTGTGTGTCACATTTTTCCACAGGGTTTATTTTTTTTTATTATTATTTTTTCTCTCTCTTGTTTCCGTGAGAGCGCAAGAGTTATGATATGCAGTGTCCGGGAAAACTAAGAATTAAAAATACGACATATGGAGATTGAGAAGCAACACACACACACACACACACACACACAGACACACAGACACACACACACAGACACACACACACACACACACACACACACACACACACACACACACACACACACACACACGACGTGAGGTGTAAGGGGTGAGCAATAGGATTGCGCAAAGTTGAGGTATCTGTTCCGGTGAGTTTGATTTCTACAGGGGGGGTCTGTCTGTCTGTCTGTCTGTCTGTCTGTCTGTCTGTCTATCTCTCTCTCTATCTGTCTCTCTGTCTGTCTGTCTGTCTGTCTGTCTGTCCAGTGTCTGTCTGTCTGTCTATCTCTCTCTATCTGTCTCTCTGTCTGTCTGTCTGTCTGTCTGTCTATCTCTCTCTCTCTCTTCTGTCTGTCTGTCTCTCTGTCTGTACATGTGGCGAGTGTGGTGACAGAAGGCACAAGTTGCCGCGGTGACAGGTGTGGGATTATTATGAACTATATTGACCTTTAGAAGCTTTTGTCTGTTTCGCTGTGTGGATCACAAAAGCAAAACGCACAACGCTCGCTTTCAACGTGTTTTTAACCTTACGAAGCAGATTTCTACATGGTCAGGATAAGGACAGGGTCTATGGGCTAGTTGGCCCAAATAATAGTCACATTTTTAATCATTTATCCATCCACTTATATGAGGGTTTTGAATACTAAATCATGACCTCAAGTTGAATTTTTTATTTTATTTTTTTTGTAAGTGGTGCAGACAAAATCTTGAAGCTGCTTTCAGTGTTTTTTTCAGCCAATCAGAGTCAAGAGAAGAGAGCTAGTCCTTCTCAACCAATAACTGGTGCCTTAATGGCCTGGATTTTCACAATAAAAGACATTATCGTGTAATCTTCACAACGCCTTTCTCAGATCCTAACTGCGACGTGCTCCATGGATCGTGCCGGCGTATTTCCTTGTGTGGGCGTGGCCATATTTGGAGTGGGCGGGATTATCTCTTTCAACTCATTCCCGGGGCAACTCTGTGTGCTCACGCCTCTGTTTAACGGGCCGTTGCTTAGCGGGCCGTTACTAGCCCCCACACCACCACCACAACCACCACCAGAAGCATTATATGGGTCCAGGGTGCGAGGTATATTCACTGGGCACGATCGTGTGCGTGCGTGGCCCTTGTGTCCCCCCGGGTGGCACACTAAACTGCCCACGGTGTCGGCGGGCGACAGGTGCCTTTTCATCCAGCGCTCCACCCTCTCCTCCTTGTATTTGATGGAGTACCAGGTGAGGAAGATGAACAAGAATCCCACGAACTTGAGACTGGCCGCCAGACCGAAGTAGACGAATCGCAGGGAGGTGACGTCGTATTCCCAGCAGGAGCCGTGGACGCCGCAGTCCTGCTGCCACAACATGCAGGTGGTGTCGATGACCGCGCCGAAGTAGATGGGAGTGGGGATGTAGGCTGGGGAGAAAGACAGACAAAGGGATGATTACTATTTATTTCTCTTAAAGCTGCAGTGTGTAGAATGTTGGGGTTTTATTTCCTAGCAGATTTTGAAGAAAGTAATTATAATATTCATAAGTACATTTAATTTAGTGCATAATAGCTGAAAAAAAAGTTTTGAATATTTTATTTTTCCCTTAGAGAGGCTCTCATATATGTCCATATTTCTGCATATTTTGGACCAAGGCCTAGTGCCGCCATCTTGAAAGTGTCATAGTTGGAATGTCATCAGGTGCATTGTTTAAAATGTAGAATTGTTCTTGTCCTTGAAGGCCACTGTAGCTTCTGTTATTATTCTAAAGGGTTGGGGTTACCCAGGGAGCGTTGCATTCTAGAACTTTGTAGAACTTTCTTGATGATGTCATATTACACACTGCACCTTTAAGGGCATTGTTAAAACCTTAGTTTTCCCTGGTGGAGACGAGACGGTTTGGATCCGGTCCCCCTTCTGGCAGCATCTGAAGTCATCCTGCATCCACACTATTCGCACTTTACTTTAGTATTACCATGTAATCACCTGGTCAATGATCAAATTCCTTCGTGATTGTCTCTACTTATGACATCTATTGCAGTATGTCCGTCCCTGAGATTTCTTAAATTTTTTTTAATCCCGGTAAAGGGTTTTTACTGGGAGTTTTTTTCTCAGCCGAGCTAAGGGTGTAAGGGCAGGGTGTCATATTGTATCATATTGTATCATATATCATATTGTATGGACTGTAAAGCCCACTGAGACAAATGTATTTGTGATTTTGGGCTATACAAATAAAACTGATTTGATTTGATTGTTGTGCTTCTATTAGACAGGCAGAGAGGGGAATGACATGCAGTGAACGACCCTGGATGTAGGCTGGGAAGAAAGACAGACAGACAGACAGACAGAGGTTATTTCAAACAATATCTAACTCCACAGACAGTATATCCGCATACCCTCTTAGACACTAAACAGACAAGGGAAGATTATTATTTATATAAGAGATTTTAAAGATTTTTTTTTGGGGGCATTTTTGCTTTTATAAGACAGTTTGGAGAGTGGGGAATGACATGCAGAGAACCACCCTGAATGTAGGCTGAGAAAACAGACAGGGAAAGATTATTTAAAACAATAACTAACCCCACATATATCCACATACCCTCTTAGACATATTCCGCAACCTTATTTTACTATACCCAGAACCAATTCAGATATTGGGCATACTTTTAATTCAAAGCACCTTCCGACTGGAACTATATCTCAGTCGTGGGGAAAAGGTTGGAGTTCCTGGGAGGGGAGGGGGTGGGGGGGGGGGGGGGGGGGGGGTGGGGGGGGGGGGGGGGGGGGGGGGGGGGGGGGGGGGGGGGGGGGGGGGGGGGGGGGGGGGGGGGGGGGGGGGGGGGGGGGGGGGGGGGGGGGGGGGGGGAATATATGTTTGTAGAAATCAGTGAATATCTCCTCATGATCTGCTGCCTTGTTTGTTCCTAGCTACGGTGATTTGGTCGAAGCACCTTTGATAAAATATTCAGTTTACAGAGTCTAGACTGTGTGTTAACAGTAACACCAGCGCACACACACACACACACAGTACAGACAAGTAGCAGGTCATGAGGAGGTATTCACTGATTTCGACAAAAAGTGATTTTGAAAACAAGCGTTCTCCAGAATCACTGACTACACTTTTTTAATATTTGTTGAAATGAACGATAACCAAATATTTCTGAATATGTCTAAACTGTGCGCTGGTGCCTTTACTTGCATGCCCCTTATGAGCAGGCATCAGGCAAGCAGGAGTTAAAGTCCTACTTCACCGGTTGGAATATGAAGGTGTATTGAACTCGGAGATCCTATTTAGTATAAATGTGCAAAACATTTTAGAAATCGGTTCATCCTAGCCTGAGAAAAGGCAGAAAGAGTGTTTTATGGTCTCACTGTCTAACCCTACAGTTTCCTTCTTGTGACATCACAGTAAGGGTCAGGATTAACAGGACAGCTGGGCCAAGGGAAGACTGAGGGAAGAAAAACCTCATTCATTATATTATAATAGTTATTTTATAATGATAGAACGCTGGTTCCGTATGGGTGAAGTATTCCTTTAATGTTACCTCTATTCATTTATTAAAGTAGTGATGTACAGTATTCCAAGGAGATTACAGCTGATTTTAGTATGTTATAAAGTAGCTCTAACCCGATTTAGTATTTTGTCTTTCGAAATCAGATTTGGCTTCAATATGGAGATTCCACTTGCATCTTGAGGAGATATTCGCTGGTTTTGACAATACGTGATTGTGCAACAAGCGTTCTCCAGAATCACTGACTTTTAATTTACTGTTTTTCCAAAGAAACAATTAAAAAACTAAAAGGGGGCGCTCTTAGCTCAGTTGGTAGGGCGTCCCCCCCCCACCCCCCCCCCCATGGGCCTCGGCCAGCAGCGGACCCGTGTTCGATTCCAGCCCGCGGTCGTTCTCTGCATGTCACTCCCCTCTCTGCCCCATTTCAACTCTGTCTCTACACACAAAAATGCCAAAAAATATATCTTAAAAAAAAAAAAAAAAAAAAAAAAAGTTGAAAGTCAAACTTGCTGTAGAATAGGAAACTCTGGATCTTAGACTGAATTGCTTCTTATTATATTAAGCATATTTTTTCCCGTTGTCTTTCAAACTCCATTTCCTCTGTTTATGATATCTTTCTGCCTGATTCAACCTGACAGCAGCCTCCTAAACGTCCCATTCATCAGATCCAATTAAATGTCTTCACTGCTTCGTCAACAGTTTGTGGGGCGACTGTGGCTCAGTTGGTAGAGCGGGTCGGCTGATGATCAAAGGGTTGGAGGTTCGATCCCCGCCCTGCCACCTGTGTCATAGTTGTTGTGTCCTTGGGCACAAAGACACCTCACCCACCTTGCCTTGTGTGAATGTCGATAGTTAGCCTGCTGCTATCGGTGTATGAATGTGTGTGTGAATGGTAACGTGTAAATGGGAACAGGTCTCCCTTGCAAAAGAGTCTTCGGACTCAATGGGATTTACCTGTATAAATAAAGGTTTTAAAAAGTCAGCAGTAACTGATGTGTAGTGTTTATACAGCCAATGTATTTAGCCCAACGCTCCACAGCCAGACTGACACTGATCTCCGCAGAAAAAACTACTGAAAAATCTATCCTACATTTGTGTTTAGATGGGTTTCTTAAGATTTTTTTTGGCCTTTTTCCATGGTTTATTAAGACAGTGTGGTGAGACAGAGATGAAATGGGTCAGAGAGGGGAATGACATGCAGAGAACGACCCGGGCTGGATTCTAACCCGGGTCTACTGTGAAGAGGACTGAGACTCTATGGAGGGGAGGGAAGGGGGGGGGGGGCTAACCACTACAACACGAGCGATTTATAAAAAAAAAGAAAAAGGTCCTGAACTCACCCAGAGTCCTGAGGAGGACAAACTGCATTCCCAGGGCGAACGGGCGCTCCTGCTCCGCCACAGACCTGAAGCAACAAGAACACACGGAGGAAAATCACTGAGTTTTCTTTCTTCCATTTCTTTGTTTTTGTTTTTAGTTTTAGAGAACATGTACACAAAAATGTGTGTGTGTGTGTGTGTGCGTGTGTGTGTGTCTGTCTGTCTGCAGCCCTTACCTCAGTGTCACTAAAATACCAGAGGGCTGGGTCTGTGTCTCTGTCTGTCTGTCTGTCTGTCTGTCTTTCTATCTAGCTCTCTGTCTGTCTGTCTGTCTGTCTATCTTTCTTTCTTTCTATCTAGCTGTCTGTCTGTCTGTCTGTCTGTCTGTCTCTCTGTCTGTCTGCCTCTCCGTCTAAACCCCCTTACCTCAGCGTGACTATAATAGCAGACGGCTGTGCGCAGGCGGTGATGAGCGTCACTATAAAGAGGAAGATGAGGAAAGGTATGAGGGTGCTGCAGGTGCGGTCACACTTCCCGGACACCGCGTATCCGTTCTCGTTCAGGTACGTCTTCACGATGACGAGCTGCAGCTGGTTGCTACCCTGGCCGCTGGACGACGGGGTTATCACCTGTCTGCTCTGAACGCACGCACAGTCTGAGTAGTTACGAATCTGGAAGGGAATTAAGAGATAAAAGAGGAGTTTGAGGCATTAATATCATTATTATAGCATTTTTTGTTTTAGGCACTTTGACATAAATATCATATCATCATTTAGCCTGGAAATCCAGACCCTGATATCTAGAACGATAGAGGGTCTGGCCACGATCAATAGTCATTTCCAACTCAAGGGGCGGCTCCTACGCGTACATTTCAAATACCACTGCACGCAATTGGATAGCACTACGACCAATCAGAGCAATGAACAAGGCGACGTATTAAGCCCCGTTAAGAAGGCAAGAAAAAAAACATAGCATGAAGGTGGATTGTCTAAACATCATCATTTGTATTTTTTAGTCCAGTTTATAGATACATAGACAGACAGACAGACAGACAGACAGACAGACAGACAGACAGACAGACAGACAGACAGACAGACAGACAGACAGACAGACAGACAGACAGACAGACAGACAGACAGACAGACAGATAGATAGATAGATAGATAGATAGATAGATAGATAGATAGATAGATAGATAGATAGATAGATAGATAGATAGATAGATAGATAGACAGACAGACAGACAGACAGACAGACAGACAGACACTCTCTTACCCCTGTGCTATCGTTGCCCACGCTGCTGCACCCGGCCAGACAGGGGTTGAAGTACGTGATGCCGTCCGAGCCGCACACCGGAGCGTACTCATGGATCTTACACCCGCAGTTCACGTTACACCCTCCAGTCAGATTCCTCTGTGTCATAGTGAGGGTGGGTCTAAAGACAGGGGATAGATGGAGACATACACAGCAGTTGTTAGTCTTTGGAATAATGGATTGGCGCTTTTCTCGCACTTAAAGCTCTTTACAGGGTTCCAGGGTCCATTCATTCACACACCGTCATACTGGTGGTGGTAAACTACGGTAGTAGCCACAGCTGCCCTGGGGCAGACTGACGGAAGCGTGGCTGCCATTCAGCGCCTACGGCCCCTCCGACCACCACCTCAAACATACAGCAGTCATACACATTCACACGATTGTTATGTTATGTCCAAGCGTTATTATTATTTAGATTTTTATTTTTTATCTTGAACGTTTGTCTTTGTGGAGAGGAGATATAGAGACGCACAGTTTTTCACATTAAATTTATATTTTAATTTTTTTTTGTATTTCTGAAGGTTGATAGAAGTAAAGAAATGTTTAAGGTTATTCTCTGTATAGTGTCTGTCTTTGCAGAGGGGGGATAGATGGAGACAAACACAGTAGGTCATTAAAGGAATACTTCACCCGTACGGAACCGGCGTTCTTTCATCATAAAATCACTATTATAATATAATGAATGAGGTTTTTCTTGCCTCTGTCTTCCCTTGGCCCAGCTGTCCTGTTAATCCTGACTCTACATGTTACCATGTGTGATGCTATCGAAAGGAAATTAAAAAGATAACGAGGGTTAAAGAAACTGAATTTACAATTAGGAGAGGAGGGCAAGACAGACAGACAGACAGACAGACAGACAGAACGACAGACAGAACGACAGACAGACAGACAGGCAGGCAGGCAGACAGACAGAGCGACAGAAAGACAGACAGACAGAACGACAGATAGACAGACAGACAGGCAGGCAGGCAGGCAGGCAGGCAGGCAGACAGAGTGACAGAAAGACAGACAGACAGAACGACAGATAGACAGACAGACAGACAGACAAGTAGACAGGCGGACGGACAGGCAGGCAGTCAGGCAGACAGACAGACAGACAGAAAGAGCGACAGACAGACAGACAGACAGGCAGGCAGGCAGGCAGGCAGGCAGGCAGGCAGACAGAGTGACAGAAAGACAGACAGACAGAACGACAGATAGACAGACAGACAGACAGACATAAAAACAGACACACACACAGACAGACAGACAAGTAGACAGGCAGTCAGGCAGACAGACAGAAAAACAGACAGGCAGGCAGACAGACAGACAGAGGGAAATAAAAACGGGACCATGACGGTAGTGACACAAGGGAGAGAAAAATCTGGCGGTCGTCCAAAGATCTTGTCCTTCAAGCCTTTCCTTGGACGTGTTCCACGGTTGCCATGTCATCGCTAAGGGACATTCAGTCCTATATAAAACGCCTCCGTTTACTGGCTCACTATCTGTACCACTCCAAACCCCTTACACTGCCCCCTATCATTCCTGTTATATAGCTATTGTATTAAAGGGACAGTGTGTAACATTTTAAGTAATGTATTAGCTAAAATCAATATCCTCATTCATAAATATGTCCTCATTGGTGTAAAATCACCTCTGCCAATAATCTGAATTATCCTCCTGAGCGGAGAATTACAAATATTAATATTACATTTTGTACATTGAGCAGGCAGGTCTTATGGAGGAATCCATGTTTTTGGAATGTCATCAGGTGCATTGTTCAAAATTTAGAATTGTTCTTGTCCTTGAAGGCCACTGTAGCTTCTGTTATTATTATAAAGGGTTGGGGTTACCCAGGGAGCGTTGCATTCTAGAACTTTGTAGATGATGTCATATTACACACTGCCCCTTTAATATATACATTGGGAATATAGTAAAACAAATTGTATATAGACATATTGTATATATGGTTTTGTACTTTTGATCTGAAAGAAATATATTTATTCAATTCAATTCTTATCAGTATGCTGAAGGTTATCACAGGAGGAGTTCTAAATTCTGTATGTTGTTAAAGGTGCAGTGTGTAATATGACATCATCAAGAAAGTTCTACAAAGTTCTAGAATGCAACGCTCCCTGGGTAACCCCAACCCTTTAGAATAATAACAGAAGCTACAGTGGCCTTCAAGGACAAGAACAATTCAAAATTTTAAACAATGCACCTGATGACATTCCAACTATGACACTTTCAAGATGGCGGCACTAGGCCTTGGTCCAAAATATGCAGAAATATGGACATATATGAGACCCTTTCTAAGGAAAAAATAATTATCCAAAACATTTTTTTCAGTTATTAGGCACTAAATTAAATGTACTTATGGATATTATAATTACTTTCTACAAAATCTGCTTGGAAATAAAACCTAAAATTCTACACACTGCAGCTTTAATTGTCCGATTTATGAAAAATAGGGGCCAAAAAAAATTGGGACATAAAATTGCATTATCGTCCGAACCATTCACCATTCCTACAACCAACTGAGGAATTAACCATCTAATTGTTTGTGAGAGAATATCCATCAGAGTGAGTGTGTGTTATGTTGATCCAGTAAAGCCCCTATCTCACTGGGCTGCGACTGTCTGCGACAAGTTGGAGACTGCATTCGCGAGGGAGTCTCTAAACTGTCTCTAAACGTTCGCGGAGGTCTCAGTTTCCTCGCGTGAGTCGCAGAGCCGCGCAGTCCTGTCGCATGAATTTTGAACATGTTCAAAAAAAAGTGTGTGACAAATCTAGTCTCAAAATAGTCTCAGAGTGGTCGCATGTGTCTCAAACGCGTTGCAAACCCTTCTCAATTTAGTTTCCGCGAGTCAGAAAGTGCGAGAAATGTTAGACAACTTTGCGAGGGTTTGGCGAAATATGAAACTAAATTGCGACTGATTTGAGACAAAAATGAGACTGACTTTCCGTTCGTGTGACGCTCGCCAGACGTTCGCGAGACATAAATGCGAGCTCCTGGCAAGTGTTGGCCTTGGGACATTCGCAAACGTGACTTGAGGAACCAACTCAGTGAGACTGCTAGTAAAAATGTTCGCTAATTCGCATATTCCCTCGCAATGTTGTGTCTCCAACTTGTCGCACACTGTCGCAGCCCAGTGAGACAGGGGCTTTAGACAGTCAGAGAATAGAGCAAACCGAACCAACAACAACTATTCATGTGTTGAGCTGACGTTAAAATTAACCTCCACTTTTGTCCCTGTATTGTTTGAGTTTGTGTGGCTGTGCCCGTTCACATCACTATAGAAACCGCACACTGACCACTCGTCAGACACAGAGCAGACTGCAGTGACGTGTCGCTTCCTTATCAGCAGCGGTGATGCAAAACTACCGTACAGGACAATTTTACAGCACACTCAACACTACATATGAAAGCCAGGCTGCGCTGTTATCTGTGCGCTGTTACGTTTGAGTAGGACGTTAGTTTGAGTAGGACGTTAGTATGAGTAGGACGTTAGTATGAGTAGGACGTTAGTAGGGCTTTGAGTATGAGTAGGACGTTAGTAGGGCTTCTAGTATGAGTAGGACGTTAGTAGGGCTTCTAGTATGAGTAGGACGTTAGTATGAGTATGACGTTAGTATGAGTAGGACGTTAGTATGAGTAGGACGTTAGTATGAGTAGGACGTTAGTATGAGTAGGACGTTAGTATGAGTAGGACGTTAGTATGAGTAGGACGTTAGTATGAGTATGACGTTAGTATGAGTAGGACGTTAGTATGAGTATGACGTTAGTATGAGTAGGACGTTAGTATGAGTAGGACGTTAGTATGAGTAGGACGTTAGTATGAGTATTACGTTAGTATGCCGTTTCGAAACACTGCCCAGCTTTCTCATAGACCCCCTTCCTTACCCGGTGGTGTAGGGGATGTTAATGCCCCAATTCTACTGCTAAAGTGTTGTTGTAATTACTCAGAATTCCTTCACGAGGGCAACAAAAGTTACGCATGGTTGCCGTCATGCCCTTACCCGGTGGTGTAGGGGATGTTGATGCGGATCAAGAGAAGATATTCTCACACACACACACACACACACACAAACACTCACACACACACACACACAC